>JABYQK010000027.1:0-379664 GCA_022606075.1 Fomitopsis betulina
CGTATGCTGGCCGATACCGACACCGACACTCGCCGTTATCGAAAACACAGTGAAGGCCCGAGTTGCCGTCGATGATCTCGAGTGTCCCCGCGTCCGGCAGTGGCTGCATGTACCCGTTTGCGTCGATTGCGGTGGACACGATCGAGCTGTGGGCAAAGTCCGTCCCGGCGTCGTGATAACACGCGTTCTGTGGGTTTCCATGGATCATCTCGAGGACGTCCGGCAGCGGGTCGCAGCCCATACTATCTGCAATGCATTGCTTCAGTGGGTCGGTCGGGATGACTTCAAAGCGGGCCGGGAGGGTGTCAGCCTGGCCGTTAGGTAGGGCGGATGATGGCGCGTGGGGATGGATGTTGTCGGGGTCATGCAGGGACGCCGGTGCAGGTGTTGGGCACGATGGCAGCGCAACAGTGGAGCAGGCCTGTGACGAGTGAGAAGGGTGTACGGAGCAGCCACCGCACGCGGGCTGGATGAGCAGCGCCGGGTTGCGGAAGGTGTTGTACGTCGAGCCAAGGGAGGTATACCTACGAGCATCGTCAGCCATGCGCGAATAACGGTCTGACGCCTAGCGTACCCCTCGTCGTAAAGGCTGCAGTATGGCACTTTGAACCGTCTCAGATAGTCCCATACTTCTCCGTAAGACCAGTTGATGATTGGGTTCACGCGCTCGAACGCAGGCCAACCCGCGTCAGTCGGATTCCGGAATGAAAGTGTAGCTGAACAGCAGTTAGCAAACAATCATGGAAACACCTCAGCTTTTGGTCGTTTCGCCGATGGGTGCTGTGGACACATTTCCCGGCGAAGTCCGCTCCAACACGAGACCGAATGGGCTAAGCTCACCTCCGTGCGGGTCTCCCTTCCTTGTACCGATCAATATCGCTGCAGTGTGCGGGAACTTGTCCTTGTAATGCTCCAGCGCACGTTTCATACCCTCTCCGCCCTTCGCCCTTGTCCTAACCTGTGCATCTGCAGTAGTGGAGGCAGGGCCGGGCGTCGCGGGCCCCGAGACCGTTTCGACAGGGAGATCCGCCTCGTCTATCGGGCACTCGAAGAGGGCGAGGTTGTAATGATTTGCGGTTTCGTGGATGAAGATCTCGAGCTCCGGAAATGGCGAGGGCACGGGGATGTAGACGGCCGGGACGGGTTGAGATGCGAGGCTTCCTCGTTGGCCGAGGGATGCTGCTAGGAGGTGGAGAAGGACCGTGCCTAGAGACCACGCAGCTCAGTTGTGCCCCCATGACGCATCGCGGAGAATGGACGCACAGTCCTTCCCGCCGTTGAAGCTGAGTGATATGCGCTCCGGCCTGTCCACTGCGTCAGAGCCTCCGAGTAAGTACGGCGAGTAAGCACTCACCCGAATGATACGAGAGCGTCGTCGATGGCCGCTAGGGCCTCCTTGACTCGCTGCGCGAGTGAGTCCGATTGCGCCGCGAAGGCGTACACTTCCTCCGAAATTCTTCGGAAGTCAATCATCCCCGTCTCCGCAGCTCTTCTGAGTGTAGCGTCGTGGGCTCTGCTGTGGGGACGAGATAGAATGCTCGCAGAGCTAACGGAGCGACAAGCGTACGTAGCAGAGACGGCTTGGAGGAGATGAGCGCGGAAGGCAAGCCGTGACGCCAACGGAGGCGTCAATCTGGCTCAATCTCCTTACACGATCAGGTCTGCTCATACCTTGACCACGAGTCGAGCGTGCTCTCACCGACTAGAACAAAACCTGTGTGCTCGATGTGCCATCTATAGGCCGCACAGAGCTCATGCAGGCGTGGCGAAGCTGATTTGCGAGTGGCGCGGGAATATTACTTCGGTCTACAGTCGTATGTACAAAGACGGCGAAGGACAGCAAGAGAACATCACAACGAAAGCATGCGGGCGCGAGAACAATGCGCAAGGCGACAGAGCGCGAGTGAGAGCGTAAAGTCCCTCTCCACGTCACTCGTTCACAAGCTCGCTCTTCTCCACCGTCGGCGGTGACCCTAGATCCGCCCCGACTCGGACCAGCCCATCCTCCTGCGCACCCGCAAAGCCTCCGTCCGAGTATTTGCTGGCCAACATATAGTCGCGTGGCTGCTCTTCTTCCTTCTTCGGTGGTTCCTGGTCGGAGTGCCGTTCGACAGGGTGGAACCGCGAAGGCAGGAGCTGCCTCCTGCTCTCGTTCGCCCAGTCTGCAATGCCGGCTCGCGGGCCCACGCCGTAGGTGATCAGGGCAAGACGAATGAGTAGGTACGTGCCGAGGGTCGTCGCAGTCAGGAATAGTGAGATACCGACCAGCAGGACTAGCGATGCCAGGAATAGCGCGCCTGTGAATATGTGAGATTGGTCGTTCTACAGCACGGAAGCAAGCGATAATCCCAAGTCGGGCTCAAACTAATGCGTGCGCGAAATAACTCGCTCTCGGCCACGTACAGACTCCGACCTGTCTAGACAGGGGGTGAGGCACACATACAACATGCTCTTCCGCATATAGATGCGCGCCAGACCTTCCCCCCGCCAAACTATGTTTGTCTACACAGGGTTTGGTCGAACGCCGACATTTGTCGACAGAAGTCCAGGGAAGCCACGTCAACAGAGGTTTCATGCAGATGATGCGTACCGAAGAATGCGATTATTATGCTTGCAGCAGTCAGCGCAACCGTGATGGCGACGCCCATGAATGAGGTGATCACGAACAAAGAAATCCCACTGGTATCAAAAAGCGTAAGACAGGGGGGAGAGATGAAGAGAATGAAATTTTGCTTGACTCACACGAAGGAAATTGCTGGCAGCAAGGCAAGACCTGAAAGAATGGCCACATATGTCTATGACATCATGAGGTGTGGACTGCTACTTGGTGACGGAGATGATAGATCACTCACTGAACAAACTGGATGCAGACGGAACGAGTCGAGAACGTATTGCATGAAAGGCCGAGCAAGATCGTTCTCAAGCCTGAAAATTGAGGAGATAGCGCGAAGTTTCGATTCGTGCAAGCCTACCTTTGTAGCGAGTCTCGCACCACCGCGGCGCTCTTGTCGAACGACGATGTGAGTTCGTCTGGCGGTGTATTCTGAGCTACATCTCTGTAGTCCATGCTTGCTGCTGGTCTTCCTTCAGTGATTGACTACTTTGTGCCTGTGAATAATCAGGTTGACCGTTATTGCGTAGGAGTTGCACTTGCCGTCCGATGTCACCGTGACCGTCACGGCGATTGTTCGCATACATACCAGATGTTTCTCACGCTTACTTAGTGTTGTCTTGACCTCTCCAAGTTGCCGACTTTTGTAGTAAATCTCGAATATTACTGCCGCTCCTAGCAGCTACCAGTCGCTACCTGATTATTCTGTCTCCATTAACCTGCCACCGTGCATTACTCATCATTCTCACTTGCCTTACATCTGAAAGTGTCGAGAGCTCTACAGGCACATTGATTGTGCCCGTTGAGCGGTAGAAAGGGTTGACTAGGTCGGAAGGTTATGGAGGTGCCGTGTTCGATCATTGATGCCATAGAGAGGGCCGTCTCAACGAAGGCTCGGATGGACCATGCGATATCTACCTGTGCACTTGTAGCACCCTGGCCTCGCATCGGCTTGGTAAATGTATAAGTACACACACATCGAATATCCAAGCTTGTGATCCCCGCTTTCGATGATCACTCAACTATACAACTTGAATCCACGGGCTTGTGTTATGATACCGGAGCTCAGTCTCTACGTGTCAAGCAAATTGCCGTGCTGCCAGGAGTCAACCCCGACACGCACAATGTACATTATAAATGCGATGTCGATAGTGTATGTGACGTCTAGATTAGTACCGATGCAATGCTGCGGTAAGTGCTACTACGCTGGCACGAATCAGAGATCGGGAATTGAAGGCCACTGGCATGAGGTCGTAGTCGACAGAGTGCTAATTAAGTGTAAGGATGTATAATGGGTGAATGAACGGACAGGGGTCAGGGATGCCAGGATTAGAGCAGTGTGATGCTGCCGATAGCACTTAATAGTATACTGTATGGTCCGGTGAGCCAGTCACCTAGAATCATATCCATACACTGTGACGGTTACTGGGACTGTAACACTAGGGCCTGTGAGGCCGTCTACAGGCCCGGTGATTGTTAGGCTGCGGAGCGCGGTGCAGCAACTCCCATGATAGGAATGAAGATGGGTTCGGTAGTCGACTCATTCGAGCGGATCCGACTCGGAGTCCGAGTGTTGCTCGGCCCCGGATCCAAGGGGCTAGCAGGGAGCACAGCATCTGCTGCACCATCTGGCGGCTCGGAGCTCGAGTGAACAGATGGGGACGCACTGCCTGTCGATGGAGTGGAGCCAAATGGAGAGCTGCGCTGTTCGGCAGCACCATCGCTTCAAGTTGACCCCGAGTCTGTCGAACCTTGTAGCGCCGTGCTGAATGCGCGTAGTTCACGATTGCGCTCCTTGTTCTATCTTACGCCTTTCTCTGATCACCATATGTATCTATTTGTGGCGTAAAACCATACCTCTCTAACTGGGCAGACACATGCATGTTATCTGAGTATCTAGGCGAGTGTCCGAAAAAGGGAACATGACTCAACAGGGGACGTCGCGCTCTACAGACTCACTAGTTGAACGCATGTCTCCACAGCTGTTTCCGGGGGTCGCCCAACTCCACCACCTCTCTGGAGGCGCCCCCAGCTCTACACCCTCGCCTACGGTATGTCCCACTCCCCTCATTGATCGGACGACCCATTGAACAGGTTGACTATCATCTGCCCGCAATGAGCTTGTCACAGTTCCTGATGTATACGACAATGTCTTGGCACGTGATCGCGACGCGTTGGGCGCAGGCGCGCCTACCGAAGTTGAACTCACACTTGAACTTGAACCTCCATCTTGGTCTTTTCCTATTTACCTGGATCAATCCTTGGAATATCATCTCCTGCTCCATATCAAACTGCAATGGAGGCATAGTAAGTGATCTACACCTGCATACTCTGGCGTAGTGTGCTCGGGAGGTGCGCAGGTGTGGACGAATGATGGGATCGACACGAACGTGGCAATTATCGTACGGCTGGCTACTAGTGACGAACCCTTTTTGAGCGATATATGTGCTCTTCTACAGCTAGTCCAACCGCATCCAGTATGTGACTTTGGGGTCGGCCCTGGCATAGAACTCGTTCCATATCAAGGGGAGCCACACAGGCGAGGTTGCAGCGGTATGGATCCACGGGACCCGTGTGCTGTGCTGTCTCTGTTTTTGTGCATTCTATCACAGCTTCTGTGGAAACGGGGAATGCAGATGATCTCGCCCATACACACAGTTTAGGCTGCGAAGTGTTGGCCGACGGAATAGGCACTCCTCGCCTTCCGCTTGCCTGCTACTTTTATTAGGACTTTTGACAGTTGGTGGGGGATGTCTTCTCCCGGGCTTCGACCTCTTGTCCGGAAGGCAACAAGCCTATGGCCATGCACGCGTTGTGTCCGGGCTGGAGGTGGGTCCTCACAGCACCCACCCTTTCAAGTGCCCCGCGACCAAGCTCGGGCACCGGACGCGCATCAGCGACACCTATTTTGTCCGGACAGGATGAGGCCCAAGGCACTCATTGTCGGGATGAGGATAGAGCATCCCCACCAATTGTCAGGCTCCTGTGATGGCGCACAGTGGGACGCTCAAGTATAGCAGTTGTTCCAGAGTGCATCCTCGACAGGACTATACACGGGCCCCTTGAACATTATTTCATTGCTATGATATGGATGCGCGCTCCAGACGATGAAACTAACTGAATGCTCAGTCGTCGCAAGCTCATAGAACAGGCACGACAAGGCTCATCAACATACCCTGCTGTTACGACACCACGCGAGACAGCGAGGCCACCGCTTGCCAAGACTGTGTCCCGACCACCAACGACTTCCGTGATTGTAAGATGGGCCTCACTAATTCCTGCGTCGTAGTTTGTCTCACAACAACACATAGACCGTTAGTTCTGACAGCGATGATGCTGGCCCTGTCACGGCAGCAAACAAGCCCAGGAAACCGAAAGTAGTGATTGAGCTGTCCGATTCTGATGACGATGCGTACGGGACTTTCGATCAGCTCTCCCGCCCGCTAGCTGAACACAATTATAGCCCGCAGCAGCCACTCCGCACGAATACGGTGAACGCAAATCAACCCCCACGTCATTCAGCGCCCATCGCAAAGCCTCCGTCAAAGCCCGCCGTCCCAATTGCGGTACCGACTAATCATGATATACCGCGTGGTCTCGGTCGGCCTGGGTCAAACGAGGACGAGGTCTTTGACATGCGTATCGCGGACAATGAGTACGAAGTCCCCATGACCGCTGCAGACACCGAGAAGGCGATCCGGGACCTCGTCTCGGGCGCGTTTGGCGAGACGGAGGTGGAGGTGTCGTTGGATGATGACGCGGACGCGGTAGTTCCGGGATTAGACCCCCAGTTCAGGCTTTTGCCGCATCAGGTCGTGAGCCGTAAGTGGATGGCAGACAGGGAGTCTGGGAAGAAGAACGGTGGGATCTTGGCAGACGATATGGGGTGAGTGTTGCTCAAGCGTCGCTCCCGTCAACGAGCTGAATCCGTCGGCGTATATAGACTGGGAAAGACAATACAGACCATCGTGCGGATTGTAGAGGGGCGAGCGAAGAGGCAAGATCAGAGGGAGGGATGGTCTCCGGCCACTCTGTAAGTGTAGTGCATGCGTACCCGTCCGTTCCAATTGATGTATCCTTGTGGCAGGGTCGTATGCCCCGTTGCCGTAGTATCCCAATGGGCCAGTGAAGTGAAGCGGATGGCGCCTGGTCTACTTGTCGTCGAACACCATGGCCCAACTCGTGCCACTGGTGAGTCTACTGACACTATTCATTGTGCACAAACTGACCTTGGTCAAGATCCGGAAAAGCTCGAGAAGGCACACGTCGTGATCACTTCATACACAACTGTTTCGTCGGAATATGGCTCCTACAGTGGAGGGAAGAACGAAGGGAAGGTGTCCAAGAAGAAGCAAGCGAATAACGACTCAGACTCAGAGAGCAGCAACGTCGGCCGATCGTTAAAGAAGACGCGTGCGAAGAAGGCGAAAGACGCACTGTTTCGTGTGCAGTGGTGGCGCATTGTCCTAGGTTGGTCGTTTGTACCTTAGGCTGGGGTGGGAACCGACGAACGCATACGTGTAGATGAGGCCCACAACATCAAGAATCGGAACACAAAGGCGGCTCAAGCGTGCTGTGCCCTCGAGAGTAAGTTCCGTTGGTGTCTCACGGGTACGCCACTGTATGTCCCTTCTCATCTCTTCAGCGAGTATTTGCTGAGGCCCAGAATCACAGGCAGAACAGTGTGGAGGAGCTCTTCTCGCTATTCAAGTTCTTGCGCGTGAAGCCATTAAACGACTGGGGCACGTTCAATGACACGATCGCGAAGCCGATCAAGGCTAACAAGACAACACGGCCCATGAAACGCCTGCACGTAAGCGTCCCTACTGTGTGTTCGACGTCCAGCGGGTGCTGAGATATTGCATCGGCAGGTTGTGCTCAGCGCAGTGATGCTCCGGCGTACGAAGACGACGCTCGTCAACGGCAAGCCGATCCTCCAGCTGCCGGACCGGCTTGTCGAGACCGTCGACTGTCCTTTTGATGTTAGCGAGCGCGCGTTCTACGACAGGGTAAACGAGCTTGTGCAGAACCGACTCGAGTCGCTGGAGCGACAAGGCGGAGCTGCGAAGAATTATACATCTATGCTCATATTGCTCTTGCGCCTCCGACAGGGTATGTATCGATTGCTGCGTGTAGTATGTGTTGTGATTGACCACGAGCTTGGCAGCGTGCAACCATCCGTCGTTGGTATCGGAAGACTACCGGAAGGACCAGGAGGCGGTAGAACCGAAAGCGAGCAAGAGCCAGGATGGTGATGATAATGCGGATGACCTAGCCGATGCCCTGGCTGGGATGGGACTCGCAAACGTACGGCGCTGCCAGCTGTGCCAAACTGAGTAAGTAGTGGGCTCGTCCCTCTGGAGTTGCAGTACTCATTCATGACAGGCTGACGGCGTCAAACACCGGCGACAACGGTGCTTGTGTGGAGTGTGCGGCTGTTGTTGCGAAGGCGAAGAAGGTTAGCGAGAGCGACCTCCCGCCTGACTCGGCGAAGACGCGCAAGATCGTCGAGATCCTGCGGGAGATCGACGAACGCTCGAATGGCGAGGACAGGACGATCATCTTCTCCCAGTTCACCTCGATGCTGGACATCATCGAGCCATTCCTCGATGCCGAGGGGATCCAATACGTCCGCTGTAAGTGCCTAGTCTCGGGATTCATCAACCTCAGTGCTGAGCGTTTGTCAAAACAGACGACGGGAGTATGAACAAGGCACAGCGCGAGCTTGCCCTTGATGCGATCAAGAAGGAGAGCGGCCCGACGCGTGTGATCTTGATATCGTTCAAAGCTGGCTCGACAGGTCAGTATTCGTAGATCTACTCAAACGGTGATGTTGACAGTGCATGTAGGTCTTAATTTGACGTGCTGCAACAATGTCATTCTGGTCGACCTATGGTGGAACCCGGCTTTGGAGGTCTGTAGCTCTCACTTCACTTAGTGTAGAAACTGACCCTGCATATGCAGGATCAAGCATTCGACCGCGCTCACCGATATGGACAGAAGAAAATTGTGCGTATCCAGAAGCTGTGCGTCCCGGAGACTGTTGAACAGCGGATCCTTGAGGTTTGTCTTCCCTCGCTAACTTGCGCCGTCGCGGTGACTGATGACTATGGCTCTGAACAGCTGCAGGACAAGAAACGCGAATTAGCCAAGGCGGCGCTGTCTGGCGACAAGATGAAGAACATGCGCCTCGGTGTGGACGAGCTGGCCGCTTTGTTCCGCCCTGGCAGCCGGGACGATGAAGATTCTGACTAGACGGTGGATGATCTAGAATATCAGGGCCACTGCTACGTCAGGTGCATTGTTTATGATAGTGACACGCACTCATAGTTTACGTGTGCTTGCGTCTCGTTTGCTGATACTTTCTTGTTATCCTTTTCTGCCCTGATATTGCAGGAAACTGCTACGTACACTCCATGACGCACGAGAGCGTGCTACAAATATTCAAGGAAGCCCTCAGCCGCGACGACTGGCCGTCCAATGATAAAGCACTGCCCTACAGACCCACCATGGCCCGACGGGCCAGCGTCCCGCAACTGCTGCCCCCAGGTCAAGTCCCCAGCAGGCTAGGCTTGTCGCAGTCACATTCGTTGACGTCCAGAAGGGAGGAACGCGGTTCGGACGCAGACTCTCAGTCCTCGAACCTGAAGCGAACTGCCAGACGCAAGCGATCACGTGGAGCTGAGGAGAGCGAAGCAGAGGCAGCTTCATCGACATTGAAACGTTCCACATGAATCATGCCAGTCGTCCGCCATTGATGCAGTCCCGGGCCCGACTTCGAACTACGAATCTAGGACCCATTGTGATCGTACTTGCGGCGAAAACGGTCCGAGTATCACTACTAATAGTAACAACTGAAGTGTGATTACAGCCTTACTACTCCACTACATTCGAGTCGGTCACCGGCGTGTGCAAGCAGGAGTATAAACATGTATTGTTGGATTATTGCATGAAATATAACGCAACGGCGGGGTGGCAGTAACCTGCAAATCTCAATAAGTCCCAGTGAATTCTACTGTAAAATGGATAACCTCAGAGTCCGGCGACAGGAAGAACACGTTTTCATCTCCCAATTGAAAAGGCCGCCTTGTTGTTCCGGTAACTCTAGACCGTGATAGCCAAGAGAACCAGACCACCCCGGGACGTTGCAATGCACCGGAAAGGCGTGAATCGATCGACGATGCTTACCTCACTACCGGTGGGACGCTAGTATTGTATTTCTGGCTGCGGAGTGTGCATGGTGTGAAACACGAGAGCTGTGCACCTGTTCAGCAGCAGGCGTGCACCCAATGCAAATATGGCAAATCCGAGTCGGATATTGATGACTTGATACTACTAACCCTGATGATCACCGTCTACGCACTCATGAGGAAGTCCGTAGCACGGTAACCACGGCTAAATGACGTGTCCGCAGCAGCTAGATACTGCTACCTTTTGTTTAATTAAGGCAGCAAACAAGGGGATGGGCTAGCCAACGCACAATGTTGGAAGCACTCGTACGCGATAGGCTCGGAAAGCGAGAGCCGCCGCACCTTGACCTCGTACCACCACCATGTCCGAGAGACGCCCAACCCCACCGACCACTTCCACCCGTCCCCCCGCCCGCAACGAGGGCCCTCCTGCCGACAAAACACCCTCAACCGCTCGACCCGGTTCGACGAGTGCTGCAGCGGCAGGCACATCGCGAACCGCGGACTACAACGCTCGCCCTAGTGGCAGCGAACGCAAAGCCAGCGCGTCTGGCATAACCCGCACGTCCTCGTGGCGTGAACGCACCAGGGGCAGTCCTGGCTCTCCCCTCGGGGAGGGCTACAACCCCCCTCCACCTACTGGTGAGACCGTGGTAGTCATGGTCGCAGACACTCCGGCGACGACTCAGTCGGCGTCGGAGACGGTCCCCTCTACCTTCCCTCAGGCGGAGGAGGACTTTGTCTTCGATTATGGAGTTCCATCGGCTCCATCGGAAGCCCCTGTCCCGTCGCTCCCCGAAGGAGCGCAATCGGGACAATCTCCCTCCCACGCCTCAAAAGCCGGAGAGAGCCGTGTCCCCCGTGGACACGATAATTAAAGATGCGGAGGATGAGGTACGCCCTTATCATCCCCGTTCACACGGTCGTGGGAAGTCTCACACCTCGTTGCAGAGCGACGAGAGTAGTGATGACGAATCCACTGACAAGGAAGACGACCGCACGCTGCGGGCTCGCAAGAAGGGCGGGTCTGGTAGCAAGCCGTCGGGAGCCACCTCAGGAGGAATCTCTGAGGTAACGACGCCGAGCGGGGTCTCCTACGCGGGATCCTCTCGAGAGGCCACTCCAGCGGTCTCTTTGAAGGGCGACATCGAGGTCATCGAGACCGCGAACTACGCGCTTTACCAAGACATTCCAGGTAACACACCGTATACGGCGATTTCGGCCATCGCTCGTACACTCCGTGATGCCTGCGAGATCCTAGCTTCCGGTTCCTCGGAGCTCAAGAAGGCCATGCTCGACGATGTCAAGGAGAGCACTAGGCTTGCTTACCCCCTGGAGGTGTATCACTCCGTTCAGATCGGGCAGCGCATTGCAGCGCTTGCTCGCGAGTACGCCAGCGTGGCTCCTAAGGAGCATATCGCTGAGATGAATCGGTGCTTCGACAACAACGTCGTCGGCCCCGCTCTCAACCAGGCCATTCAGGCTCTGGAGGATCGCGACTTGATTGTGAGGGGATTCGACAACGCTCGCGACATTATGCGCGAAATTGGCAGAGACACCTTCGGTAAGCCGTGGGCCGTCCAACAACACATGGAAGCTGTGGGTAACACCATGGAGTCCATGAGGAAGGTTATCCACATGCAGGTGGAGCGTGCGGGCGAGGAGAATCGCTCACTCAAGGCTCAGGTTGCAGCGCTCACGACGCTGCTCGAGCGGTCGAACCAGAACACGGTTGACGTCAAGGCGATGATGAAGGAGCTTCGCCAAGAACTCGGCAGTCTCAAGGCTGCAACGACGGCTAGCACGAGCTACGCCGGCGTCTCTGCGCCCAAGGGCGCCGGCCCCAAGCCTGCAGAGCCCCCTGCTCCGACCCAGGATCCGCGGAAGCGCCCAGCGCCCGCTCCGACGCCCGCCCCTGGCGGCGCGTCCAAGGAAGGTCCCCCGCCCCCTAAGAAGGCGCGTGGTGACAACGGCGCTGCGCAAGCAGCCGCGTCTGCCCCTGAGGACAGAGAAGTTGCGGAGGAGTGGAAGATGGAGTCAGTCTCTGACTGGGCCCGTCTCCGCGCCGCTGCCACCATCGGTGAGCTCGCCCCCACCATCCAACTCCGCGAGGCGTCGGCCATCGCGCGAGGTCTCAGCCTCGACTCGCGCCCTGCTGGCGCTCATTTCCCAGCCGCTGCGCAGCCTGTGGGCACCAGCGCCACCCCAGCGGGTCAGAAGGCGATCACTGCCGGCCCGGAAGTTAAGGCGAAGCCCGAGAAGAAGGAGAAAAAGGGCAAGCCCGTCGAGCACGTGCAATACGCGGGCAATCGGCAGCAAATGGTCCGCACTCTAGTGGTGCGGAGCTCTGTAGCATTTACTGGGGGCGTTCCTAGCGTCTCCAGCGACGACCTCATCGCCGCAGCCAAGTCAGGCCTCACCGCCGCCACCGTGAACGTGCCCCTCAAGGCCGTCATCAAACATTCGGGCAAGGACGCCATCCTGGAGTTCTTAGCGCGCCCCTCTTCGGAGGAAGTCATCGGGGTACGCAACTCCGTTGTCAGCATGCTAGCGCTGAGGCTGCCTGGTACGGTGGCTTCGGTCGACTTTGCATCCCCACTCACGTGGGTTGGAATCGAGGGATTCCCCAAGATGCGCCAGATTGCAACTCTGGGCGGTCGTACCACGGTCGGGGAGTATTCGCAACATGAGGTGTGGGCGGAACTCCAAGCAAGCGCCAAGACGGATAAGCGGATGAAGGAGTTCGCCGACTTTGTCCTGGAATTCACCTCCACGCCGGTCGCGAAGTTCGAGGGCAACCCAGGCGGCTCAGGCATCTGGGCCTGCTACGTCAAGGACACGGTACACGGCTCCATCTCGGAGCGGTTCTGCACAGATAAGTTCGCGATCAAACTATTTGGTCGTGCTTACCGCATCCGGCGCCTTTCGGCCCGGAACTCGATGCCCTCGTGCACGAGGTGCTGGCGGTGGGGTCACTCCGCCGGCCAGTGCGCGCAGATGGGTCTGTTCTGTGGCCGCTGCGGCTCCAAGCACCAAGACCTTGCGCACGAGAGCTCCACTCTTTGTTGCGCAGGGATTCGCCTCCACAGTGGCAACGCTCCGGACGAATGTCCGCCGGAGCACGCATACTGTCCCAACTGCAAAACGAAGGGTCATGGCCCCTCGGATCGCATTAACTGTAAGTTCTGGCAGCATTCGTCAGAGAAGAAGTGGATCGAGAACCACTCCGCGCGCGCGGAGTCGGTGAAGGATCAGCTTGCGCGCGAGAAGAAGGAGCTTGACTCCATCAAGAAGACGCTCAAGGAAGCCAAGAAGGCTTCTGACGAGGCGAGGCAGACAGCGGAGACCGCCTTCATCGAGGAGGTGTCTCAAGGACTCGCGGAAGTGACCGGAGGCGATGTGGAAGCCGGCCCCATTCCAAATTTAGATCATATTTTATACGGGCACGAGGATGCACCGGACCATGTACATCACAACGTGGAAGTGGAAGCTGAAGCAGCTCCACAGTATACTATTCAGTGCGTATCAGCGAACGTACAGAAGTCCCACGAGAATACTACCCAGCTTCTCGAAAAGTACCGGGACGCAGACATTATATGCGTGCAGGAAATATTCTGGGGAAAGATCAAAATGGTCGTCTCCAGCAAAAATAAGAAGGGTGATGTGTATGAACAAACATGCGCGCACCGCAATTTTGCTTGCTATGGGGCAAGCAAAGACTCGCGGGTGGCAACTTATGTCAACCGGAAATGGAGGGGCGCATCGCCCCATGTCATCACAGGTAATGTGTCACACAACGACACATTATTAGTCAGCATCAACACACCGGACGGGCCCTTCACGGTTCTCAACGTGTACAATGACAGTAATGAGCATGCGGCAGTCTCACACCTGCTAAATGTCTCGGCGCACCTTCCTCCCATTTCCATGATGTGCGGAGATTTTAATTTGCGCCATGCCTCATGGGACAAGCGCACGCGGGAACACAACATGAACCCGCCTCATGCTCAGAAGAGCGGAGAATTAATGGACCTCGCCGCTGAGCTCCAACTCCTCCTGGTGAACAGTGAGGATGGACCGCCTACATGGCAGTCGAACAATGCAGCGTTGCCTCGATACACACTGGATTTGGTGTGGAAGAGAGGCGATTACGAAATACAGGACTTTAGGGTCCAGCACGGAGCCAGGCACAAGAGCGATCATTCGCCCTTGGTCTGGAAAGTAGTTGCGGGCGGAGCGCCCAACATTGAACCTACACTTGGACGGGTCTCTAAGGAATCTTGGAAATTCAACGAAGATGTGGCTAAATTAATTGCGGGCCTCCCACTTGAGTGGGAAAGCGCGCAAGACATTGAGAACACCGGGGAAGCATTATTCTCCGGTATTCAAGAGCTATGGAAGAAGCATGCTTCCAAACCCAATCGCACTGGCCATTCCAAGTCGTGGTGGAATGAAGAGTGCGCGCAGGCCTCCAAAAGTTTGCGTTTAGCCCGTAAAAGGAATAAAATACTGCGAAAGCTAAGGGGCTTAGCTTTCCGCACCCTGGGACGTCAAAGCGTCCAGTATGAACGGTACAATGAACTACATAATACCATGCAAAAGGGCGTGAAATCTGCATGCCAATGGGTAGCCGCCGCTTCCAAGCGCGCTAAAAGGGTCTTCTTTGATAAGATCATTGCTCACGCGCACCCGCAACTCATATCTAATTATGTGGCGTGGACGCGGCCTAGACGGCTTGACTCCAGCGTGCAAATCAAGCGCGCTGATGGCACTGTCATAGATAGTCAGGAAGACCTCCAAATGGAATTCCGAGAGCAGTTCACTCCGTCGGTTCCCCGACAAGTGGACATGAGTATTATGGACGAACTTCCTAAATGGGAAACTCGGACATTTAATGACATCTCCAATGAAGAGATATCGGAAAACCTTGCGGACACGAGCAACACCTCAGTCAGCGGGGAAGACCACATCAATTGGCTATGGGCTAAAACCATATTCCATTGCATAGAAAAGAAAACGGACGAAAATGACAACATCACGTACATTCACTGGGGACCCAAGGTCTACCAATTCTTTAAAGCTTTCTTTAATGCGTGCATTAGAAAGCATAAGTTCCCCACCGCGTTCAAGCGGTCTATAACGGTGGTAATCCCCAAGCCTAACAAGCCGGATTACACCAAAGCCAAAGCATATCGCCCGATATGTCTCCTCAGCGTGTTTGGCAAACTATTTGAAAAGATACTTGCGAAGCGCATGCAATTTGATGCTCAGAAATTTGGCATTATGCATCCATGCCAGTACGGCGGTACAATGCAACACAGTACCACTGATGCTGGCATCGAAGTCGTGCACTTTGTGCACGAAGCTTGGGCACGAGATCTCACTCCTTCAATGTTGCTGTTGGATGTATCTCAATTTTACCCGTCTCTAAATCACAGCATTCTTGTTGAGATGTTGAGGCGGGAGGGATTTGCGGAGGACTTAGTGGAGTTCTTTGCTGATTATCTAAAGGGCCGGTTTACCCGGTACCTGTTTAATGGCAAGCTCACAGACGCTACTCCCACACCGTTGGGAGTGGGTCAGGGGTCTGCCTTCTCTCCAATGGGATCGGGGCTGTATATCGCTCCTATCTTACATAAACATTTCCCAGTGGATCGAAAGATGCCTGGGAATGGCACACTGAAGTTCTATGTGGACGACGGTGCATTCATGGTAGCCGCGCCGTTGAAATCAACGATTCGGCGCAATATTACGCAGGTAGAACTCAATGTGGAGTACCTGCAGGTTATGTTCCACTCCCTTAATGGCGACTTATTACGGGTCGGGTTGGGAGTGGAAGCTGATAAAGTGGAAGTCATGCACTTCTGGAAGAAGCGGAAACCGTGGAAGCCTGATAAGCCCACAGGCCCAGACATTGTGATCGAGATTGACCGAAAGATCAATCACATCGTTCCAAAGGTGTCAATGAGATATTTAGGATTCTATCTGGATCCTAAATTGTCATTCAAATCTCACATCCGCTTCTATGCGGCTAAAGCAGCCAGCACGGTGTCCACTCTCACCATGCTAGGCAACTCTCTTCGGGGGTTTACCCCCATGCAAAAGAGACAATTATACATAGCGCATGTGCTCCCGCTCATGTGCTATGGCGCGCACCTGTGGTGGAAACCTGGGTGGAAAGGGATTGGCTGGATTGCGAAAGAGATGCAGGGGGCGCAATCCCGAGCCGTCAGATGGATCACGGGGGCGTTCCGAACGACCCCGATTGGAGCCATGGAATTGATCGCCAGAGTGGTTCCGGTGAAAGTGAACATCACAAGATACATGGAGAAGCATGCTCTCCGTATCAAAACTCTCCACCCGGGTCATCCCACCCGGGCATTAATGAGTCATGAGTGGGAGCTTTCGGACGTCCCCACATCGGATCTCAACGCTGAAATGCCGTTCCGAGTAGGAAAGCGCAGCAAATCAAAGTCCCCTATGGTGCACTTTGAGAAAATGGCCAAGACAACGGATGAAATATTCCACGTCTTAGCATCGGTATGTAGGCCTGGTGACAGGTTGATCGACCGTGATGGAGATGACGCCATCAAACATGTGTTGTTTCATCGTGATAAGCGGGATAATCATGATGACGACATCAAATCTATCCCAAGGAAAAAGGGTGGAGAAAATGGAAAAGTCAGCGATGACTTCAAAGACTGGATCCATAACACATGGACGCCTGCGGCGTCCACATACATGCATGACAGAAACACCCTGATCATATGGTCGGATGGGTCTGTCATCCCGGGGAAAGATGACGACTATCTCCAGGTCAAAGGCAAGCCAAACTTGCAAAAAACGAGGGCGTCGGGCGCGTATGTCATTACGTGCAATGACGAAATGGTCTCGGAGGACTCTTGGATGTCCGGGAAATGCACAAGCTTTGACGCAGAGGTGCAGGCATGCTATCTCGGTGTCAAGGCAGCCATGGAAGTGATCTGTCCATTGGATCACACTATAGTAATTGCCAGCGATAATATTGGTAATTTGCAGCGCGCTATGAAGCCCAGTGGGGTTGGCTCCGGCCAACTCCACGGTGTGTGGATTAGTGAATATTTGAAGGAAATGAACCGCAAGGTTGTATTCCTATGGAGCCCATCTCATGTTGGGATTCAATGGAACGAGTATGTGGACAAACTCGCTTCTGACATAAATAAATCAGACGAACCGTTGCCTGATTACAAATCATTTGCTTTCCGGGGACAAGAGATCCGCCAGAAAGTAATAGACGATTGGTCGGACATTGCCGGCCTCAAGTACAAAGTTAAGCGCACACCGGTGGCGGGAGTACCAGGAGTCCCTGACAAATCCATTCGCACGTGTCACAGTGCCTATCTAGGGTATGGTTTATGGTGGGACGAGGGGCTAAAGCCTCGTACCATTGGTAAATCACCCTTCCTATCACTAGGAAAAGTCGATCTGAGCAAGACAAATGCAGACGGCGAGGATAAAACTTATGAGGAACTCGCGTTCCCCACTAAGATTTGCAATAAGGAGGTAGCCCGATTCACGCGGGTTATCACTGAACACTTCCCAAGTGGGGAATACAAGAAGCGCTTTAAGCTTCTCCAACCGGGAGAATCGGATAAATGTCCGTGCCGCCTTCGCAACGGGTACAGGGAAACCCGGGATCATATACTCTTCAAATGCCCGTACTACATGAGGCACAAGAAGTATGAGCGTAAGCCTTTTGTGGGTCCGTTCTCCAAGCGGTGATGTGACCGAACGAGCACGAAACCCTCCACACAAGACACGTGTGCGGGAGACCGAGGGATGGCACGAGGGCTCCGACGGGGTCGAGGGCTGCGCTCAGGAAAGAACGAACAGTGGGGGTGTTAGGGGTGGTCTGATATGGAAGGAGGAGTACGGGCTAGTTTCCGCAGCGAAGGAGTACACTCGCGACGAGCGACGATAGAGCGCGATGAACGATGACTTAGCGATGACCTTGCGATGACTTGCGATGACTTGCGAGCCGGTGCTTCGAACCGGACAGCGCGCGATGACCTACGTACGGGCGAGCGAGTCGAGCGAGTCTCGACGACGAACAGACGTGCAAACGTGCGGGAAATGAGAGGGTAACGGTCTCTGGTGTATTGGGGGAAAAGTCTAGGGTAATGTACAGGCAGACACGCCTGACCGGAACAAACCGGCCAGCACGTATGAATCACGACATGATGAGAAATATCGTCCGAGAGAACACACAACCAATCACATAAATCAGAAACATCGCACGACAGTCCAGGGAGGCCGCGACATGGCCGAGTACCATGTGCGACTAGTGCGATACGCACAGCCGCACTCTGATGGAACCTTCGAGAGTGCCCGATAGATGCCCGACGGTGAAGAGATATGAACCTGCGCCGGAGAGACGAACTCCCCAGACACAAGCAACATGTCCCTCAACGAGACAACTGTAAATGCACACCGCATCCGCTTCGCGAGGCTTATCGACGTCTTGCTGGCTGACGCCGCGATCGAACCGCAGTACCAACCCTCCAGGTCGCGAGAGTGGCTAGCCTGGGCGCATGGCGCCCGCTGGCACCTGGTACGTCGCTGGCGCGCCCCGATAGAGCTGTTGCTGACCGCGACGATAGCGTGCCGTACTGGAGTCGTACTGCCATGTCACCGCTGCCGAACCCGGTAGCCTTCCGTCGCCGTTCGCATACCGCGAGATCAAGGAGATGCTGGACTACTTCGACGAGGTCTTCAAGGATCGCGACTCCCCCGAGATCGAGAGGGTCGGTGTACCGTTCCCGACGCTCGCTTGGTCGGAAGCAGCTGTCCTCTACAAACAGACCCAGCCGAACACTCGCCTTGCCGTAGGACTGCCCATGTATACGGCAGTGCCCACGTACCTCGACGACTACCGTTCCTTGCCGACGATCGTGAGCGAGATGTCCCGATTGGTCGACCACCTGCTTGAGGCGAGTCGCGACAAGCCGTCCGAGCTGACTGACAGTCCCGACGATACGATGCCCGCGCTGGTGCCGGAACCCGCTACAAACCCTGCGGGCCCCAACCTGAGCGATACGCTTCGCGCTCTGAACACCCCGACGGGTCCGCGACGTGGGCGAGGAGGTGCGAGGGGTAGAGGTGGACTTGCTCGAGGGGGAGGCTTGCCGAGGAACGCCGGGCAACATGGGTGCGGCCCGCATCCCTTCGTACCCTGTCATGGTCGGAAGTAGTTACGACTCACGGTGTACTGCGCTAGCTAGTTCGACAATGCGACCTAGCGTCTACGATTTGACTTCCCGAGTGTGCGACTTGAGTTCCTTCGTGCGACGAGGCCGCGATAGGCCGCGACGGTGCGTACCCGTGTCGCGACGATCGAGGCGGTACGTTCCGACTTGCTCGCTAAGCCGCGCGATAAGCGATCCTACGGTCCAACGCGGTCCCGTTCGAGGTTCGGCCTACAGCGCGAAAAGAGCCAGCCCCGACCGTATCGGGGTAGAGCCACAGCTCAGGCGTATCAGCGGGACCTTGCACAAGGCAAGTCTTGGTACTCCAGGCGTCAACGGGGGTGGTCCTCGCTCGATGTCCTGAAGTTCCTCCAACTCAACCCTATGGTTGGCACATTTGAATGGGCAGAGATCCTCTCCAAATGCAAGGAGGATCGCGCCCAGGGCAATGAGCACACCAGGGCGTGGGCGAGACTAGAAGTGCACACTGTGTGGCGCGCTGGTAAAGTTCTGGAATTCCAGAAGGAATGGGATGGACTCTCTGAAAGGGAACGTAAAAGAACCCAAAAAGAAGCCCACAGGAAATATGCGGCGGCATTTGATCCGTCGAAGGCAGAGAAATTCGCAGAGGAACTGTACAGAACGTGGCAGTACAGGGACGCTGAGGAAATTCAGGAAGGCAGGCATGAAGCGCTTGAGCGAAACGAGATAATGGACGAACCCTTTGTCCACATTCCCATCCGCGGGGTCATGGAGCCCGAATACAGAGTACTGGGAGAGGAAGTAGCTCCTCCGTCACAAGCGGAGGAACACGAAATTGCCCCAGTCGATCATGAGGATCCTACCCTCGACTTTGCCCCTCGCGCCTCTCAAGTAGAGGAGGAGGAACTTATTACTGCGCATCTAGACCAAGAGTGGGTGGACCTTCCTCATCGGGGGTTCATCCTACCTGAAGGGCGGTTGTTAGACGTGGAAGAGAGGGACAATGAGCAATTCCTGGACGACTTTGGAATGCTTTATGTCATTACACCGCCTCCTTCGGAGGCGGAAGGAGAAGACTGAAAGATTCAGTAGACACTCTGCATGTACTTAGAGTATGGAGTTTAAATTCGTAGAATAAAAAAAAAAAAAAAGATAGGCTCGGAAAGCGCCGGTCACCCAATCCACGCCGCACACGCGCGGTGGCACGGGCCTTCGTCCTCCAGCAAACCTGAACGAGTTTCACAACGCGATTTCCCCACCCATTTGAGGGCCAAGGCTATTGTCACAGTCATAACTTGCGCGCAGTCAGGTCCATGCGAACGGTAAGCAAGGCATGCCTGTTCGAGCGAGAAGCGCAGAGTGACTCATTAGCGCAAAGTAGTATCCAAAGTCATTTCGGATTTAGGCTTTCTTTGTCTTTGCTTTGGCGGTATTATCAAACTCCGACATGCCACACAGATTCAAGGGGTCGCGCTCGCACGCTCCCTTGTGCAGCTCGCGTTCGAATTGCCCGTTCGAATCACCTACACCTCATCGCCCTGCCTCACCGTCAGAAATGGCGTACGCTACTCCTCGCGTCGCAAAGCAGCACGACCACGTCATTAACGCGAAGGACGCGAAGCAGTCGAGCGAACGAAATATGCAAGGATGGAAGTGCGAGCTGGACGATAAGATCTGGACAGTCATGATGCCTGTCAAGGAGTATCTCAGCAAGGTCGTTCCTTGCAATGAGGAGCTTCCCGACTTGCAGGCCATCCATCCATTCGACGTGCCAACAGGCGGAAGGGAGATCGACATGTATGAACCTATGGTGTGTGATGAACACCGATCTCGGTCACAGCGTACTGATTCTCGCATAGCTTGCTGGTCTGACCAAGCTCGTCGAGAACTTTACACCAGCGAAACGCCCGACCTTTTACAACAACGCGCATGAAGAGATCAAGTTCCCATTCCTTCTCGGCGAGCAGACCCACCACGCGACGAAGCCTGACATCGTAGCATCGTTACCGGGCCTTCCGATGAGCCACAAGTTTCCGGATCGTTGGCGGAATATCTCCGTCGTCTTCGAGGCCAAGTCTACTGAGGACGGCGATCCGATGAAGCATAGCTCTAAAACGCACGATGAGACGTTGGTGCAGCTCTCCAAGAGCGCACGCAATATCCTCGTGGCACAGAGTCGCCTGTTTGCGTTCGCCGTCGGCATCTACGGATCTCAAGCGCGCATCTTCAGGTTCGACCACGCCGGGGCGGTCTGCTCTCAGCCGTTCGAATACGCGGCTGACAACGGTGCCATCCTGTACGAGTTCTTATGGCGCCTAGTCCATCCCATTCCTGAAGGTTGCGACATTGTGGGTGCAGATCCCACCGTTCGTCTCGTCACGTCGACCGCCGATCAACAGAAGGCCACGCAGCAGTTGCATGATGCTGGAATCCCCGATATCCCTACTGAGATGAGGAAGGCGTGTCGATACTTCGTTGTCAAGGGAGACTCCGAACCCGACAAGACGTATCTCGCGTACGAGCTGTTGTTCATGAATCCTCGCCTTTTCTCCCGTGCCAGTACGATCTGGAAAGCTGTCGAGCTTGACCCGGAAGGCAATCCCACTGCAACACATGTCGTCATCAAGGACGCATGGCGGCAGCTCGCGCGGACATCGGAGGCGGAACACTACGCGAAGATCTACGACTACTACATGTCAAAGTTGATGGAGAAGTTGGGCATCGACGAGTGGCCACAGGACGCGGATGGGAACTCTCAGCCAGACGCGCAGGCCACACCCATGGCTGCGGAGGCGAGTACGCCTGGAGAGCCTTCTGTGCGGGGAGCTGGGTCTACGCAGCATAGATTTCCTTCTGACGAAGAGATGCAGGAGGCCTTGGGGGAGGAGTGGCTAGGAATTGCTCTCTGCACCCTAGCGAATGACCTCGGGGAAGATGAGCTTCGAGAAGGCACATTCGTCGGTCACCAAACAGCCAGTGGCGTCTTCCACGCATGCGGACACCATCGGTGGTACGAGCGCAGTCACATGCGCCTTGTATCACACTCAGTCGGCACACCACTGTCGCAATTTCGGTCAACGAAGGAAATGGTGACCGCTCTCCGCGACGCCATACGTGGTGAGCCTTTTCTGTAGTCGCGCGATTGTATCATACTAACTCAACCTTCCTCACGCTTACAGGGCACCGGTTGGCGTTCGAGGCTGGCATTATCCATCGTGACATCAGCGAAGGGAACATCATGATTTACAATGGCAAAGGCTTTCTCCACGACCTTGACTATGGATTCGACTGGAAGGCGTTCCTGTGGGATCTCGGCTACGAAGACACGATAGAGAGCTGGGAGAAATTTGTGGCCACCGAGGAGGGTATCCCCCGTACCGACCCCGATGCGCCGCCCCCGACCTGTATGCCGCCGGCCAGCGAGTACTACAACACTGACAACGGTGCTCCTCCACGCGCAGTCTATGTGAATGGGCAACCACAGTGGTCTGTCGAGGCAATACTAGCCGAACGACAGGTCAACAAGAGAACGGTGTATCTGGTGAAGTGGGCTGGCTACGGTGACGATGCTAACTCATGGGAACCGGAACGTCATCTTCGAAACCGGGAGGGGCTGACGGAGTGGAAGAAGCTGTCGCCTGAGCAGCGCAAGGAGCAGTCACGGCCGTTCCTATATGGGCAGGCCGACAATGCGCAAGCAAGCCAGCAAGAAGACGCACAGGCCGCGCAGGCAAAATCGAAAACGAAGACCATGATGGAATGCAAACAACGGACGGTATGTCTGTCCGTGCGATCGCGATCGTCTATGAGCTCATGCGTGATGTAGGGAACATATATTTTCATGTCCGTTGAAGTGCTGCGCGCCAGGATCATTCATCAAGTCCGACATGACTTAGAGGCATGCTTCTGGCTCTTACTCTGGATCGTACTAAGGCATACGGACCATCGTGATCCTGAAGAGGCATACAATCTTCTGCGACATCTCTTTTACCAGCAAAGCGAAAGTACCTGCGCTGCGAGCAAAAGGGGTTTTTTTGGACGCGGCTTTGATGTGTATCAAAACCAACCCCTCAGTCGTCTTGTGAAGAAGTTCTCCCAGCTCTGCGCCGGGAACTCGACAATAGACCCGAAAGACAAAGAAGAGAAGCCATCTGCTCCATTGACGTATGAGTCTGTGCTTGCTCTCTTTGAAGAAGCTCTTGCGAGCAATGACTGGCCAGTCGACGACAAGGCGATCCCGTTCGTGCCGGCCGACGAAGGGGACACAATTCACGTGGCACGTCCCGAGAGCACCTGGTTCGACAGTCAGAACTCCCAGGCTGAGGGCAGCCAGGGTAGCGGTGCTGTGCCAAGGAATCGGTTAGTCTTTCCCCCGGAGCTCAGGAACCATCCTGCTGTCTTAAGACAGTGGAGACACAACACACTCTCTATGGGAGCAAGGAATGCTCAGAGTAGCGCTGCCGAACCTCATACACCCCGCACCACTAGTTCTGGATCGCAAGCGCCTAGCGTCGATCCACAACGACCCCGCCTATACCTCCCCGACCCCGATACACCATCCCCATCGGTACGGGGGCGCATGCTACCCCCTCCTATTCCACCACGATTTCCGCTGCCCGCACCTGACATCGGTCTTGGGCTAGGCCGTGCCCATTCTCAGGGCGAGAGACAGGACACGCCGGCCCAAACTCGCGTCCGTCCGCAGCCCTCCGGCTCCAGTCAATCGACGTACGGCGAGAGCAGCGGGTCTACACAGAGCGAACGGCACAAGCGATCTCATGGAGAGTATGAGGCAGACGCAGGGGAGTCGAGCGAATCGTCGACGTCGTCGAAGCGTGTCAGGACGCGCAGGCATGCACCACCTCCTAGCACCCATAGAATGGAGTTGCGCAAACGATCGGGCAGTGGGCCACGAAAGTGATGTGGTAGTAATACGAGTCCAGCCTGTACTACAAGCTACCCCTGCCGTACGCTCTCACACAGTCACCGTCGACAAAGATTGAACATGTGCATGAACGTCCAGCTTGCAAAAGTAGCCAGACACCCAGAGTAACTAAAATATATAGACACACTGACACAAATCAGATACCGATACAACCCAAGATACAATGTGTCGCATGTTGTCGACCAGATTCTGATCGTCCCACAGCTAAACGGCCCAGACACATATTACAAAGTGAACACGAAGCCACTAACCCGTCAGCGCATCAACCGGGGCTCACAGGTGCATCCGGCTCTCCGCCGCCGTCTGCAACTGCATCCCGTAGTCGCTGGGCGGCGCCGCCTGCTCGCTCAGTGTCCTAGGATGTTTCGACGATGACACAAGTGTGGGCGCCCCAGCGTCCACCTCATACTCTTCATGAGATCGCTTTCGCCGCTCTTGACACTGAGACCCGCTCTCGTCCCGCTTCGAAGGCTGAACGGAGCTAAATGACTGCGGGCGAATGTACATACGAGTGGGTATGGTCGCCGCCTGGCCCGAGCCTCCGCGCCAATGGCCGGGGCCTTGCCCAGCGCTTGCAGCTACTGCGCCACCGGCTTGGGAGAAGGGGGGCTGGACGCGCAGCGGTGAGGGAGGTGGATGCATTTCCCCTCGTGCAGATGGCGACGGCGAATTGGGATCTGGCATGTATCGGCGAGAATGATTCAGCACAACAGCGGGGACCTCGGACGTGGAGCTCACTATACGTGGAGTATGGGGCTCATCACCTCCAATAGGGCCTCCAGCGATGGGTAGCAAGTCGGAGACTGTCACGGCAGGGTAGTCGTCAGGGATGAGGAAGCGGTTGATTCGTGGAGCAGCATTAGCCACTCCCTGGCTCAGCCTGGGCGTGCTTTGTGGACTTGTTCTGGATCGTCCTCGTGTGTGAAGGGAATCGCCTCGTCGTCATCTACAGGCCAGTCCGTGCGCCTGAGGACAGAGTCGAAGAGCTCCAGAACCCTCTCGTGGGTAAGCGGAGAAGGAGCCTTCAGCGGCGGATTGACATCGGAGTTCGCGTCGCATAGCTTCTTGAAATCCCTTAAAAAGGTCAGTCAATGGTCCGTTACCATCAACTTCGACGACGTTTGCATTCATCATGAGCTCTGGGCACATTTTTCCTCCTTGACGTGGTCGAACAGGTCTTTGAGTGTTCCATGTACGTCGTAGTCCGAAAGCCTGGTGTGCCTTAACACAAGCCAAAGCAGAAGCCAGTAGAATGACTCCAAGTCGTGGCGTGCTTCATGTATAACCAGCCTCCTCTGTAGCACCTCCACCGCCATGAAGTGAAGAGTGCCCTAGAGTATAAGTCAGTGGCATCTACAGTACTATAGGGCCGTGTTACGTACCGTGCGCACTTTGCACTCTGACTTTCGTCGTTCTATGTCCCTCAGCGATGGCCCAGCACCCTGTAGGCCCTCATCCACCACAACGTGTTGTGGGTTTGCGGGCTCAGCAGGCTGTGCGCCTGCATCCAGATGGCGCCTCGACAGCGCCTCGCGCCGTTCGGGAGCGAGCTTCTCCCAGTTCGCCAGGACCTGCGTCTTCTCGAGGTGCTTCCGCGGCTCCCACGTGTTCTCGTTGTTGCGGTACCCTGCCCATCGCACTAGGTACTCGGTCTGTCGCCCGACCTTCCTCTCAGCGAGTATAGCCCCGAGCACTAACTCCTCACGCCCGTTGACGTAGAACGAGCGTGGAGGAGGGCTGACACCGGCATCAGCTGGCTGGAACATGGGCCCCGAGGGTATCTTCGCTTCCGCCGGTGAGGCTGGGTTAGAGGCACGGGGGCGCGGAATGCCCCTCTCCGTTCTCACGTACTCCTCCCAGCTTCCTTAGGCGAGCATATGCAGAAATGCCTTCCAGTTAAAGGAGTAGTCGAGGTCGTGAAGGAATCCTCGACCGTTCGCGATCATGATGTTGCCCTCGCTGATATCGCGATGCATGATGCCAGCCTCGTATGCTAACTTGTGCCCTGCAAGAACAATTGCAAGTCAAGCTGGTGTCTACAGGGAGAAATTCCCCACGTACCATATACCGCGTCCCGTAGAGCCTGTACCATCTCCCTCGTCGACCGAAACTGCGAAATTGGTCTGCGGATGGTCTGCGTGGTGCACATGATCCCGCTCGTACCCGCGGTGGTGGTGGTGCGCCTGGAAGAATGCACTGGACGTCCGGTTGCCAACAGCTTCGGCATCCTTGTCCTTATCACTTTCAACCTCCATGGCCTCATCACTGCCAAGCTCGTGTGACCTCAGGTAGAGAGCGAGCCTCGGCCACGAAGCCCTCCATGCCTCCATGTAAGCCGACTCCTCTGGTGAAATAGGTTTCCCGATTGAACCGTGAAGCCCCCGAGTGCGCTCCTCGGGTGACAGTTCCACTTCCTCGGCCTCCGCCGCGTCGAAGAGGGGTATGCGCATGATCCCCTTTTCGAGATGGTTGTAGATTAGATCGTAGTTTTTTTTGCCTCCGATGTGCGCGCACACTGCCGCCACGCGTCCTTGATGATGACGCGTGTCCCCGTCGGATGGTCATTGGCATCGAGCTCCAATGCCTCCCATATCGTCGTAGCACGGGAAAAGAGACCGGGGTTGATGAACAGGAGTTCATACACCAGGTATTTTGTGGCCGGCTGCTCGGGCGTACCAGCGATGGTGACCCAACGGCACGCCTTCATCGTCTCATTGTTCACGTCCACCTTGGCGGCCTGCAACTGAGATTTCGCGAGGCGCTGGGCATCGCGCATCGTCACGAGGCCGACGGTTAGATCTGAGCCTACGATATTGCAGCCGGTATGGATGGGATTGACGAGACGCCAGAGGAACTTGTACAGTATGGCACCGTTGTTGGCGGAGTATTTGTTTGAACGGCTCGGAGCAGACGGCGCCGGCGTGGTCGAAGCGAAAGATTCGCGCCACAGGTCCGTAGATGCCAACAGAGAACGCTAACAAGCGGCTCTGTGCTACGAGAATGTTGCGAGCGCTCTTCGAGAGTTGGACCAACGTCTCGTTGTGAGTCTTGGACCAGAACACCATCGGGTCGCCGTCTTTGGTCGCCTTGGCCTCGAAGACGACAGAGATGTTGCGCCAGCGGTCAGGAAGCTTGAGATCGAAGGGTAAGCCCGGCAGCGACGCGATGACGTCTGGCTTTGTCGCGTGGTGGGTCTCTTCGCCCAGCTGGAAAGGGAACTTGATCTCCTGTTGGGCGTTATTGTGGAAGTCGAGGCGTTCCTCCGGAGCAAAGTTCTCGACCAGCTGCTTAAGACCGGCGCACTGCATTACCGTCAGCAACCATGGAGAACCGCCTACCGAGGAGGGGTACATACCAAGGGTCCGTACATGTCGAACTCTCGCCCGCCTACCGGAACGTCGAATGGATCGTTGGCTTCTAAGGCCGGGAGAGGTTCGTCGCTGGAGACAAAGAAATGGAGAAACTCGTCGATACCCATTTCCATTGCCCATATCTTGTCATCGATCTTGCACTTCCATGCGTCCATGTTTCGTTGGCTCGCCTGCTTTTTATCTTTCGCAGGGAAGTTTTCGTGGTGTTGTTTGGCCACACGGGCAGTAGCGTGGGCCATGGGTGAGAGTGGGGGGCTGACGCAAGGAAAAGTGCAGCTAGAGTCAAGAGCACGGCGGGAAGTGAACAAGGGGGCGTGCGAACGCGACGAACGCGGTGCTTTGAACCGGTGTGGCATGTCGGAGTTCGCTATCCTGCACAAAGGAAAGGCTTGATTTGGAAGAGTCTCGCTTGCAACCAGACCCCAATAACAAATCTGATGGGCCACTCATGAGTCAGTCTGTGTTTTTCGCTGGCATGGCTGGCTTACAACTCGACAGTGGACGTGCAGTCCGCGTGGTTACGGTTTCTTAGCGTTTCAGATAGACTGACAGCCTATAGTTTCGGTTTCGTTCTGAACATCGCGTCGCAGCGTCCTCCGATTGCGGTGGAATGGGCGGAGGAACGGAGAGGGAGGTCAACGCCACATTCGCGAGCGTGGATCACGCGGGGTTTGGAATATCAACCGCCAATTGGCACGCTGCGACCTGTCTGCCAAGGATCTGCCGGGCACTGCCTAGTTCCAAGCGTGCCACAATCTGGCCAGAATACAAGGGCCAAACACAAAGGTACTTTGCTGCTACATTTCATCACCCTAGAGAAACAAGGCTGCGAACGTGCAAAGACATTTTGATTCGATTAGAACTTTAAACTCCGCGTGATCTACGCGGGCGAAAGTCTGCAACGCGGTTTCAAAACGAAACAGAAAGTAGTCCGGTTCAATGCGCACGGGCGGCACTGCGCTACCCAGCACCGGTTTCGACTCAGAAGCCAGAGGCAGTGCCTGCGCGACTTGTTGCCTTGTGAAGTGAGTGCCGCCACTCAGGGTGACTATACTAGGACTCATTAGCGGCACATCATACTGTTGATAACCTTGAGGCCGTCCGACATAGAATCGGCAGTTAGACATGCCTCAATTACCTCAGACCGGCCACTCGTTCTCTTTCACAACGTCCTCCCGCGACTACGACACGGTGACGCAGTTCACGAGTCATTAGGTATCCTTGTCGTTGATAACGCCAAGGATAACAGGCTTGCCGAGTGGCAAATGTGGCAGTGACCGCCCTCTCGGTTCATTCCACGGCCTTGGCCGGTGCCGCAACGCGATACCGCACTCAGACTGAACCCATAGGCGAGGTAGTGCGCGGATTGTTTGCGACTCCGATTCTATGAGAAGTGTTCTGCGTCTTCGGAAGCTATGGGTCGGGGAGACCGTTTGCCAAACAGCGTACTGCTTCATGAGGCTGGTCGTCATCTGGTCAGTTGCGCTGTCGCAGTGACTGACGGCTATACATGCTGCAGGACAAGACTCGGAGTGGCGGAGGCGGCGCCGTCCGGCGACAAGATGAAGAGCATGTGCGAGTCATATAAGTCGCCCTGGACATCTAGTTCTACAGGGCGCGGTCGCAATCAATTATATGTCTCGCAGGCCGCCTTATAGATGTATTAATAGCTAGTGGCTGCGTATATCTCGTTTGCTGATAATCACTTCATCGCTCTGATTTGGACACATAGACGGCCTGCTAGGAAGCTCAGCTAGGTCTATGGTGATAGAAGCTATCAATCTGGCCTGACCTCCAGTGGATTGCTGGAAAAAGGGAGGGAAAGGCGTTGATTGGAATACCAGGCCATCAGCAAATGTGCAATTCGTCTTGCACGCCCTGGAGTGTCTGGGTCCGTCTGAGGGGTCTGACAGGTCTCTGAGGCCACTGGGGACCTGGAGCCCTGAGCTCCTGTGTGTGCAGTATTGAATGATAGGTTTACTTCGGTCTACAATTCGTATACATGTCCATGAGCATGATAGTCGATATATTTTCCAACCCAGAATGCGCGATATGCATCCAAAGAGTCAGAAGCCTGTAAATCCTTCGGGACGAACTCTTTACCATAGACCCCAATTAAATGCGCAGAACGGTAGATGGATTCCAAGTGTATAATCTCGCAGGGGCGATGTCCTTCGTCATTGACCTCTGGTTCGACGAT
This sequence comes from Fomitopsis betulina, assembly GCA_022606075.1. Taxonomy (NCBI): domain Eukaryota; kingdom Fungi; phylum Basidiomycota; class Agaricomycetes; order Polyporales; family Fomitopsidaceae; genus Fomitopsis; species Fomitopsis betulina. Next base: position 29,524 of record JABYQK010000027.1, read on the forward strand.
CCACATTCCTGTGTCTTCGTCCGGTGCATCACCAACCGGGACGAACCACTCAACCAGTGCGCAAGGATACAAGTGGGATTCAAACTTGAACGAAAAAAAGAGACGCACGCGAACCGCATAGAATCCACGGAAACCTGGCTCTGCGGTGTCCCTCGAGACGTAGGCACAGTCATAATGAGCGGGCCCATTGCGCCACGAAGGCGTCGCACGGAGGTGCTCACGACGCATCCCGCCGACACCGGAAGGGTCGCCTGGTGCATGATACGTCGCGACGGCGGAGTGATGGACTCGGACACGCATGTCTGGCTGCATGTACCATGCGAGGTTCCTGTCTGGGGCTGCGGGATCCTCACCATTCTGGATGGCGAGGAAATGCGCCACTCATTCGACAAGCTCGGGTCGTCCAATGTGAGTGCCTAGCGCGTCAAGAGTCCGTGGATAGCCAGTAGCTTGAAGTACTACAATGAGCATGGCCCAAGATGTGACGGGATCTGTGACATACCGGGGCGACGGCTAAGCACCACAAAAGCCTCAATAGCAGGCCCCTCAACCACACCATCCGCTTCCTCCTCCTCTCCGAGATCAAGCCCTCCTCCACCATCTGCGCCCTCAGGGTTTGGCACGCCATCACCGCCATTCGGAGCGTGTGGTGCGTTCGCATCAGGGGGGGCCGGCCGCACGTCCACCAGCAAATCACGCACTTGATCCACTCGATCATCCGGCGAGCCTTCACGTATGGAGGCGGGGAGTTTCTCGAGTACTTCAGCAAGACATGTGCCATTCAACATGCCACACGCCGCAAAGTCAATGCGTGCAGCTGCGAGCTTGTCGAGTCGTTGATTCGTGAGCAACATTTGGCCTCGTATCGATTGGATCGATGCCAAGGCTCCTTCACAGCTTTGATATGCTTGTTTTCCGTGATTGATGTGCAGAGTCCATGAAGCGCGCCGAAATTCCAGGTATGTCGAGGGGTATGATGGTGGGAGTGTTGTCGCGGCATCGAGAAGCCATCAGGTCAGACTCCAGCTGTACGAAGATACTCACGGTACTGGTGATATTCGGATAGGGCGACCTCGCTGCGGGCGATCGTGTCTTCATTCTGAATGGGATGCCACACAAGGTGCGTATATTCAAGGTATGCTCGTGCCATGCACGTGAGCTCACGCGGTACCAGGCCATGAATTGCAGGTAGAAATATCTGTGCAATGAATTGACATAACTGAACGATCTCACACGAGGTAGATGACCCACCTTCATGAGCGCCTTCGAATCATCACCTGTCCATTGCTTGAAGTTTCGTCCCTGGCAAAAGCGTCGAAGACCAGTGAAGGGCGGTACAACAGCGAGGCTAGTGTCAGGGCAAGCGCAAGATGAGTGTGCACTTCAGACCTGTTGTTGTGTGTGCCACTCACCGCCGATCAATCTCGCTAACAATCACAGCCACCCCGCTGTTACCGTACTCAAGGGTCAGCCAGTCCAGAATCCAGTCAACGATATGATCTTTGAATGGCTTGATGATTTGATGCAAGAGGTCACCGGAAAGCAATTCGTGTATGTCTGCACGCGGGAAAGAGTTCATGTATGGCTAACGTAGGACTGGCTTAGTGACAGCATCGGAGGAGAGCAGACTTCAAGCTTATGATGACGCTGGCCACAATACCATAGTCTGTCCACAAAGTCTTCGTGTTGAGTCCCGCTATGAGCGCTTCATGCAACTCTTGTGTGCGCGGGCCCTGGGTGAGTCCTGCGTCGAGATCTCCATGGAATCCAAGGCATCTGGATTGCTCTTTCAGGATCATCTGGGCTAGTAGCACAGAGCGGAGACATACACAGGACACCATCCTTCAACGACACAAGCCGCCATTGCTTGTTCTGGATAGTCCATTGTATTCAGGCCAACGCCAAATATCCCGCGACGGAAGTGCGAGTCAGAACATCGCATGACTTGTGGTGTGTTCATCGCAGGTTTAATCGGGTCGAGGATGGTGCTGACACTTGTATGATATAACTGCCGTTTGAACATACGGAACACATCTGTATCCTTATCCTTTGGATCGCCTGTTGCTGGGGTGAGTCTAATCATATTCTTCAATGCGGAAACAAAGACATACACTTGGGAATGGCTAGGAAAGCGAGAACATGGACGGCGTTACGATGCGCACGTCTTACGTTGTTATGCACATTGCCAAAGGAAATATAAAGGGGGTAGTATTCATTGTGCCCCGTTGCAACAGAGACAGTCGTTTTGTCGCTACCGATAACAATGGGAATGAACATTGAGCCATGCGTCGTGGGATCCTCGGCGATTATGTCCTGTCAAACAGTGCTGGTCAGTCACGGTGCGGCGGCTTTCAGATTCAAGTTCAGTTTGAAACTTACTGCCTGTCGCCACGCCCAGTTCCCAGACAGTAAGTTTGTCAGCACACGACGCCCGTCTTTGTCCAGTTCTGCATATGGTGCATAGTCAACCTCTCTGTCGTACTCTGCGTTCTCAACCATCATCTTCATGAGCATTCAAATGTCGCGTGCCCAGACTAGATACTTCTCGGTCATCCACGAAGGGACATCGTGCTCTGGTAGGGGGCCCTGATAGCTTACTTCGAAGCAGTACCAAGGGGCGTCACCACAGGGGATGGAATCGATAGTGGCAAGTAGGTCGTCGGCATTGGCAAAAGGAGGCTGCGCACCGAAAGGCAAGAGCGAGGCTGCCCATAGCTCCATGAGTGTGCTTACATTCTTCTGCGACATTTGGTCTTTCTTGTACAGGAACTCGGCAACTTCGAATTCGAGTTGTGAGCGGAAAGGGGACCAGTCACCGGGTTGACGTGTTTCACGAGGAGGAGGAGGAGGAGTTCCTTCAGGTATCTCCTCACCGTTGCATGGTTTCCCTAGTTAACCCTGTATTGCAGTTGTCTCTGGAGCTATAGCAGGCTATGGCGTACCATTGATCTTCGGGTGAATGCAACGCTCGGCATGATGGTGCAGCAGACGATTTGGTACGTGCTCTGGCTCATTGATGAACTCGTCTTCACCGTCTCCGTCTTCATGTACCTCCAATTCATCATCGTGCAGAATGGGTGCGTCCACGTTGTTGTCATCGTGAGGTGGGCGGATCTCTCGCGCTTCATCTTCAGCAGGTATGGGGGCGTCGCCAACGGGTCGGGGAGCATGTATGGCATTGCAATGCTGGGTGAGTCCAGAGCGGTTACAGAATGAACGACTGCAGGTGATGCATTGTAACCTGTAAGGACTAAAGACTGGACGATGACGTTCGACAGCGGGGGGAGCACCAGGCATCAGCAGTTGCGTAAGGATAAGCAGTTTGGGCCCAAGGTGAGCGTGGTGTAACCCACGTTACATCGTATCCATCCTCGTTTAACCTGATCAATAATAAATGATAGGTACAAGCTTTTATCGCCAATTCCCGTGCGTTACAACAAACTGATTGGATATCAAGCATCCACGTAGCTTCAGGGCAGGGTGATTGGCCTGCATCACCATGCACCTTTATAATCCCGCACTTCGTACCCGCCAAGCCCCACCTATCTTCCCCCCTTAGGCTCCCGGCGAGTCTTCCCCCTGTTGTTCTCTGTTCTCTTCGTTTTTTCTCCCTCTTCTTACCTTTTCTATTGGATTTCTTCCATTTCTAGCATGGACAACACATGTCACACTCGTCCATCAAACAAGGACGCACATCCTGGTTTGGCACACCTTAAGCTCGACTTGGTGAGACGAAGCCCGCTTGAGGTTGCCTTCGAAAAGCGGGAGCACGAAAAGCAACTTCAGGCCATCCAGAATGCCCGTAAGAGCACGGCCAAACGTATCACCACCGTTCAGGCTACAATGAAGGCACGTGATGACACTGAGCAGACCGGATCACTGACAATGCCACCCAAGTTCCGCAAGGGCGGTAAGGCTGTGGAGTCTGCATCTGCACCGTCCGAGCCTGAGTTGGCTCGCACTCAAAAGCAGCTGGTCATGGGCATGGGCGCAGTCAAGACCAAATGCACTGGTATGTTATGTCCATCTTCTTTACCGGAAACTACTGATGCTCCACACCCAGAGACGTCAAAGCCTGTCGAAGTCATGCAGTCCGATGAATCAGAGCCAGATGACTTGGAGTTGGAGGCGGGTGCAGCCAGACCAGTCAAAGGCCCTGGTACATGCAACCTATGACATGACCATTACTACATAAACACCTACTCAGACACTGTCGCAATGCCATCAGCACCTCCTAGTATGCCCGCAGCTCAAGCCCTGGCCAAGAAGGGCACCAAGCTCCGTCGTCAAGAAGTTGAGGCGGCGCTCGCCAGGGTGTTCTTGCCATCAACTGGAAAGCGCAAGGCTGAGGCAGAGCCTGATGATAGGTGCACAGGTGCTATGTACGTATTTCCACATCTCAAGCCCCCTCTGCACGTTCACTACTAGGTGTGTTGCTCATCACTATTCTGAAGGACGAGATCATCGGGAGGTCGGCCAGCTTCCACCAAAAAGCAGAAGCCATATGCACCGTCAGGAGTCTTCTCGTTGTGGGCTACTGTGCGTACAGCCCCTTCAAGTCAGGTCCTTGTGGCAGCTTCTGTAGTGGATGGCGGGAGCTCTGTTCAGCTGGATGAGCCCTCCGAAGTGCTCAAAGGCCACTTGGGGTCTTGTGAGACCAGCCCGCAGGCTGAAGCAAGCGAAGAGGACATGGACACTATGACCTCGGTGAATAAGGTGAAGGTGATCCGTCTTCCATCTGATGTATGTTGGCACTTGTTGGTCGAGCCTCACTGACATACTGTTCCTTCTCCATGTACAGGGAGTAGTTGCTGTTACGGTGCCCACTGCTAAGCCACCAACAGGTACAGTGCGGGCGGCAGTACCTGCAACCTCCGCAGATGCAAGTACACAAGCAGCAGCGGCAGGCGTAGCGACTCTGGGCGGAGATATCAGACCCACCCGTGGACGTGTGAGTATGGACATTCTGCCGCATGGGACACGCTCAACCTTCATGCGCGAGTTTGTTCCTAAGCTCCTCGAGTATGTTGGTACACAGTGGAACCCTTGGGACCTGCAAGAAGTCCCGCTTGGGAAGCTCATGCAGAGCATCTGGGAAGAGGTCTTCGTCGGCTGCCCACTGGGCTACGTAATTGTGCCAGGTACACCAATGTACAGGCTCGTGAGTAGTCTATTGACCGTCCTAAATTATAGCCACTATTGACGTCCACCAGGCAGTGCATGCAGAAGATCTATGACTGGCGCTCGGCATTTGGAAGCAATGCTGTGCAAGCCGTTGTGAGATTCTGGGTTGATTCGGAAATGCTTACGACCGATCAGCGTGCAGAAGCCGCTGCATTTGCTATCGGTGACTCTTGGCCATACCTATATGGCCGTGTGACGTTAAACGATGATGGTTCCATTCATGTACGTTTTATACCTGCTATCAATGACGTGCACTAACACAACAACAAACCAATACAGAAACGTTATCAGCGCTTTCAGAGCCTCGTCATCATCGAGGCACTTGCGGGACATATGCGGGCCATTGATGGGGCACCAGCAATGCATAATTGGCCACTGGGTGCCCTCTTGCTGGCCACTGCCGCAGTACGTTGTCCCCTCTGGAAGTAATGCAATGACTGATAACAGCACCGCTACTAGACTGAGCGAGCGTGGACTATCGGACTGCCCGGCAAGATCGACAAGAAGGCAGGGCCGGCTTTCTCAGAGAAGCACTGGAGTGCACGTGTTCCATTCTATCTCCGTTCCATTGAGAACCTTACGGCGGCGAATTGGACGGACATCATGACAAAGGCTAACGAGACCCTGAATATGCTTGGTTCAAACCCTCCTGAGTCAGAGACCTTCGACGGTGAGGATGACTATATGCTCTCGGATATTGAGTCCTCTGCCGGCTCTGACCAAGACGAGGATGAGGTGAGCTTCTGGAGTACTACGTACCGCTCATTCGGCAACGTGTACTCATGTGTTTCATAGTAAGCGATGAAGCTGCTTCCTGTCGTTCGATGTGACAGTCAGAGTGTCACACTGGCTGTTTGCACTGTGGCCAAGTCCCGGTCTTTCGATTTCCTCGTGTGTTTACATCATTGATTGCATCTTCTCTGGCCATACAGTACATATCTGTGCTGGTAGACTACGTACGTTCGTGGTATCTGTTGATTGTACAAGGTCCAATCTAGTTGAACTCCTTGACTTGTATGGGCCCCTCTGAGCGACGGTAATCTACCGTGCGACATTCTGGTGAGTATCTGGGCTTGTGTCTGAGCGTGTCTGGATTGTGTCTGATACCTACCTGATCGACATGGTCTCAGAAAGAACCTACTTATCTCAGAGAGCTTGTCTGAGCCCTCTGTTGAGCTGGATGTCTGTGACAGACCTGTCAGATAGTGTAAGACAAAGTTCACGATCTGCTGATGCACCCTCGACCAATATACGTATTACAGCTAGCATGATGCAGATCGTCCATGTATACAGTGTGCAGCAAACTGCACTACAAAGACGGACATACACCTTTGAAGCACGCACGGCAAGCAATACAGAAAAATAATACAGGCATTTCATTTACTGGTAGTGGCTCTTGGGCGGTTCTTGCCCTTCCCTGAAGCCACTCGCTATTAGTTCTCGTACGCTTCGACAAACTAGCCTGAGGAGGGTCGGCGGCTACATCTGATGCATCGTGTTCATCGCGAGACCGCTTGCGAGATCGACTACCACTGGCTGTTGGTGCTTGGAGCCCACTGAGGCTTCCTCCTGCGGATACATGCCTTCACATCGCGAGCACAGGCGGTGATTGGAATACAAGACGGTTGTCGATCGACTGCGCACGTTAGTCACCGGATATGTTTGTTTAGAAGGGACCAAAAACAAGGGCACGTCGCCGTGACATTGCCCAGCAAAGGAGATAATAAGGTTGCGGGGGCAAAAGAAGGACGGACAATGACCGGGATTCGCCGGGCCGTCTGGCGCGGTATTTTGAACTCCGCCACGCGCAGATGTGGCGTGGCCGCCCTTTTGGCTTGCCTCCTCATCCCTCCGCTGTCGCAACGTGTTTTCCTGGAAACAGAGCCAAAGGAGTCTGTGTGGAACGCTTAGAATCTGTGATCAGGACGCAGCACATAGCCGTAAGCATGCTTAATCGAGCGAGAAGCAAGGACTGACTCATGAGCGGCCCATCAGACTGCCAATTATTGCGGTCCCTCGAGACGACTACCATATTAGGTCTTTCCCTTGTATTCGACCACATTAGGCCTTGCCCTTTAACAACGCAATCAAACTCCGACCATGCCACACCGGTTACAGCCGCGGGCAAAAACGCCGCGCCTTTTCTCGCACGACGCTCTCTTTGCTCGTACCAACACCTTCGACGACTGCTCGCGTACATACACTCCTCACTCACCTCCTATCATGGCTACCGCAACGCCACGAGCCCCTAAACAGAATGTCTATCACTTCGCGACGCCGAGGCAGGACTGCGACGAGGACATGTTGGCATGGCGGGAAGAGATCAATGGGCGGATTGTGTCTATGACCGACTCGCTAGACGATTTCCTTCGTGTCTATGTCCCCGGCTTCTCCGACCCTTCAACGCCAACGACTGCTCGGCCCTTCAAAGTGCCCGCTGGCCAACTGGAGAGAACAATGTACGATCCTCTGGTGAGTCAAATGATCGACGAGGGATGAGCGATGTACTGATGCATATTGCTCAGTGTCATGGTCTTAGAGAGCTCGTCTCCGATTTCCCTCCTGAGAAGAGACCCAGCTTCCACAACAACGCACACGAGCCCATCCCGTTCCCGTTTGAGAAGCACGCACACGAGTTCCACTACACCAAGCCCGACATCGTTGCATCGCTGCCGGGACAAGCATTCGAGGAGAAGTTTCCCGATCGATGGCGCAACATCTCGACCGTGTTCGAGGTGAAGAGCACGGTTAACGGTGACCCGATGGAGTACCAGTCCCCTGCAAACGACGAAACTCTAGTTCAGTTGGCGAAGAGCGCACGAAACATCCTCGTCGCTCAGAGCAGGCTGTACGTCTTCGTCGTCGGCATCTACGGCCATTTTGCACGCATCTATCGCTTCGACCACGCTGGCGCCATTTGCTCAAACAGGTTCAACTACCAGAAAGACCCTGGTCTTCTGCAGCGGTTCCTATGGCGCCTAGCCCATCCCATCCACGAGAACTGCGACATACTCGGGGCTGACCCGACGGTGCGGCTTACCGTCAAGGCTGATCATACGGGAATCGAGGCGGCGCTGCGTACTGCGGGCGTCACGTACACTAAGGACACTTGGAAGACGTGTCGCTGGGTGACCGTCGACGGCGCTGGCGAGGGTGCGAAGCTGAGATATCTTTTGTACGACCTGATCTTCCTGAACCCGGGGTTGTTCTCCCGGGGTACCACCGTCTGGGCCGGGCTGGAGGTAGACGACGGAGGTCATCCAGTATGTGTTGACAGTCCCGAGGGCCGGCCGGCCGCGAAGCAAGTCATCGTCAAGGACGCATGGCAGCAACTTGCGCGGCGACCGGAGACGGAGCACTACGAGCAGCTCTACGCGTCGATCAGTTTGCGAGTGCTGAAGAGCGCGCGTGCGACGGACGCACGGGACAACCAAGTGGAGGGAGAGGCGATCGCGAAGGCATGGGACGAGGCATGGACGGGGCTGGCGGAGTTCGTGGCCGGGGACGACCTCGGGGCCGGGGAGATGCAAAAGAACGTGGAGGATCGAGTTGGGCAGCAGACGTCTACGGCTGTCTATCAAGAAGAAGAGATGAAACATCAGTTCTTCGAGCGTAGCCACACGCGCACGGTGTCGAAAACAGTCGGCATCCCACTCTCCCACTTCAGCTGCACGAAAGAACTGGTGCAGGCATTGATGGATGCGATCCAAGGTGCGCGTTTCTTTTGATCTGTGCGTCCGAAGCTGTGTGTTGATGTCCCCGTGTTTCATCGACAGGTCATGGTACTGCATTTGAGGCAGGCATAGAGCACCGTGACGTCAGCGATGGCAATGTGATGCTCGCGAACGGCCGCGGTTTCCTCCACGACCTCGACTATGCCTTCAACTGGAAGGCGTTCCTGTACGTGAACGGATTCGAGGACACCATGGCGAGCTGGCAGGAGTACGTACGAACGTCAGGGACGGGTATTCCGAGGCAGGGCGCAGGCAACGGGGAGCAGCCTACTGTGCCTCCAAACGAGCCTGCGCCGGCCGCCGAAGGGCGCTTAGCACCACCCCTTCCTGTCCTCAACAAAGCCGGACACAAGGAGTACTTCGTTGATGCCATCCTAGCGGAGCGTCGCGTGAGCGGTAGAGGGCGACGCAAGGAATTCCTTGTGCAGTGGAAAGGTTACCAGGAGCGTTCATGGGAGCCTGCGAAGAATCTACGCCGGTGCGAGGCTTTCCTGCAATGGAAAACGCGGACAGTCGAGGAGCGCGCCGACCTGTCTAGACAACACGATGCCGGCGTTCCTGCCGCGGACGAGCGTCCAGAGACGGGCAGCGCGGACGATACGCTACGCGATCAACGAGGCCGGCCGGAATGCAAAGAGCGAACTGTGAGTAGGCCTTGACGTCGTGTCTCATTTTCATTGTTTCCTGACTTGAGCGTTGACAGGGGACCTTCTACTTCATGGCAATCGCGATCATCAAGACCAAAGACATCATTCACGATGCGCATCATGACTTAGAGTCGTTCTACTGGCTCCTGGTATGGCTCGTTCTTAGACACACAAAATACAAGCACTACTACGGCGCGGATGCATTGCGGCGTCTTTTTGGAGCTGTAACCTCGCTAGATGCCTACGTTTACAAACATTCCTGGATTCTAGACGACGACGAACTTACGGTCGAAGGCAACAAGCCCTTGAGTCTTCTTCTCGAGAACTTCCGCCGTCTGTGCAAGTTGAATTTTACAAAGGTGGAACGCATGACACACGCCAGCGTCCTCAAGATCTTCAAGGAGGCCCTAGCTCGCGACGACTGGCCGTCCAACGACAAAGCATCGCCATATAAGCCGAGCGGCGCCTCGCAGCATCCACCTCCGCATCAAGTACAGCCCGTTGCTAGCATCCCGAGCGGTCGTGTCGAGTCTCTTCATGGTTCTGATGCCGCTCCTATCGTATACCCACGCATTGCGCGCATGGCTCACCAACGAGATATCGTCAGTGAGAGCGATCTCGCCCATCTCCAGAGACAGATTCCTGGACGATACGCGGGACCCATCGTGGGCGCTCTCGCACCAGCACCTGCGGTCGACAACCCTCTGGTTCCGCACGCAATGCTCTTGCATGACCATGCAGTGTCGGAAAGTGCTGCCCCGTTTTCCAGGCGCCGGTTCTCTAGCCCGGAATCACCCACTCCGCGCGACCGTGCCTCAAGGTTGAGGCCGCTCGGCGGGGCTGCACTCGACGATGAGGAAGCCCCGGAAGATGTACCCCCAGCGCCATCGTCCGAAGTGAGATCACGCCTCGAGCGGGTGGCCTCTCAGCGAGCTCGAAGCCGGGCAAGCACGCCGCCGTCACATTTGTCGGAGGATGATAGTTCGGACGCAGGGTCTCAGCTTGTCGGACGCAAGCGATCGCGGGAACCTGAGAAGTGGGGCGAGGGCGAAGAAGACACAGGTCCATCGAAGCGTTCAAGAACTCACAGCAATCAATTCTTCCGTGTGTCCACCGTCACGGACGCAGTCCCCGACGCGGAAGGGCCGTCCGTTGATGGTTCTCAAGAAGGTCTGACTGTCGAGGAACAGTTCTGGAGTCGCGGATAGTCAAGCTGCTTATTACTGGCCCATCATACGATGCTACCAAGTGACCGCCGACGGGGCTCGTCTGTATTAGTATCAGTGCGAGACTTATGACTCGCTCAATGCATTGTGATTTGATTGTGATTCATTCGCCTGTCCTCTGAGTCGCGGCAGTGGCAGCGGTGGCACTGGTCGACGGTGTGGGGGTGCGCTCTCAGTACAGTAAAATCAGACCGGCTCATCCAAGTGTTCGAATAATTGTGGTACGCAGACATGTAGGGCAAGGTGATGCGCGAGGGCATTACGCATGGATACGGGACATTGTGATATTTGGACGCAGGGTCTCAGCTTGTCGAGTCGGACGCAAGCGATCGCGAACCTGAGTGGGACGCGGGACACCGGTATCGAAGCGTTCAAGAACTCACTAGGACCTTGTCCGATCCCTTGTACGGCGATACTCTCTGATACCACACTTTGCATTGACAGCTCTGTATTGTATACTGCCACCTTGTCAGTTGAGTAATAATGTCATGGATATGCCAAGTGGTGGACGATTTTCTCCTACTAGTACCTTGCTCTTCCTGCGGGACCATGCGGACAGAAATATTGCATTGTAGCCTTGTAGAACGATTGAATCGACGTTCGGAGACGCTGCGTTACAGTAACTCACCAGCGTGTACTTCTCGAATGCGCTGATTGAACGGCTTGCAATACGGGCCCTCCGCGTCTGCTCAGATGAACCCGTACTCCGGGCTTTCAGCCTCACCCAGTTCTCCCTTCCCGTCCGCCCTGTCTTCAAGTGCGATCAACTTCAATGAAGGGGGGGCGCCACGGAGCGTGAGCCTCGGGACTGGCCTCGCGCTGAACGTGAATGTCGGCTCTGCAATGGGGACGGTGCACCTTCCTGCAAATGCCTGGCGGAGGGGGAAAGCATGGTGTCTCAATTCTTCGCCTTGTCTTGATTGTCTTCAAGTCCGCTCTTCAGTAGCATAGCTGCGAGGCTATCCAACGAATCGATGTGTGCACTCATGCGAAACTGACCTACAGGCGCCACTGAGGAAGACTTACATACCTACCTGATACTACTTACAAACCTGTATCATTCCAGGGTAATGCTCTCCGTGTGCGGTTTGTCACCCACACATTCGAAAGTGTCTCCAACATATACCCACCTTGCACGTCGAGAAAGGGGCCCCTCCGACAGCGAGCACACCGCTTCTTGCACAAAGCGCAGTCCTGCGCGGTAATCAAGTGTACTGCACAATATTCTAACGTCTACGCATGCACAAGACGGGTGGTCCAGATCAACGCACTCACATCCCTGTCCACGGCTGACCTGCAAACCCCGTCGACTGTTGCTGCGCCTGATAATTGTTGAACGGGTTCCCTGCACCGTACATCGGCTGTTGTTGCTGCTGCTGGCCATGCGGCGACGGCGCGAAACCCTGTGGTTGCGCCTGAAAGAACGGATTCAGATTCGGGTTAGTCTGCATCGGCGTCTGCACGAGCTGCTGCTGCGGGAAGAGTGGCGACGGTTGCTGCTGCTGCTGGCCCACCTGCATGAACGGTGACGACTGCGGCTGGAACGCACCCGTGGGCTGACTGGCGAACGCTCCGCCGCCCATTGGGTTCGCTGAAAGGCCTGCGTACGGGTTCATGTTCGGAGAGGACAACCCAAGCGCGAGGTTCGGCTGCTGCTGGAACGGCGAGGCTTGTGATTGGAACGGCAAGGCAGAGTGTGGGGACTGAAAAGATGTCGACTGGAAGGGTGAGACAGAGGGCTGTGATTGAAACGGTGATGCGGCGGAGGGCTGGATGGGCGAGGAGCTGGCATGGAAGGGCGACGACATACCCGAGCTTGCTTGCATCTGGTATGGTGAGGCCCCGCCGGGTGTGAGGTTCGAGCCCATTGCAGAGCCGACATTTACGTTCAACGCAAGGCCAGTCCCGAGGCTCACGCTCCGTGGCGCGCCCCCTTGATTGAAGTTCATCGCACTTGAAGACTGGGCTGAAGGGAAGGGAGAACTGGGTGAGGCTGAAAGCCCGGAGTACGGGTTCGTCTGGGCAGACGCGAAAAGTGCTGTGCCCGTCTGTTGCGTTTGGAACTGTGCGAACGAGGGCTGTACGGAGGTGGAGGACGCCTGGAGCGAGGCGAGCGCCGCCCATTGAGATTGTTGTGCCCCATATTGACCCGTGGCCTGGGTCTGGAGGCCAGGCGAAAACGATGGCTGCGGAGTGAAGGGAGGCGGTGAGCTTGCCACAGGTTGAGACGCAGGACGGAATTGTGCCGAAAGCAGTGTGGACTGCAAGGGGGGCTGGGCTGGTGCGGATGACGGCACAGCCGGCGAGGGCAGCGCTGGGGATGAATCCTGCTTGGGTGGCAGGGGCGGCGGCACAGAGGTCGACGGAGCCGTCGTAGGGATGGGGGCCGTTTGCGATCGGGGTTGAGGACTTGATGTCAGCCGGCTTGCGGACTTGGAAGGGCCAAGCAGTGCAGCAGCAGCAGCCCCACGGTTGATGAACGACTTGTACTCATACTTTGCTACGTCGACGTCAAGCTTAGCGGTGTCTCGATGGTACCTGAAGAGCACATACCTCGAATGAATTTCTCTAGTTCACTGTCACGCTCCGAATCCACCATGTTCGTGGGAGGGGGAAAGCGCTTTTCGTCCGGAATGTAGTAAGAATTGGACTTTATATTCCCTGTGTTCTTCATGTGCTAGGGATTTGGGCCCGGATGAGATGACATCACAGAATACGACGCGGTACGCACTTCTACTTGCTCCCTTGACCAGGTATCCATGGTGAGACTCTTCCTGAGAGCATAGTCCTTCCAATACTATCCTCTCACACAGTGAAGACGACGTACACTTTAGATATATGCGTTCCCATCTTTCTGTGAATGCTCGCGCAATGCATACTGCGCGCCGATGATCAATGGTTGACATCGGACGTGATACGCAACGCAACACACCAGATGAAGATCCCAATACTGTGTGAAGCCCATCGTGGGTTGCGACTCTTGCAGTCCGCACATGCATCTGCGAGAAGAAGCCGTCAGAACGAACGGAGTTGTCGACGGCATGCGACTGCGCACCATTCCCCGGTAAGCCTGCTAGTTCCAAGAGAACGCGCTGGTTGCGTTCTGCAGATATCTTGTTCATATTGTGTCCTAACCCTTCGGTCACGTATGTTGTTTCAGCCTTCAGCAGCAAGAATGAACATGAACTTGAGGGGATATGAGGTAGATGGTAGTCATGAAAGCGAGGTTAGCGCTCACCCGCGACTTGCTTCGCACCACCATCATCTCCCCGTTAGCTCGGCTTTGAACCAGCAGTTATCGGCGTTGAGTACTTAAATACTCGTTGAACAGTTCACATGGCGTCGGCAGAGCATCCTAGGCTCGACGGCCGTGAGGACTTGCCAGCTACGGATCCGGTGGATGCGTTCTTGGCGTACCCGTTCTCGACGGATGCCGTATACCAGGTACGCATCACCCCTTTCGTGCACATATGGTTAGATGACAAGCGGTTCCCCTACAAGCAAGGTCTCGACAGCATAGCGGCCTCGGGAGCGTTTGAGGGCAAATCTGAGGAAGAGAGAGCCGCGCTCGTGCGCAGCTCCCAGGTGTTCTACTTCACTCGGTCCGCAGCCACGCGTGAGCAGCGGACGGATGGGCTGATTGAGTTCACAGCGCTACGGGCTGTTCCATCACGGTGGACGATGTCCTCCAGCGCGAACGTGCACGGCAGCTCGGCCCAGTAACAAATGTTGACGACGAGCTGAGCGATGAGACAGGCGCAGACAACCCTGAGCCATCACTCGCCCCAGCCGACGAGTCTCGCACTCTGAGCTTCGCAGAGCTCAAAGCGCTCATTGAGGAGGGCAAGACGGACGAGATCCCCAACAATCGGCAGATACCCAACGAATTGAACGTAGGTAGCATGCGGCCTCGCTAACCCGCGCACGGCTGTTCTGACTTTGTTGCATGTGGGCAATCAGCAAGCACCACCTAGTCAATCGATTGCTACCACGCGCAAGAAACCATGGGAGGCTGACAAGTGAGCACAGATGTCGCCGGACCGCGCCTCTACGAAGAGCCACCAAGACATGAGGTCATGTACTATAAACAGACAGAAACAGACCGACAAGACAATCACAATGGGCACAGTTTGCGTTCGTCAAACTTCGCTCGCATTCGCGTCCAGTGTATTAGTGAGTGAAGATAGAAGGACAAAAATCTAGCTTGCTCGATTTACAGTGTTTCAGACCTCGGTCAATACTCATAACAAGCATCTATGGCAGGGGGAACTTGTGGCGTACATAGGGTTGTACACACAATGGGACGTCACGCTAGCCTCATCCGTGGAAGCGGCAGTCTTATCCACTCAGGATACGGAAGGGCCCACAACTGATTAGGTCCCTCTATAACCTAACTGGAGATGGTGCACGGACAACGCATCGAGAGCACATAACAATACGATCGTCTAAACACATCCTGCGTTTTGGCCCCCTCAACCCAGTCGCAGCGCGCGGCGCTCACTCGGGCTTGACTTGCTTGCCCGTCTCCACATCATCCAAGGGTACCCGCTCGTACTCGCGCTCGCTGGGGGCCATTGACTCGACGTGCTTGACCCAGGTGTAGTATAGCGATCCGAAGAGGATAATCGCGATGGACGATGCGCGACCGCTGCAGGGTATCCCGATGAGGTGACGTTCGCTGACACGCGGCGAGGAGGGACTCACGTCGTGATGATGTCGTGGAAGAGCCACATGCCGAGGAGGGACGCCGCTACGCCACGCACCGCGGACGAGACCATGTGCGTGATCGGCGAGGTGACTTTAATGGAGAGCAGACTCGCGATGCTCATGAGGAAGCCAAAGACACCCTGTGGGCGGTCAGTGCGAGCCTCTAAACAGTGCGATGGAGCAACTCACCGTGATGAAGGAGCCGATCATGAACGTGTAGAGCACGCCAGGCGCGGCGTTAAACAGCAACGCCGACACGCCGGGCATCTCACCGCTGAGCAGGACAGCGGGGGTGAGGGCAATGATGCTGAGGAGGTTGGTGTACCACGAGAGGTGGAGCGCGCTGCCGTGCACGACGTCGAGCGACTTCTTGATCACGACAGAGTGCAGTGCGGTCACCATCGAGCTCGTCACGCCGTACATCACGCCGCGCGCTGAGACTTGTGTCCCGTCCATGAAGACGCCGACGAAGAAACCGAGCGTGACGAGGGAGCATGCGAGGAGGATGCGGAGGGACGGCCGCGCGTGCAGGAAGACCGCGGAGGTGCCCACAGTGAAAGGGAGCACGAGTCCGCGTGCGACTTGGTAGAAGGATGCGTCGACGTACTTGAGGGTATAGTTGCTGAGACTGGACGGAGATAAGAAGTATTTGAAAGAAAGTACGCGTGATGACGCACCTTAGACCAATCAAGCTGAGAGATACAGTCGGTATAAGGCCCTTTATAACCTGCCAGTCCCATCGCAGCGGTAGCTGCAGCATTCCGAGCATATGTGCGAACAGGAAGAGAATAACAGCAATGACGAGCTGCATGTCGAGGAAGAATAATGGCACCTCCGTGGTGTTGAGGACCCATTTGTTGCTGGGTCACTGTCAGCTCGACATCATGAGGTCAAGCAGACAACATACGCCATGACCATCTAACGACAGGTCAATTCAAAGGGCGCGGATGCTAGAGGGTTGTACGTACCGACAAAGCTGCGACGAGGTAGAATGTCACCGTGCCGGCCTAGTAGAGATATCGCACAAGACACCCAAGGCAAGGTATTCTACAACTCACGACCAAGACACGATTTGGGGGTCCGTTCTCATGCCCATGGCGAGGATGAGACATTATACTGTTGATGTGTGTCGTTACAAGATGTCGAGCTGCAGCTGCGAAGGGAGGTCAAGAGGCAGG
Organism: Fomitopsis betulina; assembly: GCA_022606075.1. NCBI lineage: Eukaryota > Fungi > Basidiomycota > Agaricomycetes > Polyporales > Fomitopsidaceae > Fomitopsis > Fomitopsis betulina. Next base: position 46,200 of record JABYQK010000027.1, read on the forward strand.
AGACGTCTTCGTGCGTGCGCAGCGCGAGCCCGTGCACAGCGTTGGCGGCAGAGATTCCCGCCGTGAGACCAGTGAAATCGGCCGTCAAATGAGTGAGATGAGGTAGCAGCGACAACGACGGCGAGGCAGAGGAAGAGCCCCGGATGAGGAGACGATTGAAGTCGGAATCTAAGTCGAAACTGCTGGCGCAGGATTTGATCCACGTGGGTTATTGGCGGGATTTCCCAAATATGGCTAGTTTTCCAAAAGTAGCCAGTCACCGCCCTTGTCACGGGATCTGCCGACACACAGGGACGCGATGCGACGCGCTGTGTGGGCGCTTACTGGCTCCTCCTCGATCTCGACTTCATGCCAAGCTTATTGACACTACGCATTCTGCTAGGGATCAACTAGTTCTAAACAGGAATCCAGTCTCACTGAAACAGCTTGAAACACACAACAATGGCATCGGACGACGAACGCGGATCCGTGCCACCACCTCCGACTATCAGGAATGCATGTATGTTTCACTAGCAAGACAGCAGATGGTTCACTCATGCTTTGCATCAGATGCCGACGATACTATTAAGATTCTCCTTGCAACCGACAACCACATAGGATACCTTGAGCGAGATCCTGTACGAGGGCAAGACTCCATCAACACGTTCCGAGAAGTCTTGCAACTAGCTGTTAAACACGATGTAAGACTTTATGATGCAGAACTATTGTCTCTTAGCAGCCCGATTACTGTCTTACCTTGCTTCCCTTACTCAGGTCGATTTTGTGCTCCTTGGCGGAGATCTCTTCCACGACAACAGGCCGTCTCGAGACTGCCTATACCAAGTTATGGCCCTCCTTCGCGAATACACCCTCGGAGACAGGCCAATACAGATTGAGCTGCTCAGTGACCCAGATGATGGAAAGGCTTCGGGTTACTCGTATGTCACTACTTTCTCTCAAACAGAACGACAGACTGACGGGTTGAACGAGCAAGCTTCCCTGCCGTCAATTACGAAGACCCTAATTTTAACGTCTCTATCCCCGTCTTCTCCATCCACGGTAACCATGATGACCCTCAAGGCGCAGGCCCAGTATGTCCTTCCCATTCTCCCCGACACATGGCCTCACCCGTATTCGCAGCAAGGCGCCCTCGCCGCGCTCGACATGCTCTCCGTGAGCGGTCTGATCAACTACATGGGCAAGGTCGACCTCCCGCTCAACGCCGCGGACGCGCAGCAGAGTGGGATCGCGATCAAGCCTGTGCTTTTGCGCAAGGGCAATACGCGCATCGGCATGTACGGCGTAGGGAACATCAAGGATCAGCGTATGCACTTCGAGCTCCGGAGCAACCGCGTGCGGATGTTCATGCCAAAGGACAAGGACGACTGGTTCAACGTCTTGATACTGCACCAGAACCGGTGGGTGCCTAGCACACGAGGGATTAGTATACTCATTGTGATGTAGGGTTGCGCATGGCCCCCAGAACTCGGTGCCGGAGGGCATGTTTGATGATAGCATCGACCTAGTAGTCTGGGGCCATGAACATGACTGCCGGATCGTCCCAGAGTCGGTGGCGGGGAAGAAATACTACATCACGCAGCCCGGCTCGTCTGTCGCGACATCGCTAGCGGACGGGGAGTCAATAGAAAAGTGGGTCACCTTGCGTGCGTTCCATTATTAACTCTGATATTCGTACAGACATGTCGCGCTGCTCAAGATCCAGGGCAAGGAGTTTGAACTAACGCCCGTACCATTGCGGACCGTGCGCCCGTTCGTGCTCGACGACGTGGTGCTGACCGAGATAGCCGACGAGGAGAACTTCGACCTCACTGACCGCATGGCGATCACCAAGTATCTCAAACGACGGGTATGTCGTTCTTATGGGCTATGTGTATATGGCAGCACTTATCCTCATCTAGGTGAACGAGCTGATCGAGAAGGCGAACGTGTTATGGGACGAGCGAAACGAGCGGGCTGTCGCCGAGGGTGAAGATGAGCTCCCTCGTATGCTCCCCATCGTCCGTCTCAAGGTGCTACCTTCCACCCTCCCCCGCACACAGCCTGACTGACTCTCTAACAGGTTAACACCACCGGCGTATCCGAGCTCTCGAACCCGGTACGCTTCGGGCAGGAGTTTCAGGGACGGCTCGCGAACCCGCGAGATGTGCTCGTCTTCCACCGCGCGAAGGCAAGCGCGCGGCGGGGCGCAAAGGTCACAACGGAGCAGCCGGAGCTGAGCATCGACGACCCCACACTGAGCGCGGCGGAGCGGCTCGCGAAAGTGCGCGTTCAGACGCTCGTGCGCGAGTATCTCGCCGCGCAGGAGCTGCAGCTCCTCGGGGAAGCGGGCATGTCAGACGCGATCGAGACGTTCGTGGAGAAGGATGATCTGCATGCGATCCAGTCGTGAGTGGTGTTCTGGTGCGTCTGGGATGGCTGAGGTGATGCGGATGTGGTAGACATGTGAGCACCGCGCTGAAGGCGCTTATGAAGGGCGTGCAGGCAAACGGGAAGGATAACCTTTCCGACGATGGCCTTGATGAAATTGTGTGTAGTGTGTGCTCCACTGTTGGATGAGGCTACTGATTGGTGATGTGTCTACAGGTCGACCAAGTAAAGGAGAAGCACGACAAGGAGTACTTGGAGCGCCGTGGTGAAGAGCTGCCTGCCAAGTCCAAAGTATTGTCAGCACGATGATATAAAGTGCGCACCGCTCTGACATGCACCACTAGGGAAAGGGCAAGGGCAAGGCAGCAGACGAATCCGACGGTTCATTTGATTCCATGATGATGGACGTCGATGCGGGCGGGTCAGACTTTGGAGAGGCCTCTGAAGTCGAACAGCCGAAGAAAAAGACGAGGGCGCCCGCGAAGAGGGCAGCACCGGCGAAGAAAGCGCCTGCGAAGGGCCGGGGAAAGAAAGCAGTGCGTGAAAGCGTTTCATTAAAGATCATTCACTCATGTTCACCTAGGCGGCCTCTGATGACGATGACGATGATGTCGAAGAGGACGAAGAGGAGGCACCGCCTCCCAAGACCACGAAGCGGACCAACCGCGCTGCGGTTCTCAGGTGTGTTGAGATCAGTGGAAGGAAACCATGTACTCACTGTGGTTTTGCAGCCAACCTGCCAAGAAGGCTCCGGCTAAGAGGAGTACAGCAAAGTCACAGGCAACTCTCAGCTTCGCCCCCTCTGGAAGATCGTCTACGCGTGCTGCAGCGTCTCGCGCTACGAAGAAAATGGCTGATGTGGTAAGTCCATATTCGTCACCAATACTAGCCTTCCAGTAACGATGGGTTGCCGTGGCCTTCAAGCTAGACAGCGATTGAGCAACCTCTCTGTTCGGTTGCTTTCACATACCGTCTTTGAGTGCCACTACTGTTCTCCTTGCTCTCCACATTCATTGTCGATATCTTGCTGAAAGTACATGTTCTATTTCCTATGCACATGAGTGCTATGGTATCATTTGTCGTGACCTTCGGCATTACCCGGCTGCCCATGATTCTCATCTGAAGCCACGGCGCCTTCCGGCCCGGCTGGTTTCACTGAACCATGACCTCGTTGCTGTTACTCGCTCTTCCTGCCGAGCTCTTCATCGACATATTGACGTACGCGCTTTACGATCACTCTAATCCTGCAAATGTCCTTTGTGTAGCGCAACTATTCAGTACGGTGAGGCTGCGCATATTGCACGCAAACATCCGTCTCCAAACGGTACGACAGCTTGCTCAATTCAGCACTCCGCAAGAGTCTACAGGGGACAGCTTGAGATTGGCATGCGCCCCGAAGACACTCAGTCTCAGCATTCCAGGAGGAAGCGCGAGCCCAGATGTCTTTCTGCTGTTGGCTAAGGCACTGCACCGTTGCAAGGCCGCCCTGGACGAGCTGTCATTGGCAGTCGACGAAAGTCACCCTGACCGTGACGGTCGGGTACCGCCAGATATCCTTCACTTGTGCCTGCACTCGCACATGCGTATCAATGTGCAGCACATCTACGACGCGTTGATTCTCGCCGAGTCAGTCTGTTATGGGCCCGTTGTTGTTTGTGACGGGAAGCTGACTATCACCATCAGCCCACGGACCTTTATCTGGACAGGACCAGACCCGCCACATCACTTCTCTATCGCGGTAAGCTACATGGAGGGCAATTTTGCTCGGATATACAGGTCTGATGACACAGGAGTGTAGATCACACCAGAAGCGGTTCCTCAGTTGTTTCGTGTCATCGGTACTTGGCCACATATCACGCCTATCAAGCTGGCCAACATGTCCTTTCCCAAAGAATATGGCGCTGACGTGGGGTCGCCAACATCAACGATCACTGCTCCCCTTCTTCCGTCTATCCCATCGCTGCGCACGCTCGCGCTCGACAGGACAGTCTTCCTTCCGCCAGGAGCGATAGCGGCCATGATCTGCCCACTGATTCCAGGACAGGAACAGATGGACGCTCTTGAGCTAGTCCATCTCGTGGACACCTATCGCGAGAGCATCTGGGGACCACGCATACGCAGGGGCGACATCGAGCGCGCCACAGCTCGAGCCTCAATGTCAAGATGACATTGTGGCTCAGCATTCGGAGGCCGAGAGGATCTCACGCGTGCGCAGGATCGTCCGATGCGAGGCCGTCACGGAAAGGCTCATGGGCGGTGATCGAGTGGAGGGCATGGCTGCTCTAGAATAGCTGGATTGCAGGAATTCAAGCTGGTGTCTTGAGCGGAAGTGTTCAAATACTAGTATTGCAAGCCGTAAAATTGGCGCGTTCGAAAAGTACACGCTGGTGAGTCACTGCAACGCAGCGTCTCCGGATATCCATTTACTCGTTCTACAAGGCTTGAATGCAATATTTCCTCTCCGCATGGCCCCGCAGGAAGAGCAAGGTACTAGTAGGAGAAAATCGTCCACAACTTGGCATATCCATGGCATTACTACTCAATCGACAAGGTGGCAGTATACGATACAGAGCAGTCAATCCAAAGTAATGAACGGAAACATATCGTCGGTACCAACAACCCTTGACTCTCCACTTGGCGTCTTAGCAAAATACTTGCCCAAGTGCCATGCGTCCGGCTTGTCATAAAACTCCCATACGAGCTCTGGGTCGATTCCTACGGGGCCCATGCTGCCTAACAAGATCCGGAAGACGTTGTGGCAATTTGCCAAATAGTTCACCTCGTCTGGCTCCCAGGTCTGTGTTACCATAGCGAGGTCAATGAACACGGCATGGTCAATTCGGGTGCGTGGGTTCGTGGTCACGATCATTTGACCGGGATGCCAGTCTCGCTGACTGACGTCGGCGATGTCAAGAGCACGGACCCCATGGCGGCAGCTCCGTATCTGGGACAGTGAGAACTCGCGGCAGAAGGTACAATGAGTCACATACCACACAAATTTGCCGTTCGGCACCCATGTTTCGCACATACTCCGAGTTGAGCTGCCATCCGTCGATGTATTCCATTAATAAGCCACACAGGACCGTTCCATCAGGCAGCGTGAACTAATATCGGGAGTGAGCACGTTGAGGCCCCGATAGCAAGGTCACAACTCACTCGATGCACTCCATAGAACCACGGAACGACGCTCCCTTGCACAGGGCGTAATTTGTCGTAGTTAAGAGCCTCGCTCGCTGCGTACCCTTCGGCGAAAATAAGCCTGTTGAACCATCGGGGACCACCCTCCATGCCTGCTGCGTAGTCAGACCCCTCCTCCGGCGGCTCCAAGGGGAAGAACCGCTCGTCGAACAGCTTGAGACACAGAGGTGGTGACGAGACTGGCTCGCCATCAATCGTCGTGATCTCACAGCGATAGGCGGTAGCAATCCCGCGCTTGGAACCTTCTGCGATGACGTCAAGGATGTTGACGGTGAAAGACTTGCTCTGTGAAAGCTTGTCGGCGATCCCGGCAACGGCAAGCGGAGAGTCGCGCTGCATCGACTTGATGTACTCTGAAGTGTCTGCAGAGTCTCCGAGACGACGAAAGGGCAGATCGGGCACATATCCATCGTGGAACTGGCTTGCCCGACCTCATTTGTTTCTGCAGACAGCACATCATTCGGATGAGCGACGAGCTTCGATTAAAGGGCTTTCACCTGAGCATGCTAGCGGAAGAACTGCGATGTTTTCTTAGGGTCGCGTATCAACGTCGCTATGTCAAAGTCGGAGTTTTTGTGGTGTGTCACAAACAGGACCTCGTCGAGCAGCAGTGGTTGATTGGGATCCTGTGGGGGCCCTCGGGGAGGACGAGATCCGTATTCACCTCGATGTCAATATCGGGGCGAAGGAGGATCCTGGCAAGCACGCGACCAGAGACGCGCCGGAGAGAACACGCAGAGCTAGCGCAGGCTGCGTTGTCGATATTCTTTCGTACACATGATCTGCAGCAAACGTTCGAGTACGAAAGTGCGCGATATCCCTGAAGTCTGTCACAATGATGTACAAGGTATCAGGTTCGTGTTTCCTCACCTTCGACAGTGCTGTCTGAGTGGCAAGAGAAACTGCTCCATCGCTGTCAAACGGATCATCCGGCTAATCAAAGGAAATATCAACTTCCATCCCAAATTGAGGCATAGGCTGCTTACTACTGAGACGACGAATGGCACTCCGGGCTTATACTTTTCCAAATCATCAGCAACGAAGGTCGCCCCATAGATAGCTATAGTAACGAGACGTGAGACGTTTGCATGAGTCAAGAAGTGGAATGACTCGCCGTCGCCCAATTCAACACTGGCGGTATTCATGGGTGTTTGAAGTACCGAGGGCGAGTGTAGCTGATTGCAGAGATCCGCGCAACCGACTGCAAAAGTGCCGACGAATATTCCACAGGCGGAAGGCTGTGTGCAACAGTGTTTAGCGTAGGCGGAACTATTGAAGACACATCGGATAGTTACATACGACGTGAAGTGAGATTCGTCTACAGGGAGCGTTATATTCCGCCAGTAGAGCCCGCGAAGATTTTGCTCGAACTCAAAAAGCCACGACGCAGCACGTTTGTTTTTGGGTTCGGCGGGCGACCACTTGAACTACACTCCATGATCTGGTTGGCTACGTGCTGCTGTTTTGACTTTCGGCCATGTACGTGGGGAACAAATGCGTTGTAGAAAGAAGTGATAGGGCGATTTCAGAGCCAGAGCGCATTGACGTGGCACCATTTGACAAGTTCAAGTTGGGCGAGTACTGTCTCTTCGGGAGGAGTCGGAGGCTTGAGCTTGATGTGTCATGCCTCACAATCAGAGCCCCCTTTATCATACACGGCCAACGAGATGCGCGTGGACGGACTGCGATCCGCGGCGATCGTGACCAGTTCGCGAAGCCAGCTCGCAGTCGGCTCGCCATCGGCCATGCACCCAGACTGCGTTTCGGTGCCTGTGCGCTGTGTTCCGCCCACGATCAGCCGAATAGCTTCGGCCCGCGAGTCAAACCGCAGGCAGCACGCAAACTCATCACGTGCCCTCTATACCGAGTATATCGCCTTATGTGCCTTTCGTCTGTCGCCACGCTACACTAGCGTTAGAGATGTATGTAGTGATACTAGAAGGACTATATCAGTGGTGTATGTATCTAAATGGGCTTGAATGGCATCTGAATGGCATTGATATGGGATTAGACTATAGTCAGAATGGACTCGGTAGTTTACTACAAGGAACAACATCTAAACAATAAAGTGCATGCTAGCTTACACTTCGAGAGTTAATTCTCAATTTTTGGCTTCATTTTCACTGTTTCTTACTTGGATTCTGGCTGTCTCACTGGTAGCAGTCGGGTCTGCACGATGGGTGCTGGACTTAGTGGTTTATGGGGGGTAGGAAGAGTGGCATACATAATCAATATCATTTGGGCATATATAATGCCTTTGTGGTTATGCTGCCAGAAGTCATCAGTGTCTCTATCTCCAGGTGCACGAGCTCGAGTCTTGCTCGCGCAAGACATTTAATTTATTTTGCCGGGAGACTCATTTCCCTATTTGGATGTATGACTCAGCAGCCACCTGCCTCTGCGGGTCACCCAAACACGAGCGGCACATCAGCTCGCAAACTCGATTCACCCCGGGTCACAAGCCACACTGCGGTCCACCTACGAGCACTTCATTGACTGTGTAGAGCAGTCAGAATTAAGCCTGAGCCGAGTGTTAGTCCAAGACCTCGGGAACACCAAGCACAGACGTGAGGCTCGGGGCCCTGCCCTTAGGCGAGTCGCACAGGGGCAGCGCAGACGGGGGTGTTGAAGGAGTGAAGTTGTAGTGGCTATAAAGGCAGGGAAACAAACCTGTGAGGGAACTGCTGAGGGACCCGTTAGGCGTACGGGAGAGCAGATGAAGGAACAATTGATTAGGGGGCATATCCAGCCCAGTATATATACATGTGTGAGACCATCACCTGATGGTCGAGTCATGATGAGTCATAATCATAAGCTACATGAGTCATCGTTGGTAAGACGGAATCCGGAACTCCAAGTTTACCGGCAATATCATATGCTAAGGAGCAGAGGCCCGGATGTCTGGTATCTAATCTACTGAGATAGGACGAGAGATAATCGAGTCCTATAGATAAGATAAAAGCGAAAAGAGAGTAAGCGTAAAATACGATACATAGCGTTGCAGAACACAATGTAAGTCCATATCAGGCAAGCCTGATAAGATAACACCTGAAATGTTAGAAGTTCAACAGGGGGACAGGTAGGGAAAAAAAGGTAAGTGAGGCTAAGTGTCCCTCGGGCCGTCGACTTAGTACGTTTCTTCGAATGCATGGTTCTCAGGGTAGCCGGCGACATGTGTGACTGTGCGCACCCTCGACCAATATACATATTACAGCTAGTGTGGTGCAGATTGTCCATGTATACAGTGTGCAGTAAACTGCGCTGCAAAGACGGACAGGCATCTTTGAAGCACGCATGATGGAAAACAATACAGACAAATAATACACACATTTCATTTACTGGTAGTGGCTCTTGGGCGGTTCTTGCCCTTCCCTGAAGCCACTCGCTATTAGTTCTCGTACACTTCGACAAACCAGCCTGAGGAGGGTCGGCGGCTACATCTGAAGCATCGTGTTCATCGCGAGGACCGCTTGCGAGATCGACTACCACTGGCTGTTGGTGCGTGGAGCCCACTGAGGCTTCCTCCTGCGGATACATGCCTTCGCATCGCGAGCACAGGCGGTGATTGGAATACAAGACGGTTGTCGATCGACTGCGCACGTTAGTCACCGGATATGTTTGTTTAGAAGGGACCAAAAACAAGGGCACGTCGCCGTGACATTGCCCAGCAAAGGAGATAATATGGTTGCGGGGGCAAAAGAAGGACGGACAATGACCGGGATTCGCCGGGCCGTCTGGCGCGGTATTTTGAACTCCGCCACGCGCAGATGTGGCGTGGCCGCCCTTTTGGCTTGCCTCCTCATTCCTCCGCTGTCGCAACGTGTTTTCCTGGAAACAGAGCCAAAGGAGTCTGTCTGGAACGCTTAGAATCTGTGATCAGGACGCAGCACATAGCCGTAAGCATGCTTAATCGAGCGAGAAGCAAGGACTGACTCATGAGCGGCCCATCAGACTGCCAATTACTGCGGTCCCTCGAGACGACTACCATATTAGGCCTTGCCCTTGTACTCGACCACATTAGGCCTTGCCCTATAACCACGCAATCAAACTCCGACCATGCCACACCGGTTGCAGCCGCGGGCAAAAAGGCCGCGCCTTTTCTCGCACGACGCTCTCTTTGCTCGTACCAACACCTTCGACGACTGCTCGCGTACATACACTCCTCACTCACCTCCTATCATGGCTACCGCAACGCCACGAGCCCTTAAACAGAATGTCTATCACTTCGCGACGCCGAAGCAGGACTGCGACGAGGACATGTTGGCATGGCGGGAAGAGATCAACGGGCGGATTGTGTCTATAACCGACTCGCTAGACGATTTCCTTCGTGTCTATGTCCCCGGCTCCTCCGACCCTTCAACGCCAACGACTGCTCGGCCCTTCACAGTTCCCGCTGGCCAACTGGAGAGAACCATGTACGATCCTCTGGTGAGTCAAATCATCGATGAGGGATGAGCGATGGACTGATGCATTTTGCTCAGTGTCATGGCCTTAGAGAGCTCGTCTCCGATTTCCCTCCTGAGAAGAGACCCAGCTTCCACAACAACGCACACGAGCCCATCCCGTTCCCGTTTGAGAAGCACGAGCACGAGTTCCACTACACCAAGCCCGACATCGTTGCATCGCTGCCGGGACAAACATTCACGGAGAAGTTTCCCGATCGATGGCGCAACATCTCGACCGTGTTCGAGGTGAAGAGCACGGTCAATGGTGACCCGATGGAGTACCAGTCCCCTGCAAACGACGAAACTCTAGTTCAGTTGGCGAAGAGCGCACGAAACATCCTCTTCGCTCAGAGCAGGCTGTACGTCTTCGTCGTCGGCATCTACGGCCACTTTGCACGTATCTATCGCTTCGACCACGCTGGCGCCATCTGCTCAAACAGGTTCAACTACCAGAAAGACCCTGGTCTTCTGCAGCGGTTCCTATGGCGCCTAGCCCATCCCATCCACGAGAACTGCGACATACTCGGGGCTGACCCGACGGTGCGGCTTACCGTCAAGGCTGATCATACGGGAATCGAGGCGGCGCTGCGTACTGCGGGCGTCACGTACACTAAGGACACTTGGAAGACGTGTCGCTGGGTGACCGTCGACGGCGCCGGCGAGGGTGCGAAGCTGAGATATCTTCTGTACGACCTGATCTTCCTGAACCCGGGGTTGTTCTCCCGGGGAACCACCGTCTGGGCCGGGCTGGGGGTAGACGACGAAGGTCATCCAGTGTGTGTTGACAGTGCCGAGGGCCGGCCGACTGCGAAGCAAGTCATCGTCAAGGACGCATGGCAGCAACTTGCGCGGCGACCGGAGACGGAGCACTACGAGCAGCTCTACGCGTCGATCAGTTTGCGAGTGCTGAAGAGCGCGCGTGCGACGGACGCACGGGACAACCAAGTGGAGGGAGAGGCGATCGCGAAGGCATGGGACGAGGCATGGACGGGGCTGGCGGAGTTCGTGGCCGGGGACGACCTCGGGGCCGGGGAGATGCAAAAGAACGTGGAGGATCGAGTTGGGCAGCAGACGTCTACGGCTGTCTATCAAGAAGAACAGATGAAACATCAGTTCTTCGAGCGTAGCCACACGCGCACGGTGTCGAAAACAGTCGGCATCCCACTTTCCCACTTCAGCTGCACGAAAGAACTGGTGCAGGCATTGATGGATGCGATCCAAGGTGCGCGTTTCTTTTGATCTGTGCGTCCGAAGCTGTGTGTTGATGTCCCCGTGTTTCATCGACAGGACATGGTACTGCATTTGAGGCAGGCATAGAGCACCGTGACATCAGCGATGGCAATGTGATGCTCGCGAACGGCCGCGGTTTCCTCCACGACCTCGACTATGCCTTCAACTGGAAGGCGTTCCTGTACGTGAACGGATTCGAGGACACCATGGCGAGCTGGCAGGAGTACGTACGAACATCAGGGACGGGTATTCCGAGGCAGGACGCAGGCAATGGGGAGCAGCCCACTGTGCCTCCAAACGAGCCTGCGCCGGCCGCCGAAGGGCGCGTAGCACCACCCCTTCCTGTCCTCAACAAAGCCGGACACAAGGAGTACTTCGTTAATGCCATCCTAGCGGAGCGTCGCGTCAGCGGTAGAGGGCGACGCAAGGAATTCCTTGTGCAGTGGAAAGGTTACCAGGAGCGTTCATGGGAGCCTGCGAAGAATCTACGCCAGTGCGAGGCTTTCCTGCAATGGAAAACGCGGACGGTGGAGGAGCGCGCCGACCTGTCTAGACAACACGATTCCGGCGTTCCTGCCGCGGGCGAGCGTCCACAGACGGGCAGCGCGGACGATACGCTACGCGATCAACGAGGCCGGCCGGAATGCAAAGAGCGAACTGTGAGTAGGCCTTGACGTCGTGTCTCATTTTCATTGTTTCCTGACTTGAGCGTTAACAGGGGACCTTCTACTTCATGGCAATCGCGATCATCAAGACCAAAGACATCATTCACGATGCGCATCATGACTTAGAGTCGTTCTACTGGCTCCTGGTATGGCTCGTTCTCAGACACACAAAATACAAGCACTACTACGGCGCGGATGCATTGCGGCGTCTTTTTGGAGCTGTAACCTCGCTCGATGCCTACATTTACAAATATCCCTGGATTCTAGACGACGACGAACTTACGGTCGAAGGCAACAAGCCCTTGAGTCTTCTTCTCGAGAACTTCCGCCGTCTGTGCAAGTTGAATGTTACAAAGGTGGAACGCATGACACACGCCAGCGTCCTCAAGATCTTCAAGGAGGCCCTAGCTCGCGACGACTGGCCGTCCGACGACAAAGCATCGCCATATAAGCCGAGCGGCGCCTCGCAGCATCCACCCCCGCATCAAGTACAGCCCGTTGCTAGCATCCCGAGCGGTCGTGTCGAGTCTCTTCATGGTTCTGATGCCGCTCCTATCGTATACCCACGCATTGCGCGCATGGCTCACCAACGAGATGTCGTCAGTGAGAGCGATCTCGCCCATCTCCAGAGACAGATTCCTGGACGATACGCGGGACCCATCGTGGGTGCTCTCGCACCAGCACCTGCGGTCGACAACCCTCTGGTTCCGCACGCAATGCTCTTGCATGACCATGCAGTGTCGGAAAGTGCTGCCCCGTTTTCCAGGCGCCGGCTCTCTAGCCCGGAATCACCCACTCCGCGCGACCGTGCCTCAAGGTTGAGGCCGCTCAGCGGGGCTGCACTCGACGATGAGGAAGCCCCGGAAGATGTACCCCCAGCACCATCGTCCGAAGTGAGATTACGCCTCGAGCGGGTGGCGTCTCAGCGAGCTCGAAGCCGGGCAAGCACGCCGCCGTCACATTTGTCGGAGGATGATAGTTCGGACGCAGGGTCTCAGCTTGTCGGACGCAAGCGATCGCGGGAACCTGAGAAGTGGGGCGAGGGCGAAGAAGACACAGGCCCATCGAAGCGTTCAAGAACTCACAGCAATCAATTCTTCCGTGTGTCCACCGTCACGGACGCAGCCCCCGACGCGGAAGGGCCGTCCGTTGATGATTCTCAGGAAGGTCTGACTGTCGAGGAACAGTTCTGGAGTCGCGGATAGTCAAATTGCTTATTACGCCATTTCCGGGGGCCCATCATACGATGCTACGAAGTGACCGCCGGAGTGGCTCATCTGTATTAATATCAGTGCGAGACTTATGACTCACTCAATGCATTGTGATTTGTTTGGGATACATTTACCTGACCTCTAAGCCACGGCAGTGGCAGCGGCGGCACGTAATGGTCGACTGTGCGGGCTGAGGGGCGCCATCGAACGCGCCACATCGATGCTAGCTCGAGCTCAATGTCAAGCTGACATTTGGCTCAGCATTCGTAAAGTTGAAGAAGGGAAAGCATTTTCGACCGTAACCGTCCTCGTATAGCCTCTAGAGAGCACTCAGACACTACTCAGCACCCCATTTCAAGACATTTTATATCCGACATACTTAACTGATACAACTACAAAATCCTACGCCTATCTACAACAACAGCACAGCTTAGAGATAAAACATTGTATCCTTCAATTTGCCCTTCACCCCACCGTGCCACATGCGCTCAGCCTCACGGTACACTTCATCCTCCGCGGAACCACTTGTCGCCGTCGTCCCACTGTCTGACTGGCCCTGAAGCAGCGCGTGTAGATAGCACCGGCCACGCTCGCAGGCCAGATCGGCATAGTAGGCCGGTGAGACAAGGCTGACTGCCTTCGTCGCGCGTGCGAACATGTAGCTCACATCGTTCGTCAGACGCTGCAGCCCGTCCGCGGAGAACCCAATCTCATCGTGCACGACATAGTAGTGCGTCGGCCGGGTCGTGCCTTGCAAGCCTGTAGAGCAATGGGGTCAGCACTGGCATGACGCACACGTGGATGGGCCATACCTCCGTGGGCCTGCAAGAAGAAGTCAAAGTCGTACACCGCCGTAACGCCGCGGTCGACGACGGTGCCTGCCTTAGGGTTGCCAAGGTTGTCCGCGTTGTTTGCTTCGGTGGGGTAGAAGCGGGTGTGGTGGCGCTTGCCGCAGATGACGATAGTGAGCTTCGGGCTGTACGCCTTCTGCGGGGTGCTGAACTTCTGGAATGACTTCTTGATCTCAGGCATCTCTTCAGCCACGACGATTGCGAATTGGCCCTAGGTGATACATTGAGTAGGGCATAAACTATACAGGGCCGAATGTGACGCACCTCAGAAACACCATCGCGGTACACGACAATGCGTTCCGGAAGAACTCTACTCTTTGCCTTGAACGCGTTGAGGCGCTCTTCCATCATCAAGGCGAGATCGGTGATCATCTGAAATGCTGTTAGCAAGCTAAAGTGGCCATTCCCAAAAGAGACCTACTTCTTTCTTGGACTCCTGGATTCGGAGCGTGGCGGGGAACTGGCCATAATTGGAGTCGACGCTCGCAACCACCGCAGCGATGGACGGTGTGCCGCTCACGGTACCAAACCCAGGGTGCGTGACATCCATACCGACAAGCATCGTCGGGTTCTGCATGAGCCACGTCATGTTCCGCTGATCTAGTTGATGGTTCACGCCACCCATCTTCATGTTCACTTTCAAAGCAACGTTCGCAAAGTACTGTGGCTGTCCCTTCTCCTTCCTGATCTTCGCCGCGTGCACGCACACCGTCGCCACGTCTAGGTACACATCGCACAGGTGCTTGATCCCGGAGTAGATGTCGGCTCCCTCGGTGGTCCACCTCTTCCTCGAAAGCCTCCACCGCGATCCCCTCCTCGAAAGCCGCCACCACGATCACCACCTCGAAATCCCCCACGATCGCCTCCCCTGAATCCGCCGCGATCACCACCTCCTCCTCTGTATCCTCCTCGGTCGCCTCCTCGGTCGCCTCCCCGGAATCCACCACGGTCCTGATAGCCTCCGCGACCTCCCCTGTCACTTGGTGCGGGGCTTCCGCGTCCCCCTCGTCCACGATCGTAGCCTCGTCCTCGGTCGCCGCCTCGGTTCATGTCTTGAGATCAGTTCTACTTCGTTGTCGTAGGCAAGGAAGATGGGGGTGCTGGTAGTAGCGAGGCGTGTATCTTACTAAATATTCCGAGTATGCACAGCCCCGTGGTTTCCGTAGACTGTTTTGGACAACAATCACGCGTCTGAAATAAGCGGCCGTGGTGAAGAGCTGCCTGGAGATCAGTGGAAGGAAACCCTGTACTCACTGGTTTTGCAGCCAACCTGCCGCCACCAAGAAGGCTCCGGCTAAGAGGAGTACAGCAAAGTCACAGGCAACTCTCAGCCTCGCCCCCTCTGGAAGATCATCTACGCGGGCTGCAGCGTCTCGCGCTACGAAGAAAATGGCTGATGTGGTAAGTCCATATTCGTCACCAATACTAGCCTTCCAGTAACGATGGGTTGCCGTGGCCTTCAAGCTAGACAGCGATTGAGCAGCCTCTCTGTTCGGTTGCTTTCACATACCGTCTTTGAGTGCCACTACTGTTCTGCTTGCTCTCCACATTCATTGTCGATATCTTGCTGAAAGTACATGTTCTATTTCCTATGCACATGAGTGCTATGGTATCATTTGTCGTGACCTTCGGCATTACCCGGCTGCCCATGATTCTCATCTGAAGCCACGGCGCCTTCCGGCCCGGCTGGTTTCACTGAACCATGACCTCGTTGCTGTTACTCGCTCTTCCTGCCGAGCTCTTCATCGACATATTGACATACACGCTTTACGGCCACTCTAATCCTGCAAATGTCCTTTGTGTAGCGCAACTATTCAGTACGGTGGGGCTGCGCATATTGCACACAAACATCCGCCTCCAAACGGTACGACAGCTTGCTCAATTCAGCACTCTGCAAGAGTCTACAGGGGACAGCTTGAGATTGGCATGCACCCCAAAGACACTCAGTCTCAGCATTGCAGGAGGAAGCGCAAGCCCAGATGTCTTTCTGCTGTTGGCTAAGGCACTGCACCATTGCAAGGCCGCCTGGACGAGCTATCATTGGCAGTCAATGAAAGTTGTTGAACTTCTACCATTTCAGGTGTTATCTTATCAGGCTTGCCTGATATGGACTTGTATTATGTTCTGCAATGCTACATACTGTACTGTATGCTTACATTCCTTTTTCACTCATATCTTATCTGTAGGACTCGTTATCTCTCGTCCTAACTCAGTAGATCAGATAACGGACCTCCAGACCTCTGCTCCTTTAGCATAGGAGTAAGTGTAGCGCTTTGCTAGTCTTATCATAGACTCAGTGTTTGATGACCTGAAGTGCCAAAAGCACTGAAGGATCGGATTTCCAGTGGGCCTTTGCGCCGTTTGCAAAAAGTTTATCCTCCAATGAGACCTGAGAGAAAGGTCCGTTGACGCCGACTCTACTACATCAAGTTTGATCTTGTATCTAATGTTTTTGTGATTCCAGTCACACCCGCTCCCCGCTCCCATCCACTCCAACCCTGCCGCTCAGCCTTGTTCACTTGCTGAACGACTTTCCGCTCCCGCTCCGCACCTGCTCCCCAACTTCAAGAAGAAGTCAACCAAAGAAGTCATCGGTATCCTCAAGAAGAAGGTTAGCGCCACCATCAAGCACTACCAAGCAATCTTCGACAAGAAGTATCTCTTCGAGTCACTTCCCGGAGACTCCCAGCGCGCGCTCCATCAATTCACTGACCAACTCAATTGGGTCAGTGACAACTTCAACAAGGCCAATCAGTGGTCTAAGCAGCAGCACAACAGCATTTTGTGGGCTTGTCACTGTGTCGGCACCGTCAAATTCTCGACGCCACAGGAGCTGCTCATTAAGTGGTACAGGAAGGTCACAAAGGACCTAACAAGCATAGCCAATGGGGGCTACTTAGACTGGATTGTTTTGTAGTACACAGGTTGGTGTACCTAGCGTTTTTGTTGCACATACTGGAAATATATATAAGTCAAGCATCACATTGTGGCTTCATCTGAGCATTTGCTAGATGACAGTCTAGAAGCAGAAGCAGTAACAGAAGAAGTTCCATTCGACTGCAGAGGTCAACAGCATCTATTCGACTTCACAGAAAGATGAGACTATCATCGACGACCTGAAGAAACCGAATACAAGTTTTGGTCATGTGAAGAAACAGTCTGTAAAAATAGGTGGTCCGGTCCTTACATCAAAGGTACTGACTGGGGTATCCCGGTCGACAACTGGCAAGAGACCAACACATATTCTGTATTCACTTCTACTAGTTTCTTTGAGGGTTCTGAACCTGAACCGCAACATCTTGCTTCAATCCCAGAGTAGGGGTCTCCGTCTATCCCCGGCTCTGGAGTGTTTTCTCCTACACCTGACATTTCTCCCATCAATCTATCTCCATCATTTGTTCCTACTACTTTACCGTCTGATCTATCGAATCTATTCGAAGAAGACGACGTAGAGGAACTCTTAGCACCGTCTCAAGAAGAACCAGAGGAATCAAGGTTATCTCCTGACCTCACTTACATTCTTGAAAGTTTACCACCGCCCTCCGTTTCAGTAGAAGAAGTCTCGGACTTCTTCGAATTTCATATTCTTACTTCCACCATGTCAGACATGAAGGCTGACAGTATCCCTGTCCTCAAAAAGTCCTTGGACTACAAGGTGTGGTTGAGCCAGATGCTCGGCTACCTAACATTTATCAAAGCCAATGAGGCTCTCAAGGCTGGTGACCTCACCGAAGTGGACTATAAGAAGGCGAATGCCCGAGCTAAGGGTGTGATCCTTATGCACACGGACAACAGTTTCCACCACCTTCTCTATGAGACTGTAGAGGGTGAGGAGGTGATGAAATTGGCCAAGGACATGTGGACGTCACTCAAGATGCATTTCGGTACCCCGGATGCAGCATATGTTTGGTTGCAGTTCTTGGCTCTCATCAAGTCGAGAGAAATGGACGATAACAAGCTGATGCAGGATCAGATTTCGAAGATCCAAACTGTACTCAAGGACATCATCAACGGCAGCATTACATTGGATGAGCCAACTCAGGCTCTCCTCCTGATGTCAAAAATCCCGGAAAGCTACTCGACAATGGTGTCGGCCATGATGGCGACTACCGTTCTCAAGGAGCTGAAGGTCGAGACCCTCATGAGCAAAATTCTCTCTGAGGAATCTCTCCGCCAGTCTGCGTCAAAGACGTCCCAGGTTAAAGTACACAACTGTAATGGTCCTTGCTCTCACTGTGGCAAGAAACACGGTTCGGACTAATGCTGGACCAAGTACCCGCACCTGTGCCCCAAGAACAACGGCAACAAGGGTAAAGGGAAAGGAAAAGGTGGCAAAGGCAATGGTAAAAAGGCGAACACGGTAGTTGTTCACACTACCATGGATGGGACAAAGGTCACTCAGTCTGGTTCGTCCTCGTCTAATGGTCAAGGTGCTTCGGTGGTTGAGGTCAAGGAGGTTAAGTACACTGCTTGTACAGACCCTTCATGTAGAGTTTGTCCTCCTCGTATGGCTGGTTCATTAGTGGCTTCTTCTCTTGATGTACATAGTGGCGCGTCTGCTGATGCTGGGTCTGCAAAATTGAGCTCGTCCTTCTATTACTCTGGTGTGAATAAGTCTCATTCAAATCAAGAATTTAAGCACATAATTTGGCTCATGGACTCAGGTGCAAGTCAGACAGTCGTCAATTCACTTGAATACTTCTGGGATTACAAACCGTACACAGTTCCCGTCGTTTTTGGTACAGCAGGAGATGCTAAAATAGAAGCACTAGGCTCTGGCACCATCAAAGGTTACACAACAGTCGGAACAGAGCACATTATGATTACCATATCTAATGTTGCATATATTCCTCAGGCTTCTGGCTGTTTGTTTTCTACTGGAATTGTGGAGAAATCAGGACATACACTCATCCAAGGTTCAGGTCAGATGGTCATTTATGACCAACTGTTTTCGCATGGCAAAGTTTCTGGCAATGTTGTTATGGAAGCATCATACAACTTCCTAAATAACTTGTATTTTTCGTTTATGGACGTCCTGGACAGGAAATTGGCAGCACTGCTGTCTACCCCTTTTCGTACCTGGCATCGCCGGATGGGGCATCCATCTAAGGAAGTTATTCGCCGTTTACCAGATCATACCAAAGGTGTAGATCCAGTGGGAGTTGAGGAGCAATCTCCCTGTGAAGGTTGTCAGTGGGGCAAGTCTCATCGTGCCCCATTCCCCACGTCTTACAAATGTGCTACAAAGCCTCTCGAGTTGGTACATACCGACAAAGATGGTCCTATGTGTACACAAGCAGTCAATGGTGGTTTCAAGTACTTTATTTTGTTCCTGGACGACTACACTAGTCTAGGATGAGCCTATTACCTTCGTCATAAGTCTGAGTTGCTCAAAGTGTTCGAGGACTTTAAGGCATGGGCTGAGAATTTTACTGGTCATAAACTCATCAATGTACGCTCGGATCGAGGGGGGGAATATACTTCTGATGCTTTCACGGCCCGTCTTAAATTCTATGGAATAGTTCACCAAAAGACGGTAGCACACTCGCCTCAACAAAATGGGCAAGCTGAATGCTGGAATCGCACGATCATGGAAAAGGCTACGGCTATGCTTCACCACACTGGTCTTAGTCATGGTTTTTGGCAACTTGTGGTTGATACTGCTGTCCATATTTACAATCGCCAGCCTATGTGACACCTTAAGTGGCAATGCCCGATAACTCTCTGGGATGGCACAGTCCCAGATATCTCATATTTCAGAGTATTCAGTTGCAAGGCATTTGTGCATGTGCCAAAGGAACGAAGACAAGGGAAACTCGATAAAAAGGCAATTGAGATGATCTTTGTTGGATATGAGCAAGGCTCCAAGGGCTACAAGTTCTGGGATGCCTCCAGTCGACGGATTGTTGTGTCTCGTGATGTGACCTTCGATGAAGATTCCTTTCTGGCATGCAAGGATTTGGCTAACCCGAAGACTCTGGGTCCGCCATTGTTCGATCCTGTAGACTCTGATTCTGAGGATGATGACAAGGAACAGATCGAAATTCCACTTCCTCTACCGGTAGAGAGCGAAGATGTTTATGAGGACATCGACGAACTGGAACCAGTGGGAGAACCTGAGAGACAGCTCCCTGAACCTGCACAACGTCCTCAACCTGTTCAACCTCCTCAGCCTGTATATACTCGCCCTCGTCATGAGAATGCTGGGAGGAACCCAAACAGGAATAGGGACAACGTTTATGGTGATGAGCCTCCAGCTCGGATTGACCATCGAACTGACTCTCATGGAGATCAGCAAGCGGAAGTGTTTATGATATTGCAGGCTCTCAAGGAGGCCAATTACTCTGAATCGGTTCCTACCTCGCATTCAGACGCAAGGAAATCCCCTGAGTGGGACCACTGGCATGCCGCTGAAGGCTCTGAGATGAAGTCTCATGAGCAAAATGGCACCTGGATCTTGGTTCCCCGTCCCAAGAACAGGAAGATTGTCAAGAATAGATGGGTGTACGCACAAAAGCATGATGGCCAGTACAAGGCCCAGTTAGTAGCCAAGGGCTTCACTCAAGTCTGGGATGAAGATTACCACGAGACTTTCTTTCCAGTCGCTCGTTTTGAGTCTTTGAGATATATGTTTGCACACGCTGCACTCGAAGACTGGGAGATGGACTCAACGGATGTTAAGACAGCATTCCTCAATGGAGATGGAGAACTCAAAGAGGAAATCTACATGGAACAGCCTGAAGGATGAGTAGTTCCAGGTAAGGAGGATTGGGTCTGCCTCCTCAAGAAGGCCATCTATGGTCTTAAACAAGCGTCTAGACAATGGAACACTAAGATCCACCAAACTCTTCTGAATCAAGGGTTCATACAGACATATTCGGATGCCGGAGTTTACGTTTACTCCAGTAAAAGCAACGGTCAAGTCTGCTATGTAGTCCTCTATGTAGATGACTTATTGCTCCTTGGAGATTCTAAACCGATCATTGAACAAATAAAGAATCATCTCAAGAAGGAGTATCAGATGACCGACCTTGGACCAGTAGAGTGTTTTCTAGGACTTAGGATTTGTCGTAATCGTCAAAAGCGACAGATTCTAGTTGACCAATCTGAATACATTCAGACCATTTTGGAGAGGTTCCAAATGTCTAACTGCAAACCTGCAAAGACACCTCTACCTGCTGGTTCAGTCTTGGAGAAGAACACGGAAACCGCAACAGATGTGTTCCATACAGAGTACCAGAGCGTTATTGGAAGCATCATGTATGCCATGCTCGGTACACGGCCTGATCTCGCTTTTTCCATAACGAGACTCGCCAAGTTTGCCTCAAACCCATCAAAGCATCACATGCGCCTCACACAATATGTCTTGCGCTACCTAAGGGGAACAAAGGACTATGCACTTTGTTATGACGGTGATTCCAACTCCGGGTTAATTGCCTATTCAGACTCAGACTGGGAAGAAGACCATGATAATAGGCACTCCACAAGCAGCTTTGTGTTCCTCATGGCCAATTGTGTCATTTCTTGGGTTTCCAGATGCCAACCCACAGTTTCCCTCTCTTCAACAGAAGCAGAGTACAAGGCAGCCTCAGACGCATGTCGTCAAATGGCATGGCTTCGGAACTTCGGACAAGAGCTCGGTGACAATATGACCACTCCTACTCCCTTGTGTCTGGACAATCAAGGAAGCATTTTCCTTGCGGTTAATCCTGCCGTGGACCACCACACAAAACACATCAAAATTTGGTATCACTTCATCTGAGAATTCTACGAGAAGGGTGAAACCAACATCTTCTTTGTTGCGAGCAAAGACCAGCTTGCAGATGTGTTGACTAAGAATGTTCCCCTCTCTGGAATAGAGAAACTTCGAACGTCAATTGGCATGGTCATAGCATCTTGAACAAGTGGGAGTGTTGAACTTCTACCATTTCAGATGTTATCTTATCAGGCTTGCCTGATATGGACTTATCTTATGTTCTGCTACACTACTATACGTAGATTACATTCTTTTTCTTCTTATAGATAGTTGATTATACCGAGTTCCATTTGGCATTCCACTCAGTATCCACTCGGTATCCATTCGGTATCGGAACTCCACTCCCTTGTCATATGATATTGACGGTTATCTATAGTTCCATTTACCGTCTTACAAACACTTATTCATGAAGCTCACGATAATGACTCATGACTCAGACATCATCTGATAGGTATACTGTACGATCAGATAATGTCTTCCTCTCGTGTATATATACTGGGCTCAAATGCCCCCTAATATATTGTTCCTTCATCTGCTCTCCCATGTGCCTAACGGGTCCCTCAGCAGTTCCCTCACAGGTTCGTTTCCCTGCCTTTATAGCCACTACAACTTCACTCTTTCAACAATCAGATGAGAATAGTCCACAGAGAATGAGGCTGTGCTGCATACCTTCACTTTCGCCTCTTGTTTGATATGCTCTAGGCTGACGGGAGTTGCAATTTCGAGTGAGGCAAGGCATACTTTGCACAGTCAACAACAAAGCCATGTGACGGCCGAAGGTTAAGGCTCATCAAATATAGGGACATTATCAGGCACACGCTAAACCTGGACCACGGTCTGACCCTCCATGGACCGTAGTCAGACCCCCGGTCCGACCACATGGACGTGGTCCGAAGGTCCAAAAGTCAGGCACCTGGCGTGCCAACACTGGTTTGCTGCACACTGTATACATGGACATGACGAGCATGCTACTCTACGCAGTGTGGCGGGATGCTAACTTACCTGGTTGGTTGCTGTGAGGCTTGATGCACGCAACATTGCTATTGAGTGACTTGGGATTGAGCTATGCTACAGGGGTCCTTATATACATGTAGGAGACCGTATGACTAAGCTACTGTATAGTACCTGACTAATACCAATCCCGATGCATGTGAATCTATCAACATTGCATGTGATACTCCTGTAACCCAGAGTGCCGGTGTGTGAACTCGGCTGCCTTATTAGGTGCTCTCTATTTGTTCAACACTCCCCCTTGCTAATGTTGAACTTCTACTATTTCATACGTTATCTAATCAGGCTCTCCTGATAAGGACTTTTTCTTATGTTCTGCTACACTACTATACGTAGATTACATTCCTTTTCTTCTTATCTATAGATAGCTGATTATTGTTACGAATGTCAGGATGCGCGCCTGCTGCATCCTGGAACACGTGACATACACCTAACCCTACCACTCTCTCGGACCGGTTCCCTCGCCCTTCCAGCCATCGCTTCCCACATGACCGAAGTCCGGTCCGATCCCTCGGCCCGGCTCCACAACCCCTTGTTCTCATGACTCCCAAGGCTAGGTCATTCCCCTTCATGACTCGAGCCTGTACTATACTTAGATAGGGACTGGTGTGGTACTCACACCGAGGACACTTCCCATTGGCCATCCACTATATCCCTCACTCTTCCCATGACTCATTCCTCCGGACTCTGACTCATCCCCGCTCCCATGACTCCGGGGTTTCCCCTACCTTTCTCCAGTATGTCTCCCATTGGCTCCATACCGAGTTCTGTCTCTGTGACTCCTGCCCTGACCCCTAGAGACGCCCTAGGTCTCTCATGTATATATACTGCAGTTGGTAGATGGTCGAGGTCCCAACTTCGACCTGGTTTAATCTATACTCAACCTTCACTCGCATCCCCTGCAGTGGAGCCTCTGAGTTAGCCGACACCAGACTCTCGCTTGCTCGATCCTGGTGGTAGCATTGTGCTCCCAGGCATCTATTGTCACTCTCATCGAAGGACAGGGTTTCCTTCGTGTAGCTCGCTAGGCCCAGGTAGGTAAGTCCTAGGGGTTAGGTTGACTGACTATTTGTGTAATAGGTCAGTGGTCTCCAGAGTCGACCTTAGCCGAGTTAGCGCGAGTCGTCGCGTAACATTAGGTCGAAGTTACAACCCTCCCCACCTGCCCAGGTGTAGGGATACCCATCCCCGCTCCTGTGTTCTCTTTCCCAGTTCCCCAGCACACACCTCAGCCAACAGACCGGCTTGGAGAAGACTTGCCCTGACGATCGATGTATCGTGCAGGAGACCATCGCCTCGACGATCGACGTATCGTGCGAGAAGAGAAGACTACCTCGACGACCAACGTGTCGTGCGAACATTTGCCTTGACAATTGACGTATCGTTCAAGAGAAGACAGGACAGCAACCTGTGTATTGCTCAGAAGAACTCGCTCTACCCAGAGGAGTTAAAGCCGACGAAGACCGGCTCCAGACACCATTCCTATTCGCACCAAGGTCGACGCGGGAAGTGTAGGGCTCCCACCACTCAACGGTCTTTGGTGGAATACCGAAACCAGCCTCTTCCAGTTTGAAGAGAAGGGAGCGTTCCGCGACGTCGGACTCCAGAAAGAAGACAACAAGGACCTAAGCTGGTCCTGGTTTCCAGAAGATTGGACAATCTCACAGAAGCAGAAAGACACCAGAACAACACTCGGACTGCACATGCAGACAGCATTCGATCACGTACGATCACTCACCAGACAGGCTAGGACGCCTACCCCGAGAACTACCCCTGTTCCCAGCCCGACAATCACCCGAGAAGCTTCAGTGGAAGCCGTTACCTCTCCAGTATCCCCACCACACGTCAGATCACCTCTTGCTTTGACCCCAGTCATCGCACTAGCACCCAGTCCTCTCGAAGAAGAATCAACCAGAGCACTCGAGCAGTACCTCGAGGGAACCCATATCTCGACACCCCCTCCAGCTACTCCTCCTATCCCATCCCTGCCCACCATGTCGTTCACCCCCCAAGACTTCGCCACAGCAATGGCGGAGGTTCTCCAAACCCAGACCCAGTTCAAGGGAAATATTGATATCAAATCCCCCGATCCGTTTGAAGGTCATTCAGACGACGCCCAGGCATTCATCGACCGCATCCTGAACTACTTCGAGGCTGTGGGTAACACCGGAGCCTCGGACCAGTCCAAGATCGCATATGCTTTCAGTCTCATGAAAGGAAGCGCAGTGAACTTCCGAGACTTGTATTACCAGAAGGCAACAGAAGCACGTCGTGTCGGAGAGAAAGTCTATGACTCTTGGGATGCCTTCGAAAAGGATCTATTCAAGGAGTTCCCAGTCGTCGACAACAAGACCAAGTGGTTGATGCAGCTCATCTGTTGAACAATAGAGAGCGCCTAACTAGGCAGCCGAGTTCACACACCGATACTCCGGGTAACAGGAGTAACACATGCATTGTAGATAGAATCACATGCATCGGGATTGGTACTATACAGTAGCTTAGTCAGACGGTCTCCTACATGTATATAAGGACCCCTGTAGCGTAGTACAATCCCAAGTCGCTCAACAGCAACTTTGTGTGCATCAAGCCTCACAGCTAACAAACCAGGTAAGTTAGCGACCCGCTACACTGCATAAGAGTAGCCTGCTCGTCAGGTTATGAGCCCTGAACACTGCGCGGTACTGCGCCTTTATGGCTGCGTCCGCTGCGGGTCAGGTTAGCTTGCCTGGACGTCGCCCTTAGGGGCTTTGACGTCAGGGGGAGACTTTGCGCCTATATGGCTGCAGGTCGGGCACAGCTTTGCTGTCGCCATCCCAAACAATGAGTCCAGTGTGGTGTCAGCGCCGTTCCGGCAGCATAAGTCAGAGCGCTGATAATGCGTTCACAGAACCTTATCAACCAACCGCTCTACCACCACCAACCAACAGAAAAATGTCGAACTCTCTGCAAAACCTCGTCCCCGTTCTCGACGGATCGAACTACCGTCAATGGGCCGATTTGATGAAGGCGTACCTGCAGTCGCAAGGCATCTGGATTCTCATCGAGATCCCCGACGGCTTCGATGAGCCTGTTTTGGCTACGGACGGCGGAAACCGCGCAGAAGTCCTCGAATGGATGCAAATGCAATCCAAAGCTATGGGCAGCATTCGATTACGCCTAAGCGTCGAAGTCGCGCAGCTCGTCAGAACCAAGACGACTGCAAAGACGATCTGGAATACCCTGAAAGGGCTCTACGGAGGGACCAGCGCTATGGGGGCCTTTGCCTTCTTTAAAGCAGCTATAAACGTCCGTATTCCGGCCAACGAGCACCCCGGCCCTGCGATCTCAAAGATCCAGAGCAATCTCGATGAACTCGACGGAGCGGGTCTCTCTCTGCCCCCGCAGATGAGAACCTTGATCATTCTCGGTGCCGCTCCACCCCGCTACGAGACGGCAATACAGCTCGCTCTCAACGGGATCGAGATCAAAGAACTCACACCAAGCGGTGCCCAGGAAGCCTTAGTCGCTTCCTGGGAGCAGTCGAGGAACAAGGGGCAATCGTCCGCCCAAAAGATCTCTGCTATCAAGCAGAAGAAGGGTAATCCCTCCTTCTCGCAGCAGCAGCGCCCTGAGGGCAGCAGCAGCGCGGGTAAGAAGGAGTGGAAGGACAAGGGCAAGGAGAAAGCCAAGGGCTTTACTCCTCGGGGAAAGCGCGGCGGTAAAAACCGTGGTAAGCCGCATTCGCACGACGAGCATGCAGAAATGCACATCGCAGACACCGTGTCGATCCCCGCCCCGACGACCAGCACCGTCGTCGAGTTAGCGCCTTCGGGCAGCAGGACTCGAAAGGCCGCAGCACCTGCCCCTAACAAGGGCAAGAAGCGCGCCCGTGGTGACTGGCTCGGAGAAGCCCTCCAGCTCGCCAAGGACCTGGACGTCGCCGGCACACCGGAAACCATCCGCGCGCTGAAAGAAGTCGTGAGCTCCGCTCACATCGAAGAAGTCCCCTCGGACACCGAGTCGCGCGCCTCAAAGCGCAGCAAGCTCAGTGACGATGACATGGCCGATCGCATCGACGAGGTCATGCGCGATGAATATATCAGCGAGGACGACGACTTCCGCGACGCCGAAGAAAGGTCCATCGTCTGGGCAACAGACGAAGAAGACATCGACGCACACGACACCGAGCTAAACGGCATGATAGCGCAGGCCGCAGGCCTTGCGCCCCCTATTGTCGACGAAAGCTTTCGGAACCCGTTAACGGGTGAGCTCCGCTGCATGGAGCCATACGATGGCTACGACGACTGGGGCAATGAGTACGTCACTCATATTCCTAACCCTAAGCAAGTTGCTAACAGCGCTTTAACAGCCGCTTCTAACTTGCACAACGGCGCTCGGACATTAGTTAATGTATCTCGTAGCGGCTTAAAAATAATACAATGTATTCATTCGCGCGATTTCGCTGCGTGCTCACGTTGTAAGGGAAAAGGAAAAAGTCGCTTTTCAGCGAATGAGTGGCTACTGGACTCAGGTGCATCATTGCACATTACAAATGACATAAGAGACTTCTCAGAATTCGAGTATCTCCAGACTCCTATCCGTACTCAAACGGCACAACAAGGAGCGGTAGGAAGCATAATTGCTAAAGGAACTGTGTTCCTAAACTACCAAATAGACGAACAATGGCTGCAGACGCGCCTATATCCTGTCTATTACATGGAGAATTGCTCGGCTCATCTCTTGTCATTGGGGATGTTCCTCCAAGACGGACTAGACTTGCGCGCAACAGCGCAGCATATCAGTCTGTATGAACCAGGAGCGCGGAAACCTTTATTCAGGTTTACACCGCAGCACCCGGATACTACCACCTTCACCCTCGTGGCTGAATCGGGTGAAAACGTTCAGAATATTTATGTGAACGTAAATGAAGTCGATTATTCGACTATGCATCGCCGTTTTGCGCACCCTTCTAAGGACGTGCTTGCAAAAGCGAAGGAGCATACATCTGGGTTTCCCAGAAAGGTGGAGATTCCTAAGGACTCACCAATATGCCAAGGATGTGCAAAAGGGAAAATGCACTCTAAGTCTTTCCCGCCGTCCAACTACCGGGCAAAGGTACCGTTTGAACTTATTCATTCGGACTTAAAATCCTTCCCAGTAGATTCCTATCATAAGTACAAGTACTACATACTGTACTATGATGACGCTTCATCGCACGCGTGGACTGTAAATCTGCGCAAGAAATCTGCAGCGATTACAGCCACAAGGCAATTCCTAGCCATGGTAAAAACTAAATATGGAAAGACAGTGCAGAAGTGGTTGTCTGATGCAGGGGGAGAATACATCTCCGCTGCATTCAAAGACCTTCTAAAGGATAATGGCATAGAGATCCTTCAGAGCTCGCCGCATACTCCTCAGGAGAATGGCAGAGCTGAGCGTTTCAACAGAACGCTCATGGACAAAGCAGAGGCAATGCGCCATGATGCTTGTCTACCTCCATCCTGGTGGGAATTCGCCGTGGATCATGCAGTCCATGTTTACAACAGGACGCCAATTCGTCGCCTTAATTGGCTTACCCCCTACGAATTGATAAATGGCGAACCGCCATCTGTGGCGCACCTGCGCGTTTTCGGCTGCGGTGCGTACGTCTTCATACCAAAGGACGTTAGAAAAAACGGTTTATCGCCCAAATCGGAGCTGATGATTTACCTTGGGGGAGATGGCTCTACAGAGTGCACTGGCGGATGGCTCTTCATGAGAGCACCAGATAATGTTTTGTTCAGATCATCCACCGCGATGTTTGACGAAACAATGTTTCCTAAGTGCCCTTTGACAAATCGTCGGGGTACAACTCGAGTTTGGCCACCTCAAGAAGAAATGATCCCAGAAAATCAACCAAATACCACACCTCAGGTAGATGAGGATGATGATGATGATCATCCAAAACATCACCTTCCTAAAAGGGGAAATGGTCATGTTCATGACGATGAGCAGGAGCTGCAGGATGCGCCCGTAGACCCAGTACCGCCGCCCCATGCACCGGTAGAACACCCTGCGCCCCCAGTGGAGCCGCGACGTTCAGCAAGGGAGCGGAGACCAGTAACTCGTAGAGGTAATGTCTATGGAGAGCAGCGGAAGCCCCAAGACATAGTAAAGGACATCGAAAATCAGGGGAGATGGAAAAAGATGGTCGGTGAGGATGTGGGTAGCTCCCGTACCAAAACCGGACCACAAAGGCAGCAAAGACAACAGGTTCCCGGACCTAGTTCTGCGCCAAATCCTCCTCCACGCGACGAACCTGTCGAGTCCGCCCCATCCGATGAGGATGAAGCGCAAAGCGCTGAGTTACTACTGGCAGAATTATGCCGGGAAGGGGGAGTTAAGTTAGTCGAGTTGCTGCTTGCAAAAGCGCTACCCACCCTCGACAACGATCTACCAGACAGGACCAGCCCGAGAGAATGGTCATTCCGCGATATACTAAAGCTACCTAAAAAGGAGCTTGAGGAGTGGATGGCAGCGTGTCGCGAAGAACTTGAGGCACTTCGCAAACACAATGTCTATGAACTGGTTGACCGTCCTAAGGGACGAAAGGTCACTAAAAACCGCTGGGTATTCGACGTCAAAACTGACGGTCGTAAAAAGGCCAGATTGGTCGCCAAGGGTTACTCCCAGATTGAAGGCCTTGACTATGATCAGGTCTTCTCTCCAGTCGTACGCTTTGAGACTGTACGCTTAATCCTCGCCTTAGCTGCACTTGAGGATATGCACGTCTCCGGACTAGATGTCCGTAATGCCTATCTCTACGGCAAGCTCGACGAGGAAATCTATATGGAGCAACCTGAAGGCTTTGCAGTACCAGGCCAAGAGCACAAAGTACTCCGGTTAATTCGCGCTCTTTATGGACTTAAGCAGGCAGGGCTTGCGTGGTGGCGCACCCTCAATGAGTCCCTAAAGGAACTTGGCTGTAAACGCCTCGTATCCGATGCCGGAATATTCGTCTATAGGACAAAAGATGGTCGCTTCGTGCTGATCATCGTCTATGTAGACGATGCCATATTTTGTGGCAAGGATAAGACCCTAGTCCTTTCATTAAAGGACCGCTTCATGAAGAAGTGGGAGTGTCGCGACTTAGGCGACGTCAAGGAATTTCTGCGCATGCGCATAACTCGGAAAGGCCGCGAAATCCACCTGGATCAATGCGCCTACCTTGAGAAAGTGCTGCAGCGCTGTGGCATGCAGAACGCTAAATCTGCGCCAACTCCACTCCCTGCTGGATACAAGCCTGTTGCCAATACTGGCACGGCTGACCCAGCGCTTCGAAGCAAGTACCAGACCGTCATCGGTTCCTTGCTATACCTAATGCTTGGAACTCGACCTGACATTTGCTACGCCGTGACATTACTTGCGCAATTTGCAGCAAATCCGTCACAGGACCATTTAAACAGAGCACTGTATATCTGCCGCTATTTAATTGGTACAAAATCCTATGCGCTAGTTTATGAAGGACAAAGCGGCAATGGATTATTGGCGTGCACTGACTCTGACTGGGCAGACAGCCCGGAAGCCAGAAAATCACGGTCTGGACACTTCTTAAAGTTCGCGAACGGCGCGTTCAGTTGGCTGTCTAGAAGACAGAAGACAGTTGCTCTGTCATCCACTGAAGCTGAGTATATGTCGCTGAGCGATTGCTCGCGACAAGTAGCTTGGATAAAGATGCTCCTGGAGGAGATCGGCTACAAGCTCGGCCCGCTGCCCATCTGCTCGGACAATCAGGGAGCAATATTCATAAGCTCCAATCCCATCACGGAACGTCGGTCTAAACACATTGACATTCGTTACCACTACGTGAGGGAGCTAGTAGAAGACAAGAAAGTCGAAGTCTTCTACGTAAGCACTGATGACAATCCGGCAGACTTGTTCACTAAGAACTTGGGTCGTATCAAGTTCCTCAAATTCAGAGGAATGCTCGGACTAAGATTCTACGATTAGAAGTCCAGCATAGCCGGCTGCACTATGCGCCATTGAATGCTTGCGCGCATCTACCGCTGCACTTAGCAAGGGGGAGTGTTGAACAATAGAGAGCGCCTAACTAGGCAGCCGGGTTCACACACCGGTACTCCGGGTAACAGGAGTAACACATGCATTGTAGATGGAATCACATGCATCGGGATTGGTACTATACAGTAGCTTAGTCAGATGGTCTCCTACATGTATATAAGGACCCCTGTAGAGTAGTACAATCCCAAGTCGCTCAACAGCAACTTTTGTGTGCATCAAGCCTCACAAGCTAACAAACCAGGTAAGCTAGCGTCCCGCTACACTGCGTAAGAGTAGCCTGCTCGTCACTCGCCCGCAGCAATCTCGTGCACGGATCGTAGACATCAACGATGATGTTCCTCTCCCAGTTGCACCCCCCATCGACGCTCGATCCCAAATCAAGGCACTTCGACTCCAGACAAGTGATGCAGATTGGGACAAAGTCATGCTCGACCAGGATTTTCTCTAGGGTCCTCCGCATCTGCGCAGGATGGACCCCGAACCTCTTCTCTTTCCCACACTGTGCACGGGTGCATCGATTCGCACTCGCTCTTTCTACCAATCACCATGCATGGAAAGCTTGAGAAAGCCGCAGAAACCACCGCCCTCATCGACAGCGGAGCAGACGATTGCCTCGTCACTCCCGAACTCGCCAAGCGAGTTGGAATGACCCTCATCCCCGAAGACGAACCCTTCACCCTGTGGGGTGCCAACAAATCAAAAATCTCCCAAGTCACGCACTACGTGGCGCTCAAATACCACGTAAAAGGAGTTTCGCGATTACAAGTAGTCAAGGCCTATGTGGCTCCTATCGGACGACACGACGTTATCCTCGGGATGCCCTGGTTCGAGAAGAAGAACCCTGACATCAATTGGACGACCGGAAGCATCACCATGCGTAACGACGCTGTGCCGCCAAGTCCTGAACCATCAATTTCCGCCTGTCTAATTGACGTCAGCGTTCCTGACCAATCTACTCCTGCGTCTACACCACCGGCACTGAAAGAAAAGAAGTTTCGAACCCCCGACCCACCAACGAACCCAGGGGATTATCTTGCCCTCTATAACGCTCTGTTCCTAGAGGCTTGTACACGGTCCAGTGCGGAAAGCGCTCCTCCAGCAACAAGAAAGGAAGTGACCGACCCGGAACGTCCGTCGCCAAGGACTCCACGTACTGCGACCCCTACCCCAATCCCAGAATTCGTGACGGATCAAAGGAATCCATCACCACCGCTTGTCAATGAAGACAAGGGAGAAGTGAACCCCTCAACCGCTCACCCCCGTACTGATTCAACTCCTCCTGTCTGGAAAGGTACACTGGAACGCCTTCGACGTTCACGATCGCCCGTTCACCAGAAACCGGTGCTCATCAAACAGGACCCCCACCCGGAACCCGGAGGAGCTAAGTCGTCGGGGGCGACAACCCTTGAGGGGGAGCTAGTGGCACGGGGATCGATGCCACACGAACAACAACAACCACCCTTGCCCACACCTTGGCGAACGTCTTCGCCCGAGACTCCACCATCAATGACGGAACTCCCCTGTGCAACAGTAGAGGAGGTGGCAGACCAGGACGATCTGCCACTAAGGACTCCTACTACCAAAACCCCAGAACAATCCCAAGAACCCGTGGAGGATCAGGAAGATCCACAACACCCACCAGTAGACCCGAATGACGAAGAAGGAGAAGACCTCCCCATCGTCGATTCGCACATCGACCCGCATCCCACAAACACGGAAACCCCGTCGACACCAATCACCACAGCAATGGAACTTGTGCAGACCGTGCACACCAAAGACAAAGAGAAGACGTTGGAGGAAAGGATTCCTCCCAACCCCCTCGATCTCCCACCATCCGACCGGGACCGATCGGATTCTATCTTTGTCATGGTGGACCATGACTGTACGAAAGGGGCGAATTTTACGCCTGGTCTGATGACCGCAGACCAACTCGGGACGGAAGGAGTCATTTTTGACCAAGTCGAAGGAATGTCGGAGAATGTTCGGAACCGAAACGGACCCGTCATCACGGAACAAGCACGGAAGGTCATAGGGCCACTCATTTTCGAATCTGAGACCCATGATTCGTGGAAGATTCCCCCGGGATCCCACAACGATTCCCCGCCTCCGTACACAGAAACGGAAGAACTCGGGAAGAACCACATGAGGCTGCCTCCTGAAGAGATAAAAAGGACAAGGAACGCTCTCCTCTCCCAACCAGATGCCCTCTTCCCCACCGTTCCTCCTCTCGCACCTTATCTCTCTCCGGGACTTCATCTCCGCCTACATCGACGCTCACCAACCCCCTGCTCCATCACCCGAACCATCTGCGCCGTTTTGGGCTACACTTCCTCGAAGGCAACGCATCCGCCACGACCCCGCCTATTGCTGGTGTCCTCGCTGCAGATGTCATATTCGTACCGAAGGACACGAGGCCCGGTGCGATCCGCACCACGAACAATCAGGGAGGAGACCATCGACCCTCCGATCCCCGTCGGCCAGGAACGCACCGATCCCGCAGTCGACTACGACAGCTACCTCCAACCACCCCCGGTTCCACTCGTCCGCCTCAACTGGCCGCTCGCGTCCCAGGTTCTCTTCGCCCCCGCCGCCTTCTACAGTGACGTTAGAGCGCGGGAACGTCCCGACGATTCGGTTCGCAGCATGGAACGCTGGGCCACAGTGGCACACATCTGTAACGCTCTCCTCGATGTCTACTACGCCCAGGACCAGCTCGAGGACGCCATCCGGTTCTTCGGAGCTCGTCGCACCAACGCCGTCGCCCACCTCAAACAGGTCCTCAAGGACGCGCAAGAGGAATCAACGTTCCTCGCGGCCGCGACCCAATTAACGGCACATTGTCCCTCGAACACGGTCGAGTTCGTAATGCCCCCCGAATTCTCCATGTTCCATGCCGCCGACTTCAGCCGCATCATCTCCGAGTACACTCCTTGCGTCCTCTGCGAAACCCTTCCCCACTCCAACTATCACACCACCGTGCAATGTCAGAACTACCGCTGTTCGAGTTGCGGCCGCCCTGGACCTGGCCACAGTGTCAGTAACTGCAACTACCACCGCGACGCCCTCACCACTCCCCAGCCAAACCCAGACGTCGTCTCAGTGGGATCGCTCCTCCGCCAAGGATTGCTCACCGACAAACTTGCCACGCAATGGCGCGCCCTGGTCAACGTCATGCTGCACGAATCCGAGCA
The DNA here is from genome assembly GCA_022606075.1 of Fomitopsis betulina. Taxonomy (NCBI): domain Eukaryota; kingdom Fungi; phylum Basidiomycota; class Agaricomycetes; order Polyporales; family Fomitopsidaceae; genus Fomitopsis; species Fomitopsis betulina. The sequence continues at coordinate 80,162 of JABYQK010000027.1, forward strand.
GACCATGGCCATACTCCGTTACTCCCCCGCCCTGGTACCCGCTATCTTCCTTCGCATGCGATCCGAGATCTTGAACGTAACCAACTGGTTCGTCGTCGATCAAGGACGTGTATGTGGCATCTTCGCCAGTCAGGAAGAAGGAGTCCGGAACACCACCCTTCGCTTTGACGCGCACGGATTCAGCGCTCGGAACCGTGGAGAAGCCCTACAAGCCGCCATGACAATCACCCGAACAGACTGGGTAGACACCTCGATCCTAGGTATCCGAGACTTCGGAGTACCAGACCCGCGCGACCTAGGAGCCCACATCTTCGGGAACGATGAACTAGGACCAGAAGCGGACGTCCCTATCCCGGTCCCATCACCCGTACCAACGGCATCTCCTCCTCCGTACGAGCACGTCGAGAATGTCGACAACTTCCCACTCTGAATGCTCGCAACCTCGCCCACCTCCACCTTCCAACCCTCCCCGGACGGATCAGTATCTTCTCCCCAGGTCTCCGAAACGTTCAACCTCGTCAACACCCGCTCCGACAATGTCGAAGCAATCGTCATCCAAGGACGCAACGAAGAGACCTCGATCCTGACCGGGGCTGGTACTGCTGAGAACCCGCACGAGGGCCTCGGTAGCTAGGTCGTCGAGGACGTCGACCATAGGAGGGAGCTGATGTTACGAATGTCAGGATGCGCGCCTGCTGCATCCTGGAACACGTGACATACACCTAACCCTACCACTCTCTCGGACCGGTTCCCTCGCCCTTCCAGCCATCGCTTCCCACATGACCGAAGTCCGGTCCGATCCCTCGGCCCGGCTCCACAACCCCTTGTTCTCATGACTCCCAAGGCTAGGTCATTCCCCTTCATGACTCGAGCCTGTACTATACTTAGATAGGGACTGGTGTGGTACTCACACCGAGGACACTTCCCATTGGCCATCCACTATATCCCTCACTCTTCCCATGACTCATTCCTCCGGACTCTGACTCATCCCCGCTCCCATGACTCCGGGGTTTCCCCTACCTTTCTCCAGTATGTCTCCCATTGGCTCCATACCGAGTTCTGTCTCTGTGACTCCTGCCCTGACCCCTAGAGACGCCCTGGGTCTCTCATGTATATATACTGCAGTTGGTAGATGGTCGAGGTCCCAACTTCGACCTGGTTTAATCTATACTCAACCTTCACTCGCATCCCCTGCAGTGGAGCCTCTGAGTTAGCCGACACCAGACTCTCGCTTGCTCAATCCTGGTGGTAGCATTGTGCTCCCAGGCATCTATTGTCACTCTCATCGAAGGACAGGGTTTCCTTCGTGTAGCTCGCTAGGCCCAGGTAGGTAAGTCCTAGGGGTTAGGTTGACTGACTATTTGTGTAATAGGTCAGTGGTCTCCAGAGTCGACCTTAGCCGAGTTAGCGCGAGTCGTCGCATAACAATTATACCGAGTTCCATTCGGACTCCATTCGGATTCCATTTGGTATCCATTTGGTATCCATTTGGACTCCATTTGGACTCCATTCGGTATACACTCGGTATACACTCAGTGATCCAGATTATGATCTTATGATTACTCATAATCTGATTCATGATGACTCACGTAGTTTATGATTATGACTCGACATGACTCAGGCCTCATCTGATATGCCTACTGTATAATCAGATAATGCCTTCCTCTCATGTATATATACTGGGCTCAGATGTGCTCTAATATAATCATTCCTTCCTCTGCTTTCCTGTGTGCCTAACAGGACTCCCTCTAGCAGCTTCCCTCATAGGTTCGTTCACTAGCCTTTACAGCCACTCCCTATCACTCCTTTTCAACAGCTAAGTGCAGCGGCAGATGCGTGCAAGCATAATGGCGCATAGTGCAGCCAACTATGCTGGACTTTTAGTCATAGAACCGAAGTCCAAGCATTCCTCTAAATTTGAGAAATTTGACACAACCCAAGTTCTTAGTGAACAGATCTGCTGGATTGTCATCTGTGCTTATGTAGAAGACTTCAACTTTTTTGTCTTCCACAAGCTCCCTCACATAATGATAGTGAATGTCGATATGTTTAGACCGACGCTCTGTGATGGGATTGGAGCTGATGAATATTGCTCCTTGATTATCCGAGCAGATGGGCAGCGGTCTGAGTTTGTAGCCGATCTCCTCTAGGAGCATCTTTATCCATGCTACTTGTCGCGAGCAATCACTCAGCGACATATACTCGGCTTCAGTGGATGACAGAGCAACTGTCTTCTGTCTTCTAGACAGCCAACTGAACACGCCGTTCGTGAACTTTAAAAAGTGCCCAGACCGTGACTTTCTGGCCTCTGGGCTGTCTGCCCAATCAGAGTCAGTGCATGCCAATAATCTGTTGCCGCTTTGTCCTTCATAGACTAGCGCATAGGATTTAGTACCAATTAAATAGCAGCAGATATATAGTGCTCTATTTAAATGGTCCTGTGACGGGTTTGCTGCAAACTGCGCAAGTAATGTCACGGCATAGCAAATGTCAGGTTGAGTCCCGAGCATAAGGTATAGCAAGGAACTGATGACAGTCTGGTACTTGCTTCGAAGAGTTGGATCAGTTGTGCCAGTGTTGGCAACAAGCTTATATCCCGCAGGGAGTGGAGTTGGCGCAGATTTAGCATTCTGCATGCCACAGCGCTGCAGCACTTTCTCAAGATAGGCGCATTGATCCAGATGAATTTTGCGGCCTTTCTGAGTTATGCGCATATGCAGAAACTCCTTAATGTCGCCAAGATCACGACACTCCCACTTCTTCATGAAGCGGTCCTTTAATGCAAGGACCTTGTCTTTGCCACAAAATATGGCATTGTCAACATAGACAATGATCAGCACAAAGCAACCATCTTTTGTCTTGTAGACAAATATTCCAGCATCGGATACAAGGCGCATACAGCCAAGTTCCTTTAGGGACTCATTGAGGGTGCGCCACCACGCAAGCCCTGCCTGCTTGAGTCCATAGAGAGCGCGAAGTAACCGGAGTACTTTGTGCTCTTGGCCTGGTACTGCAAAGCCTTCAGGCTGCTCCATATAAATTTCCTTGTTGAGCTTGCTGTAGAGATAGGCATTACGGACATCAAGTCCGGAGACGTGCATATCCTCAAGCGCAGCTAAGGCGAGGATTAGGTGTACAGTCTCAAAGCATACGACAGGAGAGAAAACCTGATCATAGTCAAGGCCTTCAATCTGGGAGTAACCCTTAGCGACCAATCTGGCCTTTTTACGACTGTCAGTTTTGACATCGAATACCCAGCGGTTTTTGGTGACTTTACGTTCCTTCGGATGTTCAACCAGCTTATAGACATTGCGCTTGCGAAGTGCCTCAAGTTCTTCGCAACACGCTGTCATCCACTCCTCAAGCTCCTTTTTAGGTAACTTTAGTATATTGCGGAATGACCATTCTCCCGGGCTGGTCCCATCTGGTAGATCGTTGTCGAGGGTGGGTAGCGCTTTTGTAAGCATCAACTCGACTAACTGAACTCCCCCTTCCCGGCATAATTCTGCCAGTAGTAACTCAGCACTTTGTGCTTCATCCTCATCGGATGGGGAAGACTCGACAGGTTCGTCGCATGGAGGAGGATTTGGCGCAGAACTAGGTCCGGGAACCTGTTGTCTTTGCTGCCTTGATGGTCCGGCTTTGGTCTGGGAGCTACCTGTATCCTCACCGACCATCTCTTTCCATCTCCCCTGTTTTTCGATGTCCTTTAATATGTCTTGGGCCTTCCGCTGCTCACCATAGACATTACCTCTACGAGTTACTGGTCTCCGTTCCCTTGCTGAACGTCGCGGCTCCACAGGGGGCGCAGGGTGTCCAACCAGTGCAGGGGGCGGCAGTACTGGGTCTTCGGGCGCATTTTGCTGCTCCTGTTCATTGTCATGAACATGACCATTTCCCCTTTTAGGAAGTTGGTGGTTTGGATGATCATCATCCTCATCCTCATCTACCTGAGGTGTGGTTTTTGGCTGATCCGCTGAGATCATTTCTTCTCGAGGTGGCCAGACTCGAGTTGTGCCTCGACGATTAGTCAGAGGACACTTAGGAAACATTGTTTTGTCAAACATCACGGTGGATGATCTGAACAAAACATTATCTGGAGCTCTCATGAAGAGCCATCCGCCAGCACGCTCCGTAGAGCCATCTCCCCCAAGGTAAATCATCAGCTCTGATTTGGGTGATAAACCATTTTTTCTAATGTCCTTAGGTATGAAGATGTACACACTGCAGCCGAAAACGCGCAGGTGCACCACAGATGGCGGTTCTCTGTGTATTAATTTGTAGGGGGTAAGCCAGTTAAGGCAATGAATTGGTGTCCTGTTGTAAACATGGACTGCATGATCCACGGCGAATTCCCACCAGGATGGAGGTAGACAAGCATCATGGTGCATTGCCTCTGCTTTGTCCATGAGCGTTCTGTTGAAATGCTCAGCTCTGCCATTCTCCTGAGGAGTGTGCGGCGAGCTCTGAAGGATCTCTATGCCATTATCTTTGAGGAGGTTTTTGAATGCGTCAGAGACGTATTCTCCCCCTGCATCTGACATCCACTTCTGCACTGATTTTCCACATTTAGTTTTTATCATGGCGAGGAATTGCCTTGTGGCTGTAATCACTGCAGATTTCTTGTGCAGATTTACAGTCCATGCATGCGATGAGGCGTCATCATAGTACAGTATGTAGTACTTGTACTTGTGATAAGAGTCAACTGGGAAGGATTTTAAATCCGAATGAATGAGTTCAAACGGCTCCTTAGCCCGGTATTTGGATGGCGGGAATGACTTAGAGTGCATTTTCCCTTTTGCACATCCTTGGCATATTGGTGAGTCCTTAGGAATCTCCACCTTTTTGGGAAAACCAGATGTATGTTCCTTCGCCTTTGCAAGCACATCCTTTGAAGGGTGCGCAAAGCGGCGATGCATAGTTGAATAATCAACTTCATTTACGTTCAGATAAATGTTCTGAACATTTTTACCCGATTCGGCCACGAGGGTAAATGTGATAGAGTCCGGGTGCTGCGGTGTAAACCTAAATAAAGGCTTTCGTGCTCCTGGCTCATACAGACTGATATGCTGCACTGTTGCGCGCAAGTCCAGTCCATCTTGGAGGAACATCCCTAATGACAAGAGACAAACTGAGCAATTCTCCATGTAATAGATGGGATATAGGCGCGTTTGCAGCCATTGTTCATCAATTTGGTAATTAAGGAACACAGTTCCTTTGGCAATAATGCTGCCTACTGCTCCTTCCTGTGCCGTTTGGGTACGGATTGGAGTTTGGAGATACTCAAATTCTGAGAAGTCTCTTATGTCATTTGTTATGTGCAATGATGCACCTGAGTCCAGTAGCCACTCATTCGCTGAAAAGCGATTTTTTTTCCTTTACCCTTACAACATGAGCACGCAGTGTAATCGCATGAATGAATACATTGTACATTTTTTAAGCTGCTACTAAGTACATTTACTAATGTACGAGCGCCGTTGTGCAAGTTAGAAGCGGCTGTGAAAGTGCTATTAGTTACTTGCTCAGGGTTAGGAAGTTGAGTGACGTACTCATTTCCCCAGTCGTTGTAGCCATCATATGGCTCCATGCAGCGGAGCTCCCCCGTTATTGGGTTCTGAAAGCTGTGGTCGACTATAGGGGGCACAAGGCCCGCGGCCTGCGCGATCATGCCGTTTAACTCAGCATCGTGGTCGTCCATGTCTTCTGGGTCTGATGCCCAGATGATGGACCTCTCCTCAGCATCGCGGAAGTTGTCATCCTCGCTGATGTATTCGTTGTTCATGACCTTGTCAATGCAATCGGCCATGTTGATGTCACCGTGCTTGCTGCGCTTTGAGGTGTGTGACTCGGTGTCCGAGGGGACTTCTTCAATGTGAGCATTGCTCACGACTTCCTTCAGCGTGCGGATTGTCTCCAACGTGCCAGCAACGTCTAGGTCCTTGGTGAGCTGTAGGGCTTGCCCGAGCCAGTCATCGTGTGCACGCTTCTTGCCCTTGTTAGGAGCAGGCACTGCGACCTTTCGAGTCCTGCTGCCCAAAGGCGCTAACTCGACGATGGTGCTGGTCATCGGGGCGGGGATTGACACTGTGTCGGCGATGTGCATTTCTGCAACTTCGTCATGCTTGTGCGAATGCGGCTTACTACGGCTTTTGCCACTGCACTTTCCCCGAGGGGTGAAGCCCTTGGCCTTCCCCTTTCCCTTGTCGTCCCACTCCTTCTTCCCCGTGCTGCTGCTGCCCTCAGGGCGCTGCTGCTGCGAGAAGGAGGGGTTACCCTTCTTCTGCTTGATGGCAGAGATCTTTTGGGCTGACAACTGCCCCTTATTCTTCGACTGCTCCCAGGAAGTGACTAGCGCCTCCTGGACGGATGCCACCGTGAGATCCTTGATCTCTTTCTGGCTGAGTGCAAGTTGTATCACTGCATCATACCTGGACGGGGCAGCGCCGAGGACTATGAGTGTCCTCATTGGCGCGGGCAGGCTGGGACCTGCCCCGCTGAGCTCATCAATATTGCTCTGGATCTTAGAGATCGCAGGGCCGGGGTGCTCATTTGCCGGGATACGGATGTTAATAGCAGCCTTGAAGAATGCAAAAGCCCCCATGGCGCTGGTACCTCCGTAGGTGTTGGCGAGTGTGTCCCAAAGGGCTTTAGCAGACAATTTGTGTGACCTCGACACTTAGGTGCAAGCGAATGCTGCCCATGGCCTTCACCTGCATCTGATGCCATTCGATGACATTGGCACGGTTCTTGCCATCTTCAGCCAAAGATGGCTCCTCGATACCTGCCGGGAGGTCTACGATGATCCAGACCCCCTGCTGCTGGAGATAAGCCTTCATAAGCTCGGCACAGTGGCGGTAGTTAGATCCGTCAAGGATGGGGACAAGGTTCTGGAGGCTGTTCGACATTTTTGCTGGTGGTAGTGATAGAGCAGTTTGTTGATATGGTTCTGGGAACACATTATCAGCGCTCTGATCATGCAGCCGAGAGCGGTGCTTGCACCACACTGGACTCAGTGTTGGGGGCAGCAATGGCAAAACCATGCTTGACCCGCAGCCGTGTAGGCGCAGAGTCTCCCTTTGACATCAAAGCCCCTAAGGGCGATGACCAGGTAAGCTTTTCCCACAGCAGATGCAGCCTCTAGGGCGCAGTACCGCGCAGTGACCAGGGCTCATAACCTGATGAGCATGCTACTCTACGCAGTGTAGCAGGACACTAACTTACCTGGTTGGTTGCTGTGAGGCTTGATGCATGCAATGTTGCTATTGAGCGACTTGGGATTGAGCTATGCTACAGGGGTCCTTATATACATGTAGGAGACCGTATGACTAAGCTACTGTATAGTACCTGACTAATACCAATCCCGATGCATGTGAATCTATCTACATTGCATGTGATACTCCTGTAACCCAGAGTGCCGGTGTGTGAACTTGGCTGCCTTATTAGGTGCTCTCTATTTGTTCAACAGGACGATCTGCATCACGCTAGCTGTAATATGTATATTGGTCGAGGGTGTGGGCCCGAGGGACACTGACCCTCACTTACCTTTTTTCCCTACTTGTCCCGGTCTGCACTGCCCCCATGCGACTTGTCTATGTCATGGTAGGCATGGCTAGGCCCTATTTTTGCCTATATTTTCACTATTTTATCTCGCTTTACAATGGACTTGTACTATATGCTCAATAAAGACTTTGCCTGGAATGGCATTCTGACTAGTCATGTGACATAACCACATACTAGGGTTTCTCTTGTAGCACATGACTCAGTGACTCATATCCCGAGACTGGAGTTATGGTAGATCACGTCATCTTGCATCATCAATAGATAGCCAGTAGCGTAAGTACCTCACGCATGTGACGGCTGTCTGATGTAGGAGTCCTGCCCTAAACCTCAGGGGTATAAGTAGAGTAGCTTGTAGTCCTAGCACTCCATCTCGTCCTCTTGGAGTGCTAGGTAAGCACAGTGTATTCCTTCATTCATAAGTAATCTAACTTGGAGTGCTAGGTTCTAACCTAGTCTGTGTGATTGTTGACTTCAAGCCCTTTCATACCCATGTTGAAAGGAGTGAAATGGAAGTGGCTGTGAAGGCAGATAAACGAACCTGTGAGGGGAACTGCTTGAGGGAACCTGTTAGGCACACGGGAGAGCAGAGGAAGGAATGATTACATTAGAGGGCATTTGAGCCCAGTATATATACACGAGAGGAAGACATTATCTGATCATACAGTATACCTATCAGATGATGTCTGAGTTGTGAGTCATCATCGTAAGCTTCATGAATAAGTGTTAGTAAGACGGTAAATGGAACTATGGATAACTGTCAATATCATATGACAAGGGAGCAGAGTTCCGATACTGAATGGAGTACCAGATGGAGTCCGAATGGACACCGAATAGATACCGAGTGGAATGCTGAATGGAACTCGATATAATCAACTATCTATAAGAAGAAAAGAAATGTAATCTACGTATAGTAGTGTAGCAGAACATAAGATAAGTCCTTATCAGGAGAGCCTGATTATATAATGTATGAAATAGTAGAAGTTCAACAACCCATTGGTGAGTATCAACTCACTCAGCCCTGTCCGTACGGGGTCATTCCCGGCAAGACCCTTCTCGCTTCCAATGTGCGCGTCAACTAGTTCCGTGACATTAGGACAAGATCCCATTTCATCCTACCTGCGACGCCTCTGAAGGACGCATACACACCTAGTCTGTGCATCGATAAGAATCAGATCGATTGCATTTTAAGTACACAGTCTCCTGGAAGCAGCCATTAGGGCAGTAGGCTCTCAGGATGAAAATACTTCTCCCATAGCATTTCTCTACTTCCTAGTACCCCTGAGTACACGCTATAGTAGAGCTATCAGAGCCGGTCAGAGTTCAACCTCTGGCTGGTCACAGGTCGATCCCCATTGTGAGTGATCTACTTTGGGAAGCGCCCTGCCAATGGTATGCAGCAAAGGCTAGACTTGAGCCCCGGGTCGCTCCCTCTGGGACACCGGATCAGGAAAACTATAGAAATGTGGCAAGATTCAGAAACTAGTGAAGTATGATCACTAGGCCCATGTTTCTAGTGATCAAGTAGGTGCAATAGGTCGAGGAGACTGAGCGTACCAACAGTTAGCCAGTGTGGCGAAGGCGATACTATGCAGTGTCAAAGTGGTCCTCGAGACCTGCAGCCTATACCAGTTCCCCAAGCATAAATCACAAACCAGAGGTTTCTACTGAGTTACATGCACTGTGGGCTAAGTGTCTTGAGATAAGACAAGAAGTAAAAGTTATATATGACACAACCGAGTGGCACTTTCTCCTATTGTGACATGATATGGAGGCTCGGCTCACAGCGTCATTGTAGGGAAAGTAACACAAAGTCAAGTCAAATATGACAGACTGTTCAAGACTAGTTCACGCACACCGAGTTTCGACTCGGAAGGATATGCATCTGTCTGCAGATGATAATGACATACATACATGCGACAATCAACCTTGTCCTCATCGTCTCAGTGCACCGTATATTACAGACACTGATGAAGAATTTGTAAGGTGTACTCCCAAAAACATTCAAATACCTTTCCAATCTTCATCCCCCAATTTTGATATCACAAACCCACCTCGAGACAAAGACATGACACAACAGTTGACCCCCGTGGAGATCATGAATGCTATCGCTAGGCTCGCTATAGCCATGGACAGCATCCAACAATCGCTCCAAACCTTCCTAGATCGATCTGGTACTTCTGGATCCAGCAATGAGAAATCTATGATCCAGAAACCATCGCCCTATACGGGCAAATCATCGCTGGATGCTTGTCGGTTCATTGCAGCCTTCACTCTCTACGCCCAGGACATGGGTACCAAGCTCAACGAACATGTCACAGTCGGCACGGAGCTGCAATGGAAGCCAAACAACCAGAAATGGATTCGGACGGCCCTCTCTTTCCTGCAGGATGAGGCAGCGGTATGGGCTACACCCTACATCGAGAAGATGGTGAAGGATGAAGTTGCATTCCTTACCTGGAGTGATTGTGGCACCACATTCAAGCTATGGTTCGAGACTCAGGATGAGTCTGCGGATGCAAAGGAAGCGCTTCACAAACTTTACCAGTCCAAACTGTCAGTACCGGAATATGTAGCCCGGTTCTGCGAAGTCATGGCGTGTACCGGCTACTCCGACGGCAACCTGCACGACAGGTTCTACGAACACCTTTCGGTGGAGATTAAGGACCTCCTACCCACAATGGAGCATACAACCAAAACACTCGATGAACTCATTGCAGTTGCCACCGACTTCAACACACGCCTGCACCAATGCAAGGCCAAGAAGGCACGGGAGCAAGGACGCTCCGCCAGTACCATGTTCACCCCTCGTATGACAACTTCGGCATCCCCGTTCTCCGCCCCCGCCAAGGACCCTAACGCCATGGACATTGATGTGTCCAAAGGCAACGGGAAGACCCGGCAGGAGTTCCTAAAAGAGATGACTGGTCGATGCTTTGGGTGTGGCTCTAAGTCACACACGAAGAAAGACGGAGGACACAAGTGGGAGATTTGTGACCATTGTCAAGGCACAGGTCACAAGAGTTTGGTATGCATGTGTCAGTACTTCAGGCTACCCAAGCGGGTCAAGGCAGCAGCAACGTCATCATCCAAGGCAGAGGACTTCGACATCCTCCACATAAATTCGCCGCAGATACAGGCGGCTAACAACTCAGCTGAGTCTACTCCTACACAGGAGCAAGATGCATCGACGTTGGCCACCACTGCCATGGTGGATCCTGACTTCATTACCAAGCTTGTCGAGCAGCAGAAGGCATTGGAGAGACAGATCGAAGCAATGAGGAAGTTTTTCTAGACCGACCACACGGAGATGCAGCAGCCCCATGGTCGTATGAACGTTATTGGACATTCTTTGGTAGCATCTGCAGTTGTACAATATCCAAGTCCAAGAATCGTGATACACATTTTCGAGTTGATGTCAATATTTCAGGACTATCTACTAAGAAAAACATAGCTGCTATGATTGATTCAGGCACTACGGGCATATTCATTTCATCCTCTTTCATACGTAAGAATAACGTAGTTACCAGACTGATGAAACATCCTATTGTTTTGTATAACATAGATGGTTCAAGGAACAAGGCTGGTACTATTACTCATGTAGCTAAGTTGTGCTTGCAAGTAGGTAACTTTGATGAGTTAGTAGAATTTCTCATTACAAACATTAGTACAGAAGATGTGATTTTGGGTATCCTGTGGCTACAAGAAGTAAATCCTACGATTAACTGGAAAGAGGGAAAGATCACGTTCGAAGGAGAACCTGAGGAGGTTCTACCAGAGGACAATGCATCTGAACCCCTCTTTCAGAAGATCAGTGGGACAAGGAAACTCCGATGCGAATGGAAAAAGGGCGGAGTGTTAGAAGAAGTATCCGAGGAGCTTTGGTGCTGCGCTGGGGTTACGTACTCAACCCAGCTAGCAGCCCAAGCGCACCAAGGAAAGGCAAAGAAGATGTTCGAGGAGATGGTCCCTGAGCAGTATTGGGACTTCGCCAAAGTCTTCTCAGAGCTGGAGTCGGAACAACTCCCCGAGCATCAGCCGTGGGATCACACAATCGATCTGAAACCTGATGCGCCGGAAAGTATCCGCGCTAAGGTATATCCAATGCCAGTAAACGAGCAAGGAGAGCTAGACAAGTTCCTAGAGGAGAATCTCCAGAAGGGATACATCATACCCTCCAAATCTCCTCTTGTGTCACCTGTCTTCTTCGTCAAAAAGAAGGACAGAAAGCTCTGTATGATTCAGGACTATCGAAAGTTAAACAATATAACCATAAAGAATCACTATCCATCACCGCTCGCATCGGATATTATAAATTGATTGTGCCAAGCCAAGTACTTCACCAAATTCAACGTATGTTGGGGGTACAACAACATATGTATCAAGGAAGGTGACAAATGGAAAGCCGCTTTCGTCACCAACCAAGGACTGTTTGAGCTGAAAGTGATGTTCTTCGGCCTCACCAACTCCCCCGCAATGTTCCAGTTGCTCATGAATTCCATCTTTGTTGATCTAGTCGCAGCCGGAAAGGTAGCTGTATATCTAGACGACATCTTGATATACAGTACGGACCTGGAGGATCATCGCAAAGTAGTACGCGAAGTCCTCCACCGGCTTCAGGAACATGATCTGTTCCTGCGACCCGAGAAGTGCGAATTCGAGCAGACAAGTGTAGAGTACCTTGGTCTAGTCATTAGTGAAGGGACAGTACGTATGGACGAAGTAAAAGTCAAGGCTATTGCCAAGTGGTTGGCACCCAAGAATCTCCGCGAGTTGCGAGGATTCCTTGGGTTCGCCAATTTCTACCACCACTTTATCAAAGACTTCGCCCAAACTGCACGTCCCCTGAACAACATGACCAAGAAAGATACCCCTTGGCACTGGGGTCCAGAGCAGAGAGAAGCCTTCAAAACATTGAAGGTCACATTTATCTCCGAACCCATACTAGTCACATGGGAACCAGATCGTTCAACACGCGTAGAAGTAGACGCATCAGGATATGCAACAGGAGGAGTCATTTTGCAGAAGCTACCAGACGGTCTGTGGCACCCGATTGCATATTGGTCCCAGACAATGGCAGATGCGGAGAGAAATTACGATATCTATGACAGCCAGATGGACCAATGTGCTTGTCTCCGAGTCAGATTCTGGGAAGCATGCCAATACTCCAGATTCTGATGGTCAGCGATGATTTCAAAGGGTTCTGGAAGACCTTCTAGGTAATGTCTCCAGTCCTTGAGTGCACAGATGATGGCCAACATCTCTCAGTCTCGATTCAATTTCTCCCTGACACATAAACCTGGAAAGACAAACACTCGGGCAGATCCCTTATCATGTACCCCTTCTCTCCAAGTAATGGATGAGGAGGATAATCAGGGTCAGATCATGCTAAAACCCGAGTGGTTTGCAAAGATCTCTGCAGACCAAACTGAAGTGGTCACCCCACTAGAGGATCATCTTCGTCAAGAAAGCATGCGCGAGGCCGAAGTACTTCAAGGGCTGAAAGCCTTGAAAGAGCACGGGCCGCATAAGCTGATGAATGGACTCCTCAAATGGGAAGAAGAAGTGGGTATCGTTTACCACAAAGGGAAAATCTATGTCCCTGCTGATGAAGGGTTGCATACCGAAGTACTATGTCAATGTCATGACACACCTACAGCAGGACACCCTGGGAAGAATGGTACCCTTGAGCTGGTTAACTGTTACTATTGGTGGCCGGGAATATCCCAATTCGTGGAAAAATATGTAGCCGGGTGTGATTGCTGTCAGAGATACAAGCAAGCATCTCATCCACCTGCTAAGCTCCACCCACTACAAGTTCCATGAGGTCCCTGGACCATCATTGGAGTAGACGCCATCACTGGACTTCCGAAGTGTAAGGGGTATGATGCTATCATCACATACATTGACCTCTATGGCAAGCAAGCCCACTTCCTTCCAAGTACCACTGACGTTGATGCCTCTGGGATAATTGACTTGCACTATTGAGAGATATTCCGACTTCATGGGATCCCCGACGAGTTTGTGTCGGACCGAGGTCCCCAGTTCTCTGCAAAGCTAATGCGGGAACTGTACAAGAAGCTCGGAATAAATGCAAGTCTTACCACGGCATACCACCCCCAAAGTAACGGTCAGACGGAGTGCGCAAATCAGGAAGTCGAAAAGTATCTATTACTTTTCTGTGATAAATGCCAAGACGATTGGGTCAATCATCTACCCACCGCGGAGTTTGTATTCAACTCCCACATCTCGTCAGCCACCGGTTACAGTCCGTTCGAAATCATGTACGGGTATCAACCTGATTTCACAGTACCACCAGGCCGGAAAAGCTCCATCCCTGCACTTGACCAGCATCTCAAAGATCTTGCAGAAGTACACAAGGAAGCAGAAGCAGCTCTACACTTAAGTAAAGAGTGTATGAAGGAGTCCCACAACAGTGACAAAGCACTGGTACTCAAGGAAGGAGACAAAGTAATGTTAACTTCCAAAGATATCAAAGTCCCCCAAGCAAGTCAGAAGCTTGGGCCACATCAATTGGGACCTTTCACGGTCATTCAAGTAAGAGACTACGAGCTAGATTTACCTCCGCTACTAAAGATTCATCCTGTATTCCACGTCAATCGACTCTCTCCGTACAAAGAAACAAAGGAGAATGGCAAGCCGCCACCTCCAGAACCTGTAGAAGTTGACGGAGAAGAAGAGTGGGAAATTGAACACATCTTGGACAGCCAGTTCTATTGTCGCCAGTTCCAATATCTCATATGCTGGAAAGGCTTTGATGAGGGACACAATAGCTGGGAACCAGCCAAGAACATTACCCACACTGAGGAAGCGATCAAGGAGTTTCATCAGATGAATCCTAATGCACCGCACAAAATCTCTGCTACCAGATTTGGCAAGATTGAGTGGAGACCATGAGAGAATTTCACGGAAATTCAACCCTCAGACCTCGAATGGGAGGCGGGTAGGCATCCAGGCAAGAGTGTGTCAAGGACAGCACGGTTTTAGGAGGGGGGTAATGTTGTGGTAGGCACGGCTAGGCCCTATTTTTGCCTATATTTTATCTCGCTTTACAATGGACTTGTACTATATGCTCAATAAAGACTTTGCCTGGAATGGCATTCTGACTAGTCATGTGACATAACCACATACTAGGGTTTCTCTTGTAGCACATGACTCAGTGACTCATATCCCGAGACTGGAGTTATGGTAGATCACGTCATCTTGCATCATCAATAGATAGCCAGTAGCGTAAGTACCTCACGCATGTGACGGCTGTCTGATGTAGGAGTCCTGCCCTAAACCTCAGGGGTATAAGTAGAGTAGCTTGTAGTCCTAGCACTCCATCTCGTCCTCTTGGAGTGCTAGGTAAGCACAGTGTATTCCTTCATTCATAAGTAATCTAACTTGGAGTGCTAGGTTCTAACCTAGTCCATGTGATTGTTGACTTCAAGCCTTTTCATACCCATTGGTTAGTATCAACTCACTCAGCCCTGTCCGTATGGGGTCATTCCCGGCGAGACCCTTCTTGCTTCCAATGTGTGCATTGACTAGTTCCGCGACAGTCTAAGGGCAGGGCCCTGAGCCTCATGTCTGTGCTTGGTGTTCTCAAGGTCTTGGATTAACACTCGGCTCAGGTTTAATTCTGACCGCTATAATGATAAAGGGGGCTCTGATTGTGAGGCATGACACATCAAGCTCAAGTAAGCCTCCGACTCCTCCCGAAGGGACAGGACTCGCCAACTTGAACTTGTCAAATGGTGCCACATAATTGTGCTCTGGCTCTGAAATCACCCTATCACTTCTTTCTACAATGCATTCCTTCCCCACATTCATTGCCGAAAGTCAAAACAGCAGCACGTAGCCAACCAGATCATGGAGTGCAGTTCAAGTGGTTGCCTGCCGAACCCAAAAACAAATGTGCTGTGTCATGGCTTTTTGAGTTCGAGCTGTTGAAAGGAGTGATAGGGAGTGGCTGTAAAGGCTAGTGAACAAACCTATGAGGGAAGCTGCTAGAGGGAGTCCTGTTAAGCACACAGGAAAGTAGAGGAAGGAACAATTACATTAGAGGGCATCTGAGCCCAGTATATATACATGAGAGGAAGGCATTATCTGATCATACAGTAGGCATATCAGATGAGGCCTGAGTCATGTCAAGTCATAATCATAAACTATGTGAGTCATCATGAATCAGATTATGAGTCATCATAAGGTCGTAATCTGGATCACCGAGTGGATACTGAGTGTATACCGAGTGGAGTCCAAATGGATATACCAAATGGATACTGAGTGGAGTCCGAATGGATACACCAAATGGATACCGAATGGAATGCCCAATGGAACTCGGTATAATCAGCTATCTATAGATAAGAAGAAAAGGAATGTAATCTACGTATAGTAGCATAGCAGAACACTAGATAAGTCCATATCAGGCAAGCCTGATAAGATAACATCTGAAATGGTAGAAGTTCAACACTCCCACTTGTTCAAGATGCTATGACCATGCCAATTGACGTTCGAAGTTTCTCTATTCCAGAGAGGGGAACATTCTTAGTCAACACATCTGCAAGCTGGTCTTTGCTCGCAACAAAGAAGATGTTGGTTTCACCCTTCTCGTAGAATTCTCAGATGAAGTGATACCAAATTTTGATGTGTTTTGTGTGGTGGTCCACGGCAGGATTAACCGCAAGGAAAATGCTTCCTTGATTGTCCAGACACAAGGGAGTAGGAGCGGTCATATTGTCACCGAGCTCTTGTCCGAAGTTCCGAAGCCATGCCATTTGACGACATGCGTCTGAGGCTGCCTTGTACTCTGCTTCTGTTGAAGAGAGGGAAACTGTGGGTTGGCATCTGGAAACCCAAGAAATGACACAATTGGCCATGAGGAACACAAAGCTGCTTGTGGAGTGCCTATTATCATGGTCTTCTTCCCAGTCTGAGTCTGAATAGGCAATTAACCCGGAGTTGGAATCACCGTCATAACAAAGTGCATAGTCCTTTGTTCCCCTTAGGTAGCGCAAGACATATTGTGTGAGGCGCATGTGATGCTTTGATGGGTTTGAGGCAAACTTGGCGAGTCTCGTTATGGAAAAAGCGAGATCAGGCCGTGTACCGAGCATGGCATACATGATGCTTCCAATAACGCTCTGGTACTCTGTATGGAACACATCTGTTGCGGTTTCCGTGTTCTTCTCCAAGACTGAACCAGCAGGTAGAGGTGTCTTTGCAGGTTTGCAGTTAGACATTTGGAACCTCTCCAAAATGGTCTGAATGTATTCAGATTGGTCAACTAGAATCTGTCGCTTTTGACGATTACGACAAATCCTAAGTCCTAGAAAACACTCTACTGGTCCAAGGTCGGTCATCTGATACTCCTTCTTGAGATGATTCTTTATTTGTTCAATGATCGGTTTAGAATCTCCAAGGAGCAATAAGTCATCTACATAGAGGACTACATAGCAGACTTGACCGTTGCTTTTACTGGAGTAAACGTAAACTCCGGCATCCGAATATGTCTGTATGAACCCTTGATTCAGAAGAGTTTGGTGGATCTTAGTGTTCCATTGTCTAGACGCTTGTTTAAGACCATAGATGGCCTTCTTGAGGAGGCAGACCCAATCCTCCTTACCTGGAACTACTCATCCTTCAGGCTGTTCCATGTAGATTTCCTCTTTGAGTTCTCCATCTCCATTGAGGAATGCTGTCTTAACATCCGTTGAGTCCATCTCCCAGTCTTCGAGTGCAGCGTGTGCAAACATATATCTCAAAGACTCAAAACGAGCGACTGGAAAGAAAGTCTCGTGGTAATCTTCATCCCAGACTTGAGTGAAGCCCTTGGCTACTAACTGGGCCTTGTACTGGCCATCATGCTTTTGTGCGTACACCCATCTATTCTTGACAATCTTCCTGTTCTTGGGACGGGGAACCAAGATCCAGGTGCCATTTTGCTCATGAGACTTCATCTCAGAGCCTTCAGCGGCATGCCAGTGGTCCCACTCAGGGGATTTCCTTGCGTCTGAATGCGAGGTAGGAACCGATTCAGAGTAATTGGCCTCCTTGAGAGCCTGCAATATCATAAACACTTCCGCTTGCTGATCTCCATGAGAGTCAGTTCGATGGTCAATCCGAGCTGGAGGCTCATCACCATAAACGTTGTCCCTATTCCTGTTTGGGTTCCTCCCAGCATTCTCATGACGAGGGCGAGTATATACAGGCTGAGGAGGTTGAACAGGTTGAGGACGTTGTGCAGGTTCAGGGAGCTGTCTCTCAGGTTCTCCCACTGGTTCCAGTTCGTCGATGTCCTCATAAACATCTTCGCTCTCTACCGGTAGAGGAAGTGGAATTTCGATCTGTTCCTTGTCATCATCCTCAGAATCAGAGTCTACAGGATCGAACAATGGCGGACCCAGAGTCTTCGGGTTAGCCAAATCCTTGCATGCCAGAAAGGAATCTTCATCGAAGGTCACATCACGAGACACAACAATCCGTCGACTGGAGGCATCCCAGAACTTGTAGCCCTTGGAGCCTTGCTCATATCCAACAAAGATCATCTCAATTGCCTTTTTATCGAGTTTCCCTTGTCTTCGTTCCTTTGGCACATGCACAAATGCCTTGCAACTGAATACTCTGAAATATGAGATATCTGGGACTGTGCCATCCCAGAGAGTTATCGGGCATTGCCACTTAAGGTGTCACATAGGCTGGCGATTGTAAATATGGACAGCAGTATCAACCACAAGTTGCCAAAAACCATGACTAAGACCAGTGTGGTGAAG
This sequence comes from Fomitopsis betulina, assembly GCA_022606075.1. Taxonomy (NCBI): domain Eukaryota; kingdom Fungi; phylum Basidiomycota; class Agaricomycetes; order Polyporales; family Fomitopsidaceae; genus Fomitopsis; species Fomitopsis betulina. The sequence continues at coordinate 98,494 of JABYQK010000027.1, forward strand.
CATAGCCGTAGCCTTTTCCATGATCGTGCAATTCCAGCATTCAGCTCGCCCATTTTGTTGAGGCGAGTGTGCTACCGTCTTTTGGTGAACTATTCCATAGAATTTAAGACGGGCCGTGAAAGCATCAGAAGTATATTCCCCCCCTCGATCCGAGCGTACATTGATGAGTTTATGACCAGTAAAATTCTCAGCCCATGCCTTAAAGTCCTCGAACACTTTGAGCAACTCAGACTTATGACGAAGGTAATAGGCTCATCCTAGACTAGTGTAGTCGTCCAGGAACAAAATAAAGTACTTGAAACCACCATTGACTGCTTGTGTACACATAGGACCATCTTTGTCGGTATGTACCAACTCGAGAGGCTTTGTAGCACATTTGTAAGACGTGGGGAATGGGGCACGATGAGACTTGCCCCACTGACAACCTTCACAGGGAGATTGCTCCTCAACTCCCACTGGATCTACACCTTTGGTATGATCTGGTAAACGGCGAATAACTTCCTTAGATGGATGCCCCATCCGGCGATGCCAGGTACGAAAAGGGGTAGACAGCAGTGCTGCCAATTTCCTGTCCAGGACGTCCATAAACGAAAAATACAAGTTATTTAGGAAGTTGTATGATGCTTCCATAACAACATTGCCAGAAACTTTGCCATGCGAAAACAGTTGGTCATAAATGACCATCTGACCTGAACCTTGGATGAGTGTATGTCCTGATTTCTCCACAATTCCAGTAGAAAACAAACAGCCAGAAGCCTGAGGAATATATGCAACATTAGATATGGTAATCATAATGTGCTCTGTTCCGACTGTTGTGTAACCTTTGATGGTGCCAGAGCCTAGTGCTTCTATTTTAGCATCTCCTGCTGTACCAAAAACGACGGGAACTGTGTACGGTTTGTAATCCCAGAAGTATTCAAGTGAATTGACGACTGTCTGACTTGCACCTGAGTCCATGAGCCAAATTATGTGCTTAAATTCTTGATTTGAATGAGACTTATTCACACCAGAGTAATAGAAGGACGAGCTCAATTTTGCAGACCCAGCATCAGCAGACGCGCCACTATGTACATCAAGAGAAGAAGCCACTAATGAACCAGCCATACGAGGAGGACAAACTCTACATGAAGGGTCTGTACAAGCAGTGTACTTAACCTCCTTGACCTCAACCACCGAAGCACCTTGACCATTAGACGAGGACGAACCAGACTGAGTGACCTTTGTCCCATCCATGGTAGTGTGAACAACTACCGTGTTTGCCTTTTTACCATTGCCTTTGCCACCTTTTCCTTTCCCTTTACCCTTGTTGCCGTTGTTCTTGGGGCACAGGTGCGGGTACTTGGTCCAGCATTAGTCCGAACCGTGTTTCTTGCCACAGTGAGAGCAAGGATACCATGATGTACCTTTACCTGGGAAGTCTTAGATGCAGACTGTCCCATTCCGGACCAGCGGAGAGACTCCTCAGAGAGTATTTTGCTCACCAGGGTCTCGACCTTCAACTCCTTGAGAACAGTGGTCGCCATGATGGCCGACACCATTGTTGAGTAGCTCTCCGGTATTTTTGACATCAGGAGGAGAGCCTGGGTTGGCTCATCCAACGTAATGCTGCCATTGACGATGTCCTTGAGTACGGTTTGGATCTTTGAGATTTGATCCTGCATCGGCTTGCTGTTGTCCATCTCTCTCGACTTAATGAGAGCTGAGAACTGCGACCACACGAATGCTGCGTCTGGTGTACCAAAATGCGACTTGAGTGCTGCCCACATGTCCTTAGCCAATTTTATGACCTCGTCACAATCCTCATTCTTCTCATATAGGAGGTGGTGGAAACTGTTATCCGTGTGCATGAGGATCACACCCTTGGCTCGGGTGTTCGCCTTCTTGTAATCTGCTTTAGTAAGGTCACCGGCTTTGAGGGCGTCATCAGCCTCAATAAACATTAAGTAGCCGAGCATCTGGCTTGACCACACCTTGTAGTCCGAGGACTTTTTGAGGACAGGGATACTGTCAGCCTTCATGTCTGACATGGTGGCGGTAAGAATATGAAAATCAAAGAAGTTAGAGACTTCTTCAGAAACGGAGGGCTGTGGTAAACTTTCAAGAACGAAAGTGAGGTCAGATGATAGACTTTCCTCTGCTTCTTCTTGAGACGGTGCTAGTAATTCCTCTACATCGTCTTCTTTGAAGAGATTCGATAGATCAGACAGTAATGTAGTAGGAACAAATGATGGGGATAGATTTACTGGGGAAGCAATAGGAGTAGGAGATTTTGCTCTAGAGCCGGGGATAGAAGGAGACCCATACTCTGGGATTGAAGCAAGATGCTGTGGTTCAGGTTCAGAACCCTCAAAGAAGCTTAAAGAAGCGAATACAGAATAAGAATTGTCTTCTTGCCAGTGTTCAACCGGGATACCCTAGTTTGTACTTCCAATGTATGGACTGGACCACCTATGCTCACAGACTGTTTCGTCACACGGCCAAAACTGGTATTCAGTTTCTTCAGGTCGTCGGTGATAGTCTCTTAGTTCTGTGATGTCAAATAGATGTTGAAGACCTCTGCAATTGTATGGTGTTTCTTCTTCTGGTGCTTCTGCTTCTAAATTGTCATCTAGCTGATGCTCAGACGAAGCCACAATGTGATGCTTGACTTATATAATATTCCAGTGATATGTATGCAACAAAAAAAATGCTAGGTACGCCGACCTGTCTACAAAACGATCCAGTCTAAGTAGCCCCTGTTGGCTATGCTCGTTAGGTCCTTTGTGACCTTCCTATATCGCTTGACTAGCGGCTCCTGCAGCGTCAAGAATTCGATGGTGCTGACGCAATGGCAAGCCCACGAGATACTGTCTTGCTGTTGCTTGGACCACTGATTGGCCTTGTCGAAGTTGTCGCTGACCCAATTTAGTTGGTCAGCGAAGCAGTGGAGCGCACACTGGGAGTCTCCATGAAGCGATTCGAAGAGATACTTTTTGTCGAAGATCGCCTGATAGCGCTCGATGGTGGCACTGACTTTCTTCTCAAGAACTCCGACGACTTCTTCGGTTGACTTCTTCTTGAAGTCAGGGAGCGGGCGCGGAAAGACGTTCAGCAAGTGAACGCAGCTGGGCAGCGGGGTTTGAGTGGACAGGAGCGGGGAGCAAGTGTGACTGGAATCACAAAAAACATTAGATACGAGATCAAATTTGATGAGGTAGAGTCAGTGTCAACGGACCTTTCTCTCAGGTCTCGTTGGAGAATAAACTTTGTGCAAACAGCACAAAGACCCACTGGAAATACGATCCTTTAGTGCCTTGGGCACTTCAGGACGTCAAATGCTGAGTCTCTGATAAGACTAGCAAACACTACGCTTACTCCTTGAAGTGTAGTCTTGAGATCCTGCAGGGATGGAAACAACTAGGTATGCACGTGTAGTCCAGGGCTCATAACCTGTTGAAAGAGTGAAGTTGTAGTGGCTATAAAGGCAGGGAAACGAACCTGTGAGGGAACTGCTGAGGGACCCATTAGGCACACAGGAGAGCAGATGAAGGAACAATATATTAGGGGGCATTTGAGCCCAGTATATATACACGAGAGGAAGACATTATCTGATCGTACAGTATACCTATCAGATGATGTCTGAGTCATGAGTCATTATCGTAAGCTTCGTGAATAAGCATTAGTAAGATGGTAAATGGAACTATAGATAACCATCAATATCATATGACAAGGGAGTGGAGTTCCGATACCAAATGGAGTACCAAATGGAGTCCGAATGGATACCGAGTGGATACCGAGTGGAATGCCGAATGGAACTCGGTATAATCAACTATCTATAAGAAGAAAAAGAATGTAATCTACGTATAGTAGCGTAGCAGAACATAAGATAAGTCCTTATCAGGAGAGCCTGAATATATAATGTATGAAATAGTAGAAGTTCAACACTGATTGTATCTTGATTCATTGGAAAGGGTACTCATGTCAACCTCATTGAGCTCTGGCGCAGCAAGGTTCTGATCCAGGATGACTATGATGATCAAGACATGCCCAGGCCGCCCCTCAATGGCACTGCAGGTTTCTCTTTGCTTGCCCTCCTCATCGCATGCATTGTCCCGAACACTGCATCGACGGAGCGCATGTTCAGCCATTTCAAACTTATCCACACCACAATCCGCAACCGCATCTCGCACGAGAAGGTTCAAAAAAATCCTTGGTACATGCCGACATCATAAAGACCTACCCAATGCCGCTTCGTGGCCAGAAACGCACGTTTGGTGATGATTCTGAGCGAGATGGCACTGAGGACGCAGATGACACAGGAGTCATGTCCGGTCTTCCGCAGGACATGCCATCTGTGCAGTCGTTCTCGGACGTCATGCGCGTCCTCGTCGAAGGTGCCAAAGAAGACAAACTTCTCCCAGGTGCACTCGACGATGAGCCTGCAGACCTGGAAGCCACGGCGCCCGTACCGGTGCCGGTGCCAGCAGTAGCTCCCAGTCATCGCCAACAGGCTCTGCTTCTTGACCCGGATCGACCTCAGCGCAACCACAGGACACCCGACTCTGCGTCTGGATCCGGATCCCCCAACATCTCGTCGAAAAGGAGGCCCTGAAACTTTGTAACCTCTTCCCTCGCATTGATGACCTCCCCTCGTCGTCCCGCTCTATCTTCAACGAGTTCTGGTCGGTCGGGCAGAAGTTCCTGGTGCAGGAAGAGGCTCTCCAGGATTCCCTTCATGCAGCAGTGACGACGAACTCTGGACGCAATGATACATCGCTGGCAACATCAGTCTCTTAGCAGGTTGAGGCTCAAACATCAGTACTCAGTAAGGCTCCAACTATATACTATCCATATACAAAAGTTGAGGATATATATAGTATATGGTATATATATAGTATATATATATGGATATATATAGTTTATATGGTTCAAGTATCATTAGAGAAACACAATTCTATGACTAGTACAGCTTGATAAGGTCATTGCTCAACCAAATCTTGGAGCACAGAGCCTCTGTGATTGTCTCTGCCTTCAGAGAGCTCCGCACATTTGCACACAAATGACGGGAAGCAGAGAACAACCTCTCAACAGACACACTTGCACCTGGGATAGCAAGGTAGTCCCATGCAATACGTGAGATGACCTTGAACTCATGTGCATGAGCCTTGGCACCATTTGTTTAGCCAAGGACAGCAAGCAAATGAAACACACTCACCTTCCACCAGATAAGAGGGAAGTCTGGATCTCCCTTCCCACCTTGACCTGCCCACCATCGTTGCATCTCTGACTGGACAAGAGAGATGTCACGGGTCTCAATCTCAACAGCTGATGAGAGTCGGGACATGAGACTCCCAGACTTCTCAGCAGCTGTTGGACGAGGGGGCACATCCTCTGGGGCTGGCATTGTTGCCTTGTAACGAGCATACACCTTCTCGAAGACAGTAATTGCCCTGGTCTTGTGCTCATCTTGAAGGCAGCTGAACCAGCTGAGGCGCAGAGCAGGATGGCACGCTGAATATTGTCAAGTTCAAGGACATGCTGCATATCAAACCACTCACCTGTAGCAACAATGTTGCTTTCATTCTGCAGCGCCTTGTCATAGTACTGCATCAGCTTCGTCAAACCAGCCTGATCTGCTGCCTTGATTGTGGGCTCGTTGGTCAAGTCAATTGCATCGACCAACTCTACCCTCATATGCTCATACATGGGCAAGGCCCATGGAAGTGTAGGGGTTCGTGCCATGGACATCGTGCGAGTAACCTCTGTGAAGATCTGAGATTTGTGTAAGCTCAACATTCCAGTCACAACAAACCACAAGCCACAAACTGAGAGAAGGCGCTCCAGCTCCTCAAGCAGCTCCCAATTGTCTGAGGTCAGCAGCAGGTTATGCAGCTTCTCGTGGTCCATCACCCATGCAGTGATTGCCTAAAGGTATGTTTGAATCTCTATCCATATCAAGGTAAATAACCTGCACTTACCTGCCGTAGTATGATTGCCCGACGGATCATAGTGTGCGTCCAGTTCCACTGTGTTCTAACATCTCGTATGGGCATCAAGCCCGCAATATCTGTCTTACCATCATCAAGGACTTTCCCCTCGTAGTATTTGTGGGCATGTCTTTGGAAGATTGTCCGTCACTGAGGTGAGCTAACAATTTTGCATACAATGGTTTGAAGCTGTTGAATGAGAACATTAGACACATACACATTCAGCAACAGATGACCTACCTTCTCCACGACAGTCAGCTTCTTCGGCTTCTTCTTCTTGCCCTTTCGGTGTGAGCCACCCTTTGCTGGCTCATCGACTACCACCTCCGGTGCATCCTCATCTTCCTCCATCTCCTCCCCATCACTCTCATCCCCACCCAGATACTCATCGTCATCATCATCATCATCATCCTCAAGGCCTGGCATATCTGGGTTGTTGCAGAGCAATTCATCAGCCTCAGCTGCACCCGGGGCCTCGAGATCCTGGAGCTCCTCGTCATCAGCAGGATCATAATGGAAGTCCATCAACTTGTTCAGGACATAGTAGTCCTCGTCTGTGGGATCCTCAGCCTCATCGAGTGCACTGAGTATCTTCTGGACGACAAGGTTCACAACGTGTGCAAGGCAGCGAATCTGTGCATTCTTTGTCTCAAACTTGATGCCATACCACTGGAGTACTGGAGTAGTAGGTGTGCAAGCGTGTGTGCGAGGACATCATTTGCGGAAGTGTTGTCCATCATAACTGCAATGATGTAAGCGTCCGAGTCGGAGGTAAGTACTCAGCATCTAACATCGTAACAAAACCCACTTATCTTGTTCAGACTTCCACGCGCGGTACCTGACTTGACAAAGGCTTTGGCAGCATGCACACCCTTGTGCTCGTCTATCGCCAGGTGCCGAAAGTCGATCAGCCGCTTGACAAGCTCCCAGTCATCATTGATGAAATGCGCAAGTGTCCCCGCAAATGTGAACATCACTTGCGGGGTCGACCAAGTGTTGGTTGAGTAGGCTATCTTCGATTTGACGGCCTGAAGACATTGATGTCAGTATAGATAAACCCATAAACGTGAAAATGTACCACCAGCTCCTTCACAACAGCCGCGTGCAGATCCGCAAAGATACGTGCAAGCGTGTTGCGCACTGTCATGTCGCTCGGCAGCATGAACTGTATCTTGAGGTAGTTGAATAGGTCGCGGAGACGCGGAGCCTCACCCGTCGTCCAAGGCATGTCCTCTTCGAGAATCCACGCCATGAACAGGCGCAGAAACCCGGCTCTTGTCGGCTCTACCAGAGGGTTGAGCTCACCTTCTGCGAGCCACTGATCCATGAGCTTCACGCTCGTGGCAGTGTAGCCATGGGTCGGTGGGGCTTCGGGCGGCGTAGTGGAAGGGCCAGAGCCCGCCGTTTCAGCCTCGTGCAGCTTGTCTGCATGCTGCAGGCTGGTATGCTTCGCGAGGTTGTTGACTTGAGGTCGGCGCGGCTCTTCAGCAAAAGACGAGTCCACTGTCCGCGCGACTGTCTGTGTACTGCAATGAAGACTACAGAGTCAGTAATTGACATGTTAATCCTGTTTAAAGATGTATGTGTCGCAATACTTGCATGAGAACTCCCAACGTTTACCCTTCGGCCCTATGATCGCCTTTGGCTCGTGCCAATGAGGGAGTGTGCGGTTCTTCAGGCCTCGTGTGCCATTCAGCCCGGGTGCGTGTGTCCGTGCCTCCTTTGACTGAACGTCATGCAATGCTGACTTGCCGTCTGATGCAGGTTCCTCGCTGATGGCGCGATTTGAGGTTGTCGTGCCTTGTGTGGCGGTCTTCCTCGATTTTTTGGGATGCGCAGGTCGTTTGTAGCCGCCGTTGGACAAGCGCCAGGCATGCTTCTCGGGCGTGTCTTTGGCCTGACCATCGCACGGCCACCTCAGCTCATGACTACACGTCAGCATTTACGCCCACCACTCACACTCGATGCACGCTGTGTACCGGCTACCCTCTGCTTCTCCTTGCCTTTCCCACTCTGGTCTTTGTCTGCTGGTACATCGCTTCCGCTCCCATCATCGGGACGACCCTCGTCCTCATTCAAGCTGGTTGCTTCATCACCGCTCTCCTCACTCGAACTTTCCAGGATGTGTTTGCATTTCGACTAGGTCATGGTGTGTCAACATGTTTGCGATATATAATTACATTCTGCAGTAACGAATGTACCCCGGTGGTAGATCGCTTGGGAGGCTTGGTGACAATATCGTCATCTGAGTCGGGGAGAGGTGCCGCTCGTTTCGCAGACGCGCCATCAATGCCTGCCACCAGACATTGAAGGTAAGTAATCTGTCTCTGTTGACTGACTACCTGCTGTGCTGCTCACGAACCTTCACTGCGAGGTGGGCCCGTGTTTTCGGTATGTACCTCCAGCTCGCCGTCTCTCTCACGTGAAGCCTTGCACTCATTGACCGCATCTGTTTGCGCAGCCTCCCCACCTGCCTTCGATCTCGCCATCTCCGACGCGACCATCCCACCATCAATGCCAGCAGTTGCGACCGAGACTGCGCCTTCCTGCATGTTGATCGCACCGGATGCAGCATCTGCACTGCCACCGGCGTGACACGTCTGAGCCATGTTCGACGCACGCGTACTTCCTTCTGCGCGCACGGTGTCACCGCCGGTGGTGTTGCTGCAATGAATACAGGTGAGTGAGTAGCTGACTGCCATTTGTCTCGTGTTTGCTGACCACAGATATTCCAGCTCGTTTTTGAGCCGCTCGAGCTTAATTATGACGACTGCGGCCTGTTTTTTCATGTCATCCGTGTCAATGATCCGGTTAAGGTAAGTCGAGACCAGCATCATCCCCGAACGCCCACGCTTGACGTGCAGAAGGCGTCCATCTTCATCACGACAGTCTTCGCCGAAGAGCGCGTCGAACCGGCGGTTGAACATCTCATGGTGTGGCTCGCCTCTCGGAATGGGCCCCGTCATCACGCGTTGTATCTTGTCTTCATGTGTCGCCTCCGGGACAGCGGGTGGGAGTTGTTTGACCAGGACAGATATGGTATTGACAAGTTGAATGAGAGCTTCAGCAGAGACAGCCATAGTGTACTATGTATGCAGACTGAGTAGATACAGGAATGCAGCTGAGAACAGTGAGGCCAGCAATGCAAACGTGCGAAGGCCCGACGTGCACCCATAGCTTACCTAAGCAGACATGTAGCTGTGCCCGAAGCCCCGACCGCCGATCGAGAGCCTCATGCTGATGCGCCTTACCATAATAGCTAAGTAACCGTATACTGTATACTGTATACTATATATCCATATACCCATCCTGCGGTACATACATGGATATAGTATACGGTATAAACCGTATATATACAGTATATATATGATATAGTTGGAGCCTTAGTACTCAGCCTGTCCGGGTGCGTAGAATACAGTAAAAACATTACTAATACATAGCCAGTAGCTATCTTCTCATGTACATACTTGACTCATCTGCATCTCGCCGTTGTTGCCGTGCCACTGTTGAACTTCTACCATTTCAGGCGTTATCTTATCAGGCTTGCCTGGTATGGACTTGTATTATGTTCTGCAACGCTACGTACCGTATTGTACGCTTACTCTCTTTCGCTCTTTATCTTATCTATAGGACTCGATTATCTCTCGTCCTATCTCAGTAGATTAGATACCGGACATCCGGGCCTCCGCTCCTTAAGCATATGATATTACTGGTTACCTGGAGTTCCGGATTCCGTCTTACTAACGATGACTCACGTAGATTACGCTTATGACTCATCATGACTCGACCATCAGGTGATGGTCTCACACATGTATATATACTGGGCTGGATACGCCCTCTAATGTATCGTTCCTTCCTCTGCTTTCCTGTGTGCCTAACAGGACTCCCTCAGCAGTTCCCTCAGAGGTTCGTTCACTGCCTTTATAGCCACTTCCAATTCACTCCTTAAACAGGTTATGAGCCCTGCGCTACACGCGCAAACCTAGTTGTTTTTATCCCTGCAGGATCTCAAGACTACGCTTCAAGGAGTAAGCGTAGCATTTGCTAGTCTTATCAGAGACTTAGCGTTTGACGACCTGAAGTGCCCAAGGCACTGAAGGATCGGATTTCCAGTGGGCCTTCGCGCCGTTTGCAAAAAGTTTATCCTCCAACGAGACCTGAGAGAAAGGTCCGTTGACGCCGACTCTACCCGCATCAAGTTCGATCTCGTATCTAACGTTTTTTGTGATTCCAGTCGCATCCTCTCCCCGCTCCCGTCCGCTCCAACCCCGCCGCACAGCCGCGCTCACTTGCTGAACGACTCTCAGCACCAGCTCCTCGCCCGCTCCCTGACTTCAAGAAGAAGTCAACCGAAGAAGTCGTCGGGATTCTAGAGAAGAAGGTTAGCGCCACCATCGAGCGCTACCAAGCGATCTTCGACAAGAAGTATCTCTTCGAGTCGCTCCTCGGAGACTCCCAGCGCGCACTCCACCGCTTCGCTGACCAGCTCAACTGGGTCAGTGACAACTTCGATAAGGCCAATCAGTGGTCTAAGCAGCAGCGAGACAGCATCTCGTGGGCTTGTCGTTGCGTCGGCACTGTCGAATTCTCGACGCCGCAGGAGCCGCTAGTCAAGCGGTACAGAAAGGTCACAAAGGACCTAACGAGCATAGCCAACGGGGGCTATTTGGACTGGATCGTTTTGTAGATTAGGTCGGCGTACCTAGCGTTTTTATTGCACATATCACTGGAATATCATTTAAGTCAAGCATCACATTGTGGCTTCGTCTGAGCAAGAGCTAGACGACAATTTAGAAGCAGAAGCATCAGAAGAAGAAACACCCTACAACTGTAGAGGTCTTCAGCATTTATTCGACGTCACTGAACTAAGGGACTATCACTACCGGCCTGAAGAAACTGAATATAAGTTCTGGCCGTGTAACACCACAGTCTGTGCGAATAGGTGGTCTGGTCCATACATCAGAGACACAGGCTGGGGTATCCCAGTTGACCACTGGCAAGAAGACAATTCTTATTCTGTTTTCGCTTCTTTAAGCTTCTTTGAGGGTTCTGAACCTGAACCGCAACATCTTGCATCTATCCCAGAGTACGGGTCTCCGTCTATCCCCGGCTCTCGAGCACAATCCCCTTCTCCCATCGTTTCTCCAGTACATCTTTCTCCATCGTTTGCTCCTACTACTTTACCGTCAGATCTATCGAATCTCTTCGAAGAAGACGACGTAGAGGAGCTTCTAGCACCGTCTCAAGAAGAAGCAGAGGAAAGTCTATCGTCTGACCTCGCTTTTGTTCTTGAAAGTTTACCACCGCCCTCCGTTTATGAAGAAGTCTCAGACTTCTTCGAATTTCATATTCTCACCGCCAACATGTCGGACATGAAGGCTGACAGCATCCCTGTCCTTAAAAAGTCTTCGGACTATAAGGTGTGGTCGAGCCAGATGCTCGGCTACCTAACGTTTATCGAGGCCGATGACGCCCTCCAAGCTGGTGACCTCACCAAGGCAGACTACAAGAAGGCTAACGCCCGCGCTAAGGGTGTGATCCTCATGCGCACGGATAACAGTTTCCACCACCTCCTCTATGAGAAGAGTGAGGATGGTGATGAGGTCATGAAATCGGCAAAGGACATGTGGGCGGCTCTCAAGTCGCATTTTGGTACCCCGGACGCAGCATACGTTTGGTCGCAGTTCTCGGCTCTCATCAAGTCGAGAGAAATGGACGACAACAAGCCAATGCAGGATCAGATTTCGAAGATCCAAACCGTACTCAAGGACATTGTCAACGGCGGCATTAAGCTGGATGAGCCAACTCAGGCTCTCCTCCTGATGTCAAAGATACCGGAAAGCTACTCGACAATGGTGTCGGCCATCATGGCAACCACCGTTCTCAAAGAGTTGAAGGTCGAGACCCTCGTGAGCAAAATTCTCTCCGAGGAATCTCTCCGCCGGTCCGGTATGGGACAGTCTGCTTCAAAGACTTCCCAGGTAAAGGTGCATCACGGTCAAGGTCCTTGCTCTCACTGCGGCAAGAAACATGGTTCGGACCAATGCTGGACTAAGTACCCACACTTGCGCCCACAGAAGGCCACAGACAAGGGCAAAGGGAAAGGCAAGGGTGGCAACGGCAAAGGCAACGGTAAAAAGGCGAACATGGTAGTCGTTCACACTACCACGGACGGTACAAAGGTCACTCAGTCCAGTTCGTCCTCGTCAAACGGTCAAGGTGCTTCGGTGGTGGAGGTCGAGGAGGTTAAGTACACAGCTTGTACAGACCCTTCGTGTAGAGTCTGTCCCCCTCGGACTGCTGGTTCATTAGTTGCTTCTTCTCTTGTTGTACATAATGGCGCGTCTGCTGACGCTGGATCCGCACAATTGAGCTCGTCGTTTTATTGCCCCGGTGTGAATAAGACTCATTCGCATCAATTCAAGCGCATTGCATGGCTCATGGATTCAGGTGCAAGTCAGACGGTCGTCAATTCTATGGAATACTTCTGGGATTACAAGCCGTACACGGTTCCCGTCGTTTTTGGTACAGCAGGAAATGCTAAGATAGAAGCACTAGGCTCTGGCACCATCAAAGGTTTAACAACAGTCGGCAAGGAGCGCATGATGATTACCATATCTAATGTCGCATACATTCCTCAGGCCTCTGGCTGTTTGTTTTCAACTGGTATTGTGGAGAAATCAGGACATACGCTCGTTCAAGGTTCAGGTCAGATGGTCATCTATGACCAACCGTTTATGCATGGCAAAGTTTCTGGCAATGTTGTGATGGAAGCACCGTACAACTTCCTAAACAACTTGTACTTTTCGTTTATGGACGTCCTGGACAAGAAAACGGCAGCACAGCTGTCTACCCCTTTTCGTACCTGGCATCGCCGGATGGGGCATCCGTCCAAGGAAGTTATTCGCCGATTACCTGATCATACCAAGGGTGTCGATCCAGTGGGGGTTGAGGATCAATCCCCTTGTGAAGGTTGTCAATGGGGCAAGTCTCATCGCGCCCCATTCCCCGCGTCTTCCAAACGCGCTACAAAGCCTCTTGAGTTGGTTCACACTGACGAAGATGGTCCTATGCGTACTCAAGCAATCAATAGTGGATACCGGTACTTCATTACGTTCCTTGATGACTTTTCGAGTCTTGGACGTGCCTATTACCTGCGTCATAAGTCTGAATCGATCCAAGCGTTCGAGGACTTTAAGGCATGGGCTGAGAATGTTACTGGTTATAAACTCATCAATGTACGCTCGGATCGAGGGGGGGAATACACATCTGACGCTTTCACGGCCCGTCTGAAATCCTATGGGATTGTTCATCAGAAGACGGTTGCGCACTCGCCTCAGCAAAATGGGCGAGCTGAACGCTGGAATCGCACGATCATGGAGAAGGCTATGGCAATGCTGCATCATGCAGGCCTAAGCCACGGTTTTTGGCAGCTAGCAGTTGAATCTGCTGTCCATATTTACAATCGCCAGCCTATGCGACGCCTTAAGTGGCAATGCCCGATAACTCTCTGGGATGGCACGGTCCCAGATATCTCATACTTTAGAGTATTCGGTTGCAAGGCATTCGTGCATGTGCCAAAGGAACGAAGACAAGGGAAACTCGATAAAAAGGCAATCGAGATGATCTTCGTTGGATATGAGCAAGGCTCCAAGGGCTACAAGTTCTGGGATGCCTCCAGTCGACGGATCATTGTGTCTCGTGATGTGACCTTCGATGAAGATTCCTTTCCGGCACGTAAGGATTTGGCTAACCCGAAGACTCTGGGTCCGCCACTATTCGATCCTGTAGACTCTGATTCTGAGGATGATGACGAGGAACAGATCGAAATTCCACTTCCTCTACCGGTAGAGAGCGAAGATGTTTATGAGGACATCGACGAACCGGAACCAGTGGGAGAACCTGAGAGAGAGCTCCCTGAACCTGCAGAACGTCCTCAACCTGTTCAACCTCCTCAGCCAGTATATACTCGCCCTCGTCGAGAGAATGCTGGGAGGAACCCGAACAGGAATAGGGACAACGTTTATGGTGATGAGCCTCCGGCTCGGATCGACCGACGAACTGATACTCATGGAGATCAGCGAGCGGAAGCGTTTATGATACTGCAGGCTCTCAAGGAAGCCAATTACTCTGAATCGGTTCCTACCTCGCGTTCAGACGCAAGGAAATCCCCTGAGTGGGACCACTGGCATGCTGCCGAAGGCTCTGAAATGAAGTCTCATGAGCAGAACGGCACCTGGATCTTGGTTCCCCGTCCCAAGAACAGGAAGATAGTCAAGAACAGATGGGTGTATGCGCGAAAGCATGATGGTCGGTACAAGGCCCGGTTAGTAGCCAAAGGCTTCACTCAAGTCTGGGGTGAAGACTACCACGAGACATTCTCTCCAGTCGCTCGTTTTGAGTCTTTGAGATATATGTTTGCACATGCTGCACTCGAAGACTGGGAGATGGACTCAATGGACGTTAAGACAGCATTCCTCAACGGTGAACTTGAAGAGGAAATCTACATGGAACAACCAGAAGGATGGGTAGTTCCAGGCAAGGAGGATTGGGTCTGCCTCCTCAAGAAGGCCATCTATGGTCTTAAGCAAGCGTCACGTCAATGGAACGCTAAGATCCACCGAACTCTTCTAAACCAAGGGTTCATACGGACATATTCGGATGCAGGAGTTTACGTTTACTCCAGTAAAACCAACGGTCAAGTCTGCTATATAGTCCTCTATGTAGACGACTTATTACTCCTTGGAGACTCTAAACCGTTCATTGAACAAATAAAGAATCATCTCAAGAAGGAGTACCAGATGACCGATCTTGGACCAGTAGAGCGTTTCTTAGGACTCAGGATTCGTCGTGATCGTCAAAAGCGACAGATTCTAGTTGACCAATCTGAATACGTTCAGACCGTTTTGGAGAGGTTTCAAATGTCTAACTGCAAACCTGCAAAGACACCTCTACCTGCTGGTTCAGTTTTGGAGAAGAACACGGAAACTGCAACGGATGTATTCTGTACTGAGTACCAGAGCATCATTGGTAGCATCATGTATGCTATGCTCGGTACACGGCCTGATCTCGCTTTTTCCATAACGAGACTCGCCAAGTTTGCCTCGAACCCGTCGAAGCATCACATGCGCCTCGCACAATATGTCTTGCGCTACCTAAGGGGAACAAAGGACTATGCGCTTTGTTACGACAGTGATTCCAACTCCGGGTTAATTGCCTATTCAGACTCGGACTGGGCAGAAGATCACGATGATAGGCACTCCACAAGCGGCTTTGTGTTCCTCATGGCCAATTGTGTCGTTTCTTGGGTTTCCAGACGCCAACCCACTGTTTCCCTCTCTTCAACAGAAGCAGAGTATAAAGCAGCCTCTGATGCATGTCGTCAAATGGCTTGGCTTAGGAACTTCGGACAGGAGCTTGGTGACAACATGACTGCTTCCACTCCTTTGTGTCTGGACAATCAAGGAAGCATTTTCCTTGCGGTTAATCCTGCCGTGGACCGCCGCACAAAACACATCGAAATACGGTATCACTTCATTCGAGAATTCTACGAGAAGGGTGAAACCGATATCTTCTTTGTTGCGAGCGAAGACCAGCTTGCAGATGCGTTGACCAAGAACGTTCCACTCTCTGGAATAGAGAAACTTCGAACGTCAACTGGCATGGTCATAGCGTCTTGAACAAGTGGGAGTGTTGAACTTCTACCATTTCAGGCGTTATCTTATCAGGCTTGCCTGGTATGGACTTGTATTATGTTCTGCAACGCTACGTACCGTATTGTACGCTTACTCTCTTTCGCTCTTTATCTTATCTATAGGACTCGATTATCTCTCGTCCTATCTCAGTAGATTAGATACCGGACATCCGGGCCTCCGCTCCTTAAGCATATGATATTACTGGTTACCTGGAGTTCCGGATTCCGTCTTACTAACGATGACTCACGTAGATTACGCTTATGACTCATCATGACTCGACCATCAGGTGATGGTCTCACACATGTATATATACTGGGCTGGATACGCCCTCTAATGTATCGTTCCTTCCTCTGCTTTCCTGTGTGCCTAACAGGACTCCCTCAGCAGTTCCCTCAGAGGTTCGTTCACTGCCTTTATAGCCACTTCCAATTCACTCCTTCAACAGCCACGAGCTGAACGTCGCGCCGCGGTCGCCTTGGGACGCAGCGGCGCTGACCGCCGAGTTAATTATTGTTCGATAAACTCGCGCCCATAGGCGCCTGGACTTAAATTGCTGACGGACCTTGACTACGGTCAAGGATTTTCCATCCGACCTCGTCTGGACCCTGGTCTGACCCGGGGTCCGTCCAACACTGCAGCAAACTGCGCTGCAAAGACGGACATGCACCTTTGAAGCACGCACGGCAAGCAATACAGACAAATAATACACACATTTCATTTACTGGTAGTGGCTCTTGGGCGGTTCTTGCCCTTCCCTGAAGCCACTCGCTATTAGTTCTCGTACGCTTCGACAAACCAGCCTGAGGAGGGTCGGCGGCTACATCTGAAGCATCGTGTTCATCGCGAGGACCGCTTGCGAGATCGACTACCACTGGCTGTTGGTGCGTGGAGCCCACTGAGGCTTCCTCCTGCGGATACATGCCTTCGCATCGCGAGCACAGGCGGTGATTGGAATACAAGACGGTTGTCGATCGACTGCGCACGTTAGTCACCGGATATGTTTGTTTAGAAGGGACCAAAAACAAGGGCACGTCGCCGTGACATTGCCCAGCAAAGGAGATAATATGGTTGCGGGGGCAAAAGAAGGACGGACAATGACCGGGATTCGCCGGGCCGTCTGGCGCGGTATTTTGAACTCCGCCACGATGTGGCGTGGCCGCCCTTTTGGCTTGCCTCCTCATCCCTCCGCTGTCGTAACGTGTTTTCCTGGAAACAGAGCCAAAGGAGTCTGTCTGGAACGCTTAGAATCTGTGATCAGGACGCAGCACATAGCCGTAAGCATGCTTAATCGAGCGAGAAGCAAGGACTGACTCATGAGCGGCCCATCAGACTGCCAATTACTGCGGTCCCTCGAGACGACTACCATATTAGGCCTTGCCCTTGTACTCGACCACATTAGGCCTTGCCCTATAACCACGCAATCAAACTCCGACCATGCCACACCGGTTGCAGCCGCGGGCAAAAAGGCCGCGCCTTTTCTCGCACGACGCTCTCTTTGCTCGTACCAACACCTTCGACGACTGCTCGCGTACATACACTCCTCACTCACCTCCTATCATGGCTACCGCAACGCCACGAGCCCTTAAACAGAATGTCTATCACTTCGCGACGCCGAAGCAGGACTGCGACGAGGACATGTTGGCATGGCGGGAAGAGATCAACGGGCGGATTGTGTCTATAACCGACTCGCTAGACGATTTCCTTCGTGTCTATGTCCCCGGCTCCTCCGACCCTTCAACGCCAACGACTGCTCGGCCCTTCACAGTTCCCGCTGGCCAACTGGAGAGAACCATGTACGATCCTCTGGTGAGTCAAATCATCGATGAGGGATGAGCGATGGACTGATGCATTTTGTCCAGTGTCATGGCCTTAGAGAGCTCGTCTCCGATTTCCCTCCTGAGAAGAGACCCAGCTTCCACAACAACGCACACGAGCCCATCCCGTTCCCGTTTGAGAAGCACGAGCACGAGTTCCACTACACCAAGCCCGACATCGTTGCATCGCTGCCGGGACAAACATTCACGGAGAAGTTTCCCGATCGATGGCGCAACATCTCGACCGTGTTCGAGGTGAAGAGCACGGTCAATGGTGACCCGATGGAGTACCAGTCCCCTGCAAACGACGAAACTCTAGTTCAGTTGGCGAAGAGCGCACGAAACATCCTCTTCGCTCAGAGCAGGCTGTACGTCTTCGTCGTCGGCATCTACGGCCACTTTGCACGTATCTATCGCTTCGACCACGCTGGCGCCATCTGCTCAAACAGGTTCAACTACCAGAAAGACCCTGGTCTTCTGCAGCGGTTCCTATGGCGCCTAGCCCATCCCATCCACGAGAACTGCGACATACTCGGGGCTGACCCGACGGTGCGGCTTACCGTCAAGGCTGATCATACGGGAATCGAGGCGGCGCTGCGTACTGCGGGCGTCACGTACACTAAGGACACTTGGAAGACGTGTCGCTGGGTGACCGTCGACGGCGCCGGCGAGGGTGCGAAGCTGAGATATCTTCTGTACGACCTGATCTTCCTGAACCCGGGGTTGTTCTCCCGGGGAACCACCGTCTGGGCCGGGCTGGAGGTAGACGACGAAGGTCATCCAGTGTGTGTTGACAGTGCCGAGGGCCGGCCGACTGCGAAGCAAGTCATCGTCAAGGACGCATGGCAGCAACTTGCGCGGCGACCGGAGACGGAGCACTACGAGCAGCTCTACGCGTCGATCAGTTTGCGAGTGCTGAAGAGCGCGCGTGCGACGGACGCACGGGACAACCAAGTGGAGGGAGAGGCGATCGCGAAGGCATGGGACGAGGCATGGACGGGGCTGGCGGAGTTTGTGGCCGGGGACGACCTCGGGGCCGGGGAGATGCAAAAGAACGTGGAGGATCGAGTTGGGCAGCAGACGTCTACGGCTGTCTATCAAGAGATAAAACATCAGTTCCTCGAGCGTAGCCACACGCGCACGGTGTCGAAAACAGTCGGCATCCCACTTTCCCACTTCAGCTGCACGAAAGAACTGGTGCAGGCATTGATGGATGCGATCCAAGGTGCGCGTTTCTTTTAATCTGTGCGTCCGAAGCTGTGTGTTGATGTCCCCGTGTTTCATCGACAGGTCATGGTACTGCATTTGAGGCAGGCATAGAGCACCGTGACGTCAGCGATGGCAATGTGATGCTCGCGAACGGCCGCGGTTTCCTCCACGACCTCGACTATGCCTTCAACTGGAAGGCGTTCCTGTACGTGAACGGATTCGAGGACACCATGGCGAGCTGGCAGGAGTACGTACGAACGTCAGGGACGGGTATTCCGAGGCAGGGCGCAGGCAACGGGGAGCAGCCTACTGTGCCTCCAAACGAGCCTGCGCCGGCCGCCGAAGGGCGCGTAGCACCACCCCTTCCTGTCCTCAACAAAGCCGGACACAAGGAGTACTTCGTTGATGCCATCCTAGCGGAGCGTCGCGTGAGCGGTAGAGGGCGACGCAAGGAATTCCTTGTGCAGTGGAAAGGTTACCAGGAGCGTTCATGGGAGCCTGCGAAGAATCTACGCCAGTGCGAGGCTTTCCTGCAATGGAAAACGCGGACGGTGGAGGAGCGCGCCGACCTGTCTAGACAACACGATTCCGGCGTTCCTGCCGCGGGCGAGCGTCCACAGACGGGCAGCGCGGACGATACGCTACGCGATCAACGAGGCCGGGCGGAATGCAAAGAGCGAACTGTGAGTAGGCCTTGACGTCGTGTCTCATTTTCATTGTTTCCTGACTTGAGCGTTAACAGGGGACCTTCTACTTCATGGCAATCGCGATCATCAAGACCAAAGACATCATTCACGATGCGCATCATGACCTAGAGTCGTTCTACTGGCTCCTGGTATGGCTCGTTCTTAGACACACAAAATACAAGCACTACTACGGCGCGGATGCATTGCGGCTCCTTTTTGGAGCTGTAACCTCGCTCGATGCCTACATTAACAAACATTACTGGATTCTAGACGACGACGAACTTACGGTCGAAGGCAACAAGCCCTTGAGTCTTCTTCTCGAGAACTTCCGCCGTCTGTGCAAGTTGAATGTTACAAAGGTGGAACGCATGACACACGCCAGCGTCCTCAAGATCTTCAAGGAGGCCCTAGCTCGCGACGACTGGCCGTCCGACGACAAAGCATCGCCATATAAGCCGAGCGGCGCCTCGCAGCATCCACCCCCGCATCAAGTACAGCCCGTTGCTAGCATCCCGAGCGGTCGTGTCGAGTCTCTTCATGGTTCTGATGCCGCTCCTATCGTATACCCACGCATTGCGCGCATGGCTCACCAACGAGATGTCGTCAGTGAGAGCGATCTCGCCCATATCCAGAGACAGATTCCTGGACGATACGCGGGACCCATCGTGGGTGCTCTCGCACCAGCACCTGCGGTCGACAACCCTCTGGTTCCGCGCGCAATGCTCTTGCATGACCATGCAGTGTCGGAAAGTGCTGCCCCGTTTTCCAGGCGCCGGCTCTCTAGCCCGGAATCACCCACTCCGCGCGACCGTGCCTCAAGGTTGAGGCCGCTCAGCGGGGCTGCACTCGACGATGAGGAAGCCCCGGAAGATGTACCCCCAGCACCATCGTCCGAAGTGAGATTACGCCTCGAGCGGGTGGCGTCTCAGCGAGCTCGAAGCCGGGCAAGCACGCCGCCGTCACATTTGTCGGAGGATGATAGTTCGGACGCAGGGTCTCAGCTTGTCGGACGCAAGCGATCGCGGGAACCTGAGAAGTGGGGCGAGGGCGAAGAAGACACAGGCCCATCGAAGCGTTCAAGAACTCACAGCAATCAATTCTTCCGTGTGTCCACCGTCACGGACGCAGCCCCCGACGCGGAAGGGCCGTCCGTTGATGATTCTCAGGAAGGTCTGACTGTCGAGGAACAGTTCTGGAGTCGCGGATAGTCAAATTGCTTATTACGCCATTTCCGGGGGCCCATCATACGATGCTACGAAGTGACCGCCGGAGTGGCTCATCTGTATTAATATCAGTGCGAGACTTATGACTCACTCAATGCATTGTGATTTGTTTGGGATACATTTACCTGACCTCTAAGCCACGGCAGTGGCAGCGGCGGCACGTAATGGTCGACTGTGCGGGCTGAGGGGCGCCATCGAACGCGCCACATCGATGCTAGCTCGAGCTCAATGTCAAGCTGACATTTGGCTCAGCATTCGTAAAGTTGAAGAAGGGAAAGCATTTTCGACCGTAACCGTCCTCGTATAGCCTCTAGAGAGCACTCAGACACTACTCAGCACCCCATTTCAAGACATTTTATATCCGACATACTTAACTGATACAACTACAAAATCCTACGCCTATCTACAACAACAGCACAGCTTAGAGATAAAACATTGTATCCTTCAATTTGCCCTTCACCCCACCGTGCCACATGCGCTCAGCCTCACGGTACACTTCATCCTCCGCGGAACCACTTGTCGCCGTCGTCCCACTGTCTGACTGGCCCTGAAGCAGCGCGTGTAGATAGCACCGGCCACGCTCGCAGGCCAGATCGGCATAGTAGGCCGGTGAGACAAGGCTGACTGCCTTCGTCGCGCGTGCGAACATGTAGCTCACATCGTTCGTCAGACGCTGCAGCCCGTCCGCGGAGAACCCAATCTCATCGTGCACGACATAGTAGTGCGTCGGCCGGGTCGTGCCTTGCAAGCCTGTAGAGCAATGGGGTCAGCACTGGCATGACGCACACGTGGATGGGCCATACCTCCGTGGGCCTGCAAGAAGAAGTCAAAGTCGTACACCGCCGTAACGCCGCGGTCGACGACGGTGCCTGCCTTAGGGTTGCCAAGGTTGTCCGCGTTGTTTGCTTCGGTGGGGTAGAAGCGGGTGTGGTGGCGCTTGCCGCAGATGACGATAGTGAGCTTCGGGCTGTACGCCTTCTGCGGGGTGCTGAACTTCTGGAATGACTTCTTGATCTCAGGCATCTCTTCAGCCACGACGATTGCGAATTGGCCCTAGGTGATACATTGAGTAGGGCATAAACTATACAGGGCCGAATGTGACGCACCTCAGAAACACCATCGCGGTACACGACAATGCGTTCCGGAAGAACTCTACTCTTTGCCTTGAACGCGTTGAGGCGCTCTTCCATCATCAAGGCGAGATCGGTGATCATCTGAAATGCTGTTAGCAAGCTAAAGTGGCCATTCCCAAAAGAGACCTACTTCTTTCTTGGACTCCTGGATTCGGAGCGTGGCGGGGAACTGGCCATAATTGGAGTCGACGCTCGCAACCACCGCAGCGATGGACGGTGTGCCGCTCACGGTACCAAACCCAGGGTGCGTGACATCCATACCGACAAGCATCGTCGGGTTCTGCATGAGCCACGTCATGTTCCGCTGATCTAGTTGATGGTTCACGCCACCCATCTTCATGTTCACTTTCAAAGCAACGTTCGCAAAGTACTGTGGCTGTCCCTTCTCCTTCCTGATCTTCGCCGCGTGCACGCACACCGTCGCCACGTCTAGGTACACATCGCACAGGTGCTTGATCCCGGAGTAGATGTCGGCTCCCTCGGTGGTCCACCTCTTCCTCGAAAGCCTCCACCGCGATCCCCTCCTCGAAAGCCGCCACCACGATCACCACCTCGAAATCCCCCACGATCGCCTCCCCTGAATCCGCCGCGATCACCACCTCCTCCTCTGTATCCTCCTCGGTCGCCTCCTCGGTCGCCTCCCCGGAATCCACCACGGTCCTGATAGCCTCCGCGACCTCCCCTGTCACTTGGTGCGGGGCTTCCGCGTCCCCCTCGTCCACGATCGTAGCCTCGTCCTCGGTCGCCGCCTCGGTTCATGTCTTGAGATCAGTTCTACTTCGTTGTCGTAGGCAAGGAAGATGGGGGTGCTGGTAGTAGCGAGGCGTGTATCTTACTAAATATTCCGAGTATGCACAGCCCCGTGGTTTCCGTAGACTGTTTTGGACAACAATCACGCGTCTGAAATAAGCGGCCGTGGTGAAGAGCTGCCTGGAGATCAGTGGAAGGAAACCCTGTACTCACTGGTTTTGCAGCCAACCTGCCGCCACCAAGAAGGCTCCGGCTAAGAGGAGTACAGCAAAGTCACAGGCAACTCTCAGCCTCGCCCCCTCTGGAAGATCATCTACGCGGGCTGCAGCGTCTCGCGCTACGAAGAAAATGGCTGATGTGGTAAGTCCATATTCGTCACCAATACTAGCCTTCCAGTAACGATGGGTTGCCGTGGCCTTCAAGCTAGACAGCGATTGAGCAGCCTCTCTGTTCGGTTGCTTTCACATACCGTCTTTGAGTGCCACTACTGTTCTGCTTGCTCTCCACATTCATTGTCGATATCTTGCTGAAAGTACATGTTCTATTTCCTATGCACATGAGTGCTATGGTATCATTTGTCGTGACCTTCGGCATTACCCGGCTGCCCATGATTCTCATCTGAAGCCACGGCGCCTTCCGGCCCGGCTGGTTTCACTGAACCATGACCTCGTTGCTGTTACTCGCTCTTCCTGCCGAGCTCTTCATCGACATATTGACATACACGCTTTACGGCCACTCTAATCCTGCAAATGTCCTTTGTGTAGCGCAACTATTCAGTACGGTGGGGCTGCGCATATTGCACACAAACATCCGCCTCCAAACGGTACGACAGCTTGCTCAATTCAGCACTCTGCAAGAGTCTACAGGGGACAGCTTGAGATTGGCATGCACCCCAAAGACACTCAGTCTCAGCATTGCAGGAGGAAGCGCAAGCCCAGATGTCTTTCTGCTGTTGGCTAAGGCACTGCACCATTGCAAGGCCGCCTGGACGAGCTATCATTGGCAGTCAATGAAAGTTGTTGAACTTCTACCATTTCAGGTGTTATCTTATCAGGCTTGCCTGATATGGACTTGTATTATGTTCTGCAATGCTACATACTGTACTGTATGCTTACATTCCTTTTTCACTCATATCTTATCTGTAGGACTCGTTATCTCTCGTCCTAACTCAGTAGATCAGATAACGGACCTCCAGACCTCTGCTCCTTTAGCATAGGAGTAAGTGTAGCGCTTTGCTAGTCTTATCATAGACTCAGTGTTTGATGACCTGAAGTGCCAAAAGCACTGAAGGATCGGATTTCCAGTGGGCCTTCGCGCCGTTTGCAAAAAGTTTATCCTCCAATGAGACCTGAGAGAAAGGTCCGTTGACGCCGACTCTACTACATCAAGTTTGATCTTGTATCTAATGTTTTTGTGATTCCAGTCACACCCGCTCCCCGCTCCCATCCACTCCAACCCTGCCGCTCAGCCTTGTTCACTTGCTGAACGACTTTCCGCTCCCACTCCGCACCTGCTCCCCAACTTCAAGAAGAAGTCAACCAAAGAAGTCATCGGTATCCTCAAGAAGAAGGTTAGCGCCACCATCAAGCACTACCAAGCAATCTTTGACAAGAAGTATCTCTTCGAGTCACTTCCCGGAGACTCCCAGCGCGCGCTCCATCAATTCACTGACCAACTCAATTGGGTCAGTGACAACTTCAACAAGGCCAATCAGTGGTCTAAGCAGCAGCACAACAGCATTTTGTGGGCTTGTCACTGTGTCGGCACCGTCGAATTCTCGACGCTACAGGAGCTGCTCATTAAGTGGTACAGGAAGGTCACAAAGGACCTAACAAGCATAGCCAATGGGGGCTACTTAGACTGGATTGTTTTGTAGTACACAGGTTGGTGTACCTAGCGTTTTTGTTGCACATACTGGAAATATATATAAGTCAAGCATCACATTGTGGCTTCGTCTGAGCATTTGCTAGATGACAATCTAGAAGCAGAAGCAGTAACAGAAGAAGTTCCATTCGACTGCAGAGGTCAACAGCATCTATTCGACTTCACAGAAAGATGAGACTATCATCGACGACCTGAAGAAACCGAATACAAGTTTTGGTCGTGTGAAGAAACAGTCTGTAAAAATAGGTGGTCCGGTCCTTACATCAAAGGTACTGACTGGGGTATCCCGGTCGACAACTGGCAAGAGACCAACACATATTCTGTATTCACTTCTACTAGTTTCTTTGAGGGTTCTGAACCTGAACCGCAACATCTTGCTTCAATCCCAGAGTAGGGGTCTCCGTCTATCCCCGGCTCTGGAGTGTTTTCTCCTACACCTGACATTTCTCCCATCAATCTATCTCCATCATTTGTTCCTACTACTTTACCGTCTGATCTATCGAATCTATTCGAAGAAGACGACGTAGAGGAACTCTTAGCACCGTCTCAAGAAGAACCAGAGGAATCAAGGTTATCTCCTGACCTCACTTACATTCTTGAAAGTTTACCACCACCCTCCGTTTCAGTAGAAGAAGTCTTGGACTTCTTCGAATTTCATATTCTTACTTCCACCATGTCAGACATGAAGGCTGACAGTATCCCTGTCCTCAAAAAGTCCTTGGACTACAAGGTGTGGTTGAGCCAGATGCTCGGCTACCTAACATTTATCAAAGCCAATGAGGCTCTCAAGGCTGGTGACCTCACCGAAGTGGACTATAAGAAGGCGAATGCCCGAGCTAAGGGTGTGATCCTTATGCACACGGACAACAGTTTCCACCACCTTCTCTATGAGACTGTAGAGGGTGAGGAGGTGATGAAATTGGCAAAGGACATGTGGACGTCACTCAAGATGCATTTCGGTACCCCGGATGCAGCATATGTTTGGTTGCAGTTCTTGGCTCTCATCAAGTCGAGAGAAATGGACGATAACAAGCTGATGCAGGATCAGATTTCGAAGATCCAAACTGTACTCAAGGACATCATCAACGGCGCATTACATTGGATGAGCCAACTCAGGCTCTCCTCCTGATGTCAAAAATCCCGGAAAGCTACTCGACAATGGTGTCGGCCATGATGGCGACTACCGTTCTCAAGGAGCTGAAGGTCGAGACCCTCATGAGCAAAATTCTCTCTGAGGAATCTCTCCGCCAGTCTGCGTCAAAGACGTCCCAGGTTAAAGTACACAACTGTAATGGTCCTTGCTCTCACTGTGGCAAGAAACACGGTTCGGACTAATGCTGGACCAAGTACCCGCACCTGTGCCCCAAGAACAACGGCAACAAGGGTAAAGGGAAAGGAAAAGGTGGCAAAGGCAATGGTAAAAAGGCGAACACGGTAGTTGTTCACACTACCATGGATGGGACAAAGGTCACTCAGTCTGGTTCGTCCTCGTCTAATGGTCAAGGTGCTTCGGTGGTTGAGGTCAAGGAGGTTAAGTACACTGCTTGTACAGACCCTTCATGTAGAGTTTGTCCTCCTCGTATGGCTGGTTCATTAGTGGCTTCTTCTCTTGATGTACATAGTGGCGCGTCTGCTGATGCTGGGTCTGCAAAATTGAGCTCGTCCTTATATTACTCTGGTGTGAATAAGTCTCATTCAAATCAAGAATTTAAGCACATAATTTGGCTCATGGACTCAGGTGCAAGTCAGACAGTCGTCAATTCACTTGAATACTTCTGGGATTACAAACCGTACACAGTTCCCGTCGTTTTTGGTACAGCAGGAGATGCTAAAATAGAAGCACTAGGCTCTGGCACCATCAAAGGTTACACAACAGTCGGAACAGAGCACATTATGATTACCATATCTAATGTTGCATATATTCCTCAGGCTTCTGGCTGTTTGTTTTCTACTGGAATTGTGGAGAAATCAGGACATACACTCATCCAAGGTTCAGGTCAGATGGTCATTTATGACCAACTGTTTTCGCATGGCAAAGTTTCTAGCAATGTTGTTATGGAAGCATCATACAACTTCCTAAATAACTTGTATTTTTCGTTTATGGACGTCCTGGACAGGAAATTGGCAGCACTGCTGTCTACCCCTTTTCGTACCTGGCATCGCCGGATGGGGCATCCATCTAAGGAAGTTATTCGCCGTTTACCAGATCATACCAAAGGTGTAGATCCAGTGGGAGTTGAGGAGCAATCTCCCTGTGAAGGTTGTCAGTGGGGCAAGTCTCATCGTGCCCCATTCCCCACGTCTTACAAATGTGCTACAAAGCCTCTCGAGTTGGTACATACCGACAAAGATGGTCCTATGTGTACACAAGCAGTCAATGGTGGTTTCAAGTACTTTATTTTGTTCCTGGACGACTACACTAGTCTAGGATGAGCCTATTACCTTCGTCATAAGTCTGAGTTGCTCAAAGTGTTCGAGGACTTTAAGGCATGGGCTGAGAATTTTACTGGTCATAAACTCATCAATGTACGCTCGGATCGAGGGGGGGAATATACTTCTGATGCTTTCACGGCCCGTCTTAAATTCTATGGAATAGTTCACCAAAAGACGGTAGCACACTCGCCTCAGCAAAATGGGCGAGCTGAATGCTGGAATTGCACGATCATGGAAAAGGCTACGGCTATGCTTCACCACACTGGTCTTAGTCATGGTTTTTGGCAACTTGTGGTTGATACTGCTGTCCATATTTACAATCGCCAGCCTATGTGACACCTTAAGTGGCAATGCCCGATAACTCTCTGGGATGGCACAGTCCCAGATATCTCATATTTCAGAGTATTCAGTTGCAAGGCATTTGTGCATGTGCCAAAGGAACGAAGACAAGGGAAACTCGATAAAAAGGCAATTGAGATGATCTTTGTTGGATATGAGCAAGGCTCCAAGGGCTACAAGTTCTGGGATGCCTCCAGTCGACGGATTGTTGTGTCTCGTGATGTGACCTTCGATGAAGATTCCTTTCTGGCACGCAAGGATTTGGCTAACCCGAAGACTCTGGGTCCGCCATTGTTCGATCCTGTAGACTCTGATTCTGAGGATGATGACAAGGAACAGATCGAAATTCCACTTCCTCTACCGGTAGAGAGCGAAGATGTTTATGAGGACATCAACGAACTGGAACCAGTGGGAGAACCTGAGAGACAGCTCCCTGAACCTGCACAACGTCCTCAACCTGTTCAACCTCCTCAGCCTGTATATACTCGCCCTCGTCGTGAGAATGCTGGGAGGAACCCAAACAGGAATAGGGACAACGTTTATGGTGATGAGCCTCCAGCTCGGATTGACCATCGAACTGACTCTCATGGAGATCAGCAAGCGGAAGTGTTTATGATATTGCAGGCTCTCAAGGAGGCCAATTACTCTGAATCGGCTCCTACCTCGCATTCAGACGCAAGGAAATCCCCTGAGTGGGACCACTGGCATGCCGCTGAAGGCTCTGAGATGAAGTCTCATGAGCAAAATGGCACCTGGATCTTGGTTCCCCGTCCCAAGAACAGGAAGATTGTCAAGAATAGATGGGTGTACGCACAAAAGCATGATGGCCAGTACAAGGCTGTCCTCTTCGAGAATCCACGCCGTGAACAGGCGCAGAAACCCGGCTCTTGTCGGCTCTACCAGAGGGTTGAGCTCACCTTCTGCGAGCCACTGATCCATGAGCTTCACGCTCGTGGCAGTGTAGCCATGGGTCGGTGGGGCTTCGGGCGGCGTAGTGGAAGGGCCAGAGCCCGCCGTTTCAGCCTCGTGCAGCTTGTCTGCATGCTGCAGGCTGGTATGCTTCGCGAGGTTGTTGACTTGAGGTCGGCGCGGCTCTTCAGCAAAAGACGAGTCCACTGTCCACGCGACTGTCTGTGTACTGCAATGAAGACTACAGAGTCAGTAATTGACATGTTAATCCTGTTTAAAGATGTATGTGTCGCAATACTTGCACGAGAACTCCCAACGTTTACCCTTCGGCCCTATGATCGCCTTTGGCTCGTGCCAATGAGGGAGTGTGCGGTTCTTCAGGCCTCGTGTGCCATTCAGCCCGGGTGCGTGTGTCCGTGCCTCCTTTGACTGAACATCACGCAATGCTGACTTGCCGTCTGATGCAGGTTCCTCGCTGATGGCGCGATTTGAGGTTGTCGTGCCTTGTGTGGCAGTCTTCCTCGATTTTTTGGGATGTGCAGGTCGTTTGTAGCCGCCGTTGGACAAGCGCCAGGCATGCTTCTCGGGCGTGTCTTTGGCCTGACCATCGCACGGCCACCTCAGCTCATGACTACACGTCAGCATTTACGCCCACCACTCACACTCGATGCATGCTGTGTACCGGCTACCCTCTGCTTCTCCTTGCCTTTCCCACTCTGGTCTTTGTCTGCTGGTACATCGCTTCCGCTCCCATCATCGGGACGACCCTCGTCCTCATTCAAGCTGGTTGCTTCATCACCGCTCTCCTCACTCGAACTTTCCAGGACATGTTTGCATTTCGACTAGGTCATGGTGTGTCAACATGTTTGCGATATATAATTACATTCTGCAGTAACGAACGTACCCCGGTGGTAGATCGCTTGGGAGGCTTGGTGACAATGTCGTCATCTGAGTCGGGGAGAGGTGCCGCTCGTTTCGCAGACGCGCCATCGACGCCTGCCACCAGACATTGAAGGTAAGTAATCTGTCTCTGTTGACTGACTACCTGCTGTGCTGCTCACGAACCTTCACTGCGAGGTGGGCCCGTGTTTTCGGTATGTACCTCCAGCTCGCCGTCTCTCTCACGTGAAGCCTTGCACTCATTGACCGCATCTGTTTGCGCAGCCTCCCCACCTGCCTTCGATCTCGCCATCTCCGACGCGACCATCCCACCATCAATGCCAGCAGTTGCGACCGAGACTGCGCCTTCCTGCATGTCAATCGCACCGGATGCAGCATCTGCACTGCCACCGGCGTGACACGTCTGAGCCATGTTCGACGCACGCGTACTTCCTTCTGCGCGCACGGTGTCACCGCCGGTGGTGTTGCTGCAATGAATACAGGTGAGTGAGTAGCTGACTGCCATTTGTCTCGTGTTTGCTGACCACAGATATTCCAGCTCGTTTTTGAGCCGCTCGAGCTTAATTATGACGACTGCGGCCTGTTTTTTCATGTCATCCGTGTCAATGATCCGGTTAAGGTAAGTCGAGACCAGCATCATCCCCGAACGCCCACGCTTGACGTGCAGAAGGCGTCCATCTTCATCACGACAGTCTTCGCCGAAGAGCGCGTCGAACCGGCGGTTGAACGTCTCATGGTGTGGCTCGCCTCTCGGAATGGGCCCCGTCATCACGCGTTGTATCTTGTCTTCACGTGTCGCCTCCGGGACAGCGGGTGGGAGTTGTTTGACCAGGACAGATATGGTATTGACAAGTTGAATGAGAGCTTCAGCAGAGACAGCCATAGTGTACTATGTATGCAGACTGAGTAGATACAGGAATGCAGCTGAGAACAGTGAGGCCAGCAATGCAAACGTGCGAAGGCCCGACGTGCACCCATAGCTTACCTAAGCAGACATGTAGCTGTGCCCGAAGCCCCGACCGCCGATCGAGAGCCTCATGCTGATGCGCCTTACCATAATAGCTAAGTAACCGTATACTGTATACTGTATACTATATATCCATATACCCATCCTGCGGTACATACATGGATATAGTATACGGTATAAACCGTATATATACAGTATATATATGATATAGTTGGAGCCTTAGTACTCAGCCTGTCCGGGTGCGTAGAATACAGTAAAAACATTACTAATACATAGCCAGTAGCTATCTTCTCATGTACATACTTGACTCATCTGCATCTCGCCGTTGTTGCCGTGCCACGAGCTGAACGTCGCGCCGCGGTCGCCTTGGGACGCAGCGGCGCTGACCGCCGAGTTAATTATTGTTCGATAAACTCGCGCCCATAGGCGCCTGGACTTAAATTGCTGACGGACCTTGACTACGGTCAAGGATTTTCCATCCGACCTCGTCTGGACCCTGGTCTGACCCGGGGTCCGTCCAACACTGCAGCAAACTGCGCTGCAAAGACGGACATGCACCTTTGAAGCACGCACGGCAAGCAATACAGACAAATAATACAGACATTTCATTTACTGGTAGTGGCTCTTGGGCGGTTCTTGCCCTTCATCAGGAAAGTGCGCCACCTACCTATGTTGCCTCATTGAGACAACGAGGCAATGAGACCGTTTGAGACAGGCTGTCTCAGGGCTGTCTCGTTTGAGTAGATTATTTCTCATTTGAGAGGCTACTGAGGCAGTTAGGTGCATAGACAACATGTATACGAGACACTACGAGACACTAAGGCATGCCACTGGACCGCAAAGAAATGCAACAAAATTGAATATAGATTTGAGCTAGACAGCAGGAGATAAGTCTTGTCCGAGTCCGTAAAATGCTCTACTGTCAAGATCCTGTTCTGCCAAGTCATCGAAACAACAGAATTACAGATAACATGGTGCGGAAGTAGGCAACTGTAAGGTAATGGAACAAAGCAAGGACACAAAATCCTGACATACCGCGCATGTGAGCAGCACACAACCACGATTTTGGGGTTACCCTGCGGTGAACACGGGCCCGCGCGCTGTTACCTGCTGGTAAACAGGGGCCTGCGCGCTGTTACCTGCTGGTAAACAGGGGCCTGCGCGCTGTTACCCGCCGGTATACAGGGGCCACGCGCTGTTACCCTGTAGTGAACACAGGCCCACGCGCTGTTACCCTGCGGTGAACACAGGCCCGCGCGCTGTTAACCTGCGGTGAACACGGGCCCGCGCGCTGTTACCCGCTGGTAAACAGGGGCCCGCGCGCTGTTACCCTGCGGTGAACACGGGCCCGCGCGCTGTTACCCACTGGTAAACAGGGGCCCGCGTGCTGTTACCCGCCGGTATACAGGGGCCGCGCGCTGTTACCCTGCAGTGAACATGGAGCATGGATAGGAAGCATGACTCACAATGACCACAGTCTCATTGCCTTGCTCGGCAGTAGTGACCTCACCGTAGAGGTATGGGTCGCCCTTCATGAGCGCGAACTCAGCACATGCAATGCGCTCGTCCTGGCCTACAATGCGACCATCCTCCCAAAGCTGCTTGACCGCTTCAATTGCACTGTTGCCAAATGCTGACCGCCAAATGTACATGTGTTGCATGGTCTATCAACAAATTCAGCAGCATCAGCAATGAAAGAGCTATCTACTATTAGGTGTGATGAACATACCAACTTGTAGAGTCGAGTGTTAACTCTGACAATATATCCTAACCCGCCGTGATAGGGACCGGTGAATATCTCGCACCAGAGAGAATTAATCTCATCTGCCAAACCTATGGTGTCCTGCAACGCCCATGGGTTCTTGCGCTGTCCAAGGAGAGTGAAGAACCATGGAACAACCTTCTTGTTATACAGACCTCGTGTCCCTGGAGGCAGAACATCATTTGTGGCACGACGGCGACCACCAGCACGGCGGGGGATGATCTCGGCATCATCGCCCCTGCTATCTATGTCAGATGGCATGGGGCGAGAGGTCTCAGCATCCAGTACAGTCACAGTAATGGAACCCTGTAAACAATGTCACAGACGGTGTCATCAGAGTGCAGTACACAGCGCGAAGAATGTACAGACCTGAGAGGTATGCCTCGGCTCCACGGTAGTGACAACAGCGCAGTGACCGCTAGCAACGACATTCAATGGCACTCCCTTGGACGCCGTTGAAGAGCGATGCTTAGGACGTGGCTGAGAGGCAGGTGGAGTCCAAGATGGGAGAAGGGCTGATGGCGGCTTTGATTGCACAGCATTCGACACTTTAGGCTTCTTTGCAGCCTGTTGACCTGAATTGGGACTGCAAATGCCATGACAGTGCCGCTTCCATGTCAATGTCATGTAGAGGTGATGAATACATACATGATGTTGTCCCGGTCTTTTCCCATCTTACACTTTGGGTGGCCACGCACCTCTTGCTCAGGCGGGGCTTCTGTTGCCATAATGAACGTCAGATAATGAACTCGGAGCAACAACAGAGCATAGATCTATTACCTGTTGATGCCTAGCAATTGCGGAGTCTTAGTAAACGTACACACCAGAAACAAACATATGCTTCTGACCGTTGTGATTGCTTCAATGTCGTGCCTTCGCACACTGTTTGAGTTCTTCTCCTTCCGTGTGGCCTTCGCCACTGGTGTTGCCTGGGCTGGCAGATGAATGGTAGCAAGGGGTGCTGGCATACTGGCTGCTGTTGGTGGGTTGGCAAGGAGATCTGCAACATACGAAGTCCCGGTCATGAAGTGTCAATGTTGCAGCTCAGAAGCTTGATCAAATACCATACCGGCGACATCTGGGAGCTTATCACTGTCGGATTGTAGGGTGGCTGACAATATATTCAGTTTCATGGCTGGGTTTAGAATGTACTGTACATACCCTCATACTCGCCCACACTGGGCAGCTCATGCGGTGACTCCAACATTTGCTGATCGTCCTGAGCATTGGCAGACCCAGGACCTGACGAGATTTGCTGCTGTCGATGCTTCGGTGGAACCTTCAGAGTCAGTGTGTGTCTGCTCTGCTCTGCAGCATCACACTGTCGCAGATGCTCCTGTATCTCCGCGAGGTTACTGAGTTTACCGCTGCGGACCAGCACAGCCGCCTTCTTCTTCTCTGCATCAGCCTTACGATCAGCATCGAGCTCTTCCTTTGAGCGACGTTGCTGTGAGTATTCTTTGACTATTGCGCCTGGACGCTGAGCTTTGTTCTTTGGACAAGTCGAGGGACCAGCCATGGACACAGGAAACTGAGAAAGAGTGATAAGAGATGGAAAACGAGGGGACTTAGAAATGAGGGGGGAGCGGGCGGAAGGAGGGGCAATGGTGGAGCGGTTGGGTCCTGTCGTGCGCGGAGGGCCCCAAAGCAACACACATGCTTGCTAAGCTTGAGCACGGGGTGGATGAAACCGGGACGTCCCCGATAACAGCCCTTGATTGTCAATATTAGTCTCTTGTGCCACTGCCGGTCGCGGCATCACTCACCAACTCCAATCTCTACGCTCTCTACTCATCTCTCCAGCTAGTGTTGATGATGGACATCGACCCTGCGAAGTGATTCATCTGGACACCGTTGTCCGGGCAGCCCACCTTGCACCTATGTATGGTGATCAATTCATTCCACAGGAGCTACAATCTTCGGAGAGCATGGACGCTTTTCGTGCTTATTTGGTGAACAAACTGATTGATTACCATGCTCATCAAAATTTATTCTGATGTCCCTGAGTAGTTACTGCATCTAATAACACTAGTATTGGTTCAATGTGAGATTGTGACTCGGAAAATATTTGCCGTGGACCACGAAGCCTGTATTCTGCTGAGGTGATGAGGCCCAATAGGCCAGAATGAGACACCTTAGACGTTTGAGGTGGCGTAAGACACCTTGACACTTTCCTGATGGCCTTCCCTGAAGCCACTCGCTATTAGTTCTCGTACGCTTCGACAAACCAGCCTGAGGAGGGTCGGCGGCTACATCTGAAGCATCGTGTTCATCGCGAGGACCGCTTGCGAGATCGACTACCACTGGCTGTTGGTGCGTGGAGCCCACTGAGGCTTCCTCCTGCGGATACATGCCTTCGCATCGCGAGCACAGGCGGTGATTGGAATACAAGACGGTTGTCGATCGACTGCGCACGTTAGTCACCGGATATGTTTGTTTAGAAGGGACCAAAAACAAGGGCACGTCGCCGGGACATTGCCCAGCAAAGGAGATAATAAGGTTGCGGGGGCAAAAGAAGGACGGACAATGACCGGGATTCGCCGGGCCGTCTGGCGCGGTATTTTGAACTCCGCCACGATGTGGCGTGGCCGCCCTTTTGGCTTGCCTCCTCATCCCTCCGCTGTCGTAACGTGTTTTCCTGGAAACAGAGCCAAAGGAGTCTGTCTGGAACGCTTAGAATCTGTGATCAGGACGCAGCACATAGCCGTAAGCATGCTTAATCGAGCGAGAAGCAAGGACTGACTCATGAGCGGCCCATCAGACTGCCAATTACTGCGGTCCCTCGAGACGACTACCATATTAGGCCTTGCCCTTGTACTCGACCACATTAGGCCTTGCCCTATAACCACGCAATCAAACTCCGACCATGCCACACCGGTTGCAGCCGCGGGCAAAAAGGCCGCGCCTTTTCTCGCACGACGCTCTCTTTGCTCGTACCAACACCTTCGACGACTGCTCGCGTACATACACTCCTCACTCACCTCCTATCATGGCTACCGCAACGCCACGAGCCCTTAAACAGAATGTCTATCACTTCGCGACGCCGAAGCAGGACTGCGACGAGGACATGTTGGCATGGCGGGAAGAGATCAACGGGCGGATTGTGTCTATAACCGACTCGCTAGACGATTTCCTTCGTGTCTATGTCCCCGGCTCCTCCGACCCTTCAACGCCAACGACTGCTCGGCCCTTCACAGTTCCCGCTGGCCAACTGGAGAGAACCATGTACGATCCTCTGGTGAGTCAAATCATCGATGAGGGATGAGCGATGGACTGATGCATTTTGTCCAGTGTCATGGCCTTAGAGAGCTCGTCTCCGATTTCCCTCCTGAGAAGAGACCCAGCTTCCACAACAACGCACACGAGCCCATCCCGTTCCCGTTTGAGAAGCACGAGCACGAGTTCCACTACACCAAGCCCGACATCGTTGCATCGCTGCCGGGACAAACATTCACGGAGAAGTTTCCCGATCGATGGCGCAACATCTCGACCGTGTTCGAGGTGAAGAGCACGGTCAATGGTGACCCGATGGAGTACCAGTCCCCTGCAAACGACGAAACTCTAGTTCAGTTGGCGAAGAGCGCACGAAACATCCTCTTCGCTCAGAGCAGGCTGTACGTCTTCGTCGTCGGCATCTACGGCCACTTTGCACGTATCTATCGCTTCGACCACGCTGGCGCCATCTGCTCAAACAGGTTCAACTACCAGAAAGACCCTGGTCTTCTGCAGCGGTTCCTATGGCGCCTAGCCCATCCCATCCACGAGAACTGCGACATACTCGGGGCTGACCCGACGGTGCGGCTTACCGTCAAGGCTGATCATACGGGAATCGAGGCGGCGCTGCGTACTGCGGGCGTCACGTACACTAAGGACACTTGGAAGACGTGTCGCTGGGTGACCGTCGACGGCGCCGGCGAGGGTGCGAAGCTGAGATATCTTCTGTACGACCTGATCTTCCTGAACCCGGGGTTGTTCTCCCGGGGAACCACCGTCTGGGCCGGGCTGGAGGTAGACGACGAAGGTCATCCAGTGTGTGTTGACAGTGCCGAGGGCCGGCCGACTGCGAAGCAAGTCATCGTCAAGGACGCATGGCAGCAACTTGCGCGGCGACCGGAGACGGAGCACTACGAGCAGCTCTACGCGTCGATCAGTTTGCGAGTGCTGAAGAGCGCGCGTGCGACGGACGCACGGGACAACCAAGTGGAGGGAGAGGCGATCGCGAAGGCATGGGACGAGGCATGGACGGGGCTGGCGGAGTTTGTGGCCGGGGACGACCTCGGGGCCGGGGAGATGCAAAAGAACGTGGAGGATCGAGTTGGGCAGCAGACGTCTACGGCTGTCTATCAAGAGATAAAACATCAGTTCCTCGAGCGTAGCCACACGCGCACGGTGTCGAAAACAGTCGGCATCCCACTTTCCCACTTCAGCTGCACGAAAGAACTGGTGCAGGCATTGATGGATGCGATCCAAGGTGCGCGTTTCTTTTAATCTGTGCGTCCGAAGCTGTGTGTTGATGTCCCCGTGTTTCATCGACAGGTCATGGTACTGCATTTGAGGCAGGCATAGAGCACCGTGACGTCAGCGATGGCAATGTGATGCTCGCGAACGGCCGCGGTTTCCTCCACGACCTCGACTATGCCTTCAACTGGAAGGCGTTCCTGTACGTGAACGGATTCGAGGACACCATGGCGAGCTGGCAGGAGTACGTACGAACGTCAGGGACGGGTATTCCGAGGCAGGGCGCAGGCAACGGGGAGCAGCCTACTGTGCCTCCAAACGAGCCTGCGCCGGCCGCCGAAGGGCGCGTAGCACCACCCCTTCCTGTCCTCAACAAAGCCGGACACAAGGAGTACTTCGTTGATGCCATCCTAGCGGAGCGTCGCGTGAGCGGTAGAGGGCGACGCAAGGAATTCCTTGTGCAGTGGAAAGGTTACCAGGAGCGTTCATGGGAGCCTGCGAAGAATCTACGCCAGTGCGAGGCTTTCCTGCAATGGAAAACGCGGACGGTGGAGGAGCGCGCCGACCTGTCTAGACAACACGATTCCGGCGTTCCTGCCGCGGGCGAGCGTCCACAGACGGGCAGCGCGGACGATACGCTACGCGATCAACGAGGCCGGGCGGAATGCAAAGAGCGAACTGTGAGTAGGCCTTGACGTCGTGTCTCATTTTCATTGTTTCCTGACTTGAGCGTTAACAGGGGACCTTCTACTTCATGGCAATCGCGATCATCAAGACCAAAGACATCATTCACGATGCGCATCATGACCTAGAGTCGTTCTACTGGCTCCTGGTATGGCTCGTTCTTAGACACACAAAATACAAGCACTACTACGGCGCGGATGCATTGCGGCTCCTTTTTGGAGCTGTAACCTCGCTCGATGCCTACATTAACAAACATTACTGGATTCTAGACGACGACGAACTTACGGTCGAAGGCAACAAGCCCTTGAGTCTTCTTCTCGAGAACTTCCGCCGTCTGTGCAAGTTGAATGTTACAAAGGTGGAACGCATGACACACGCCAGCGTCCTCAAGATCTTCAAGGAGGCCCTAGCTCGCGACGACTGGCCGTCCGACGACAAAGCATCGCCATATAAGCCGAGCGGCGCCTCGCAGCATCCACCCCCGCATCAAGTACAGCCCGTTGCTAGCATCCCGAGCGGTCGTGTCGAGTCTCTTCATGGTTCTGATGCCGCTCCTATCGTATACCCACGCATTGCGCGCATGGCTCACCAACGAGATGTCGTCAGTGAGAGCGATCTCGCCCATATCCAGAGACAGATTCCTGGACGATACGCGGGACCCATCGTGGGTGCTCTCGCACCAGCACCTGCGGTCGACAACCCTCTGGTTCCGCGCGCAATGCTCTTGCATGACCATGCAGTGTCGGAAAGTGCTGCCCCGTTTTCCAGGCGCCGGCTCTCTAGCCCGGAATCACCCACTCCGCGCGACCGTGCCTCAAGGTTGAGGCCGCTCAGCGGGGCTGCACTCGACGATGAGGAAGCCCCGGAAGATGTACCCCCAGCACCATCGTCCGAAGTGAGATTACGCCTCGAGCGGGTGGCGTCTCAGCGAGCTCGAAGCCGGGCAAGCACGCCGCCGTCACATTTGTCGGAGGATGATAGTTCGGACGCAGGGTCTCAGCTTGTCGGACGCAAGCGATCGCGGGAACCTGAGAAGTGGGGCGAGGGCGAAGAAGACACAGGTCCATCGAAGCGTTCAAGAACTCACAGCAATCAATTCTTCCGTGTGTCCACCGTCTCGGACGCAGCCCCCGACCCGGAAGGGCCGTCCGTTGATGATTCTCAGGAAGGTCTGACTGTCGAGGAACAGTTCTGGAGTCGCGGATAGTCAAGTTGCTTGCTGTCAATGTTCTCATGTTACGTGCAGCATGCCCAGGTAGCGGTTTCTATTGTATATATGTACCTGCAGTTTCTATCATTGTCTCTCAACCGAGTCTCCTTCGCTTGGAAGCGCGCCTTGTCGAAGAGCCATTCATTGCTCGTCAGTGCATCGAGGAATTATCATTATCCAGACCCCGGTCGCAACTTTGGCCTCTGCACACCGTTTGGCGGTGTCTACGCACAGCTGAAACCAGGGCAGTACGTGTAGTAGAGTGTACGTAGCAGGGCAAACAGGATAATAAGAAAGTATCAGCAAACGAGACGCAAGCGCACGTAAACTATGGGTGCGCGTCAAACCTTGGTTGTCGTTCACGAATGATACGCGATTGTAGTGCTGGTTGTGTCGGTATTCCAACGATCATTCAGTAGCGTATTTAGGCAGTAGATGTCCGTTCTTCAGATATCTGTCAATAGGTGTATTCGCCGTCACATAACAGCCCGCTTTACGGATGACCACTGCTTAGTACTACTACTGATGTCGGGTTTGTTCGTTAGATCCAGGTTTGACGTCGTTCGGACTGACTCATCAGTGAGTGCAGAGTCTCATGTAGACGAGTCCATATGCTCCCTTGAGGTTCAATTGGGTGCATAACCAGGCCATGTTCAAAAACAATGGGATGGGAACAACCACTATTGTACAGCGCCCTGTACCAGTCAGACCAAACACATCTGCCAGTGTTGAAATGAATTCACACTCTAGTACTGGTTGGATGGTGTAATGGTAACACCTCCTGGTGCTTATGGGATGACCTGGTTCAATCCCCAGTCTGACCAACTTTTCGTGTTTTATCAGCCAGAACTGACATACAGTCAATCGGAATATACATCTTCGCGAACAAAAGGTGCTGCAATAAAAACTAGCTAGTGATGACGATCTGAGAGTTCAATCGAGAGGGGTGTTCATGCCCCTATAGTATAAAATCATGGACACCACTGGCGTGCAAGACTGCTCAGGACGCGCGACAAGGCCAGTGTTTCTTCCGCTCATGTGCTATGGTGCGCACCTTTGGTGGAAACCAGGGTGGAAAGGGATTGGCTGGATTGCGAAAGAGATGCAGGGGGCGCAATCACGAGCCGTCAGATGGATCACGGGGGCGTTTTGAACGACCCCGATTGGAGCCATGGAATTGATCGCTGGAGTGGTTCCGGTGAAGGTGAATATCACAAGGTACATGGAGAAGCACACTCTCTGTATCAAAACTCTGCACCCGGGTCATCCCACCCGGGCATTAATGAGTCATGAGTGGGAACTCTCGGATGTTCCCACATCTGACCTCAATGCTGAAATGCCATTCCGCGTAGGGAGGTGCAGTAAATCAAAGTCCCCTGTGGTGCACTTTGAGAAAATGGCTAAGACAATGGATGAGAAGTTCCATGTATTAGCATCGGTTTGTAGGCCTGGCGACAGGTTGATTGACTGACATGGCAATGATGCCATCGAACATGTGTTGTTTTATCGTGATAAGCGGGATAATCATGATGATGACATTAAATCCATCCCAAGGAAAAAGGGCGGAGAAGACGGAAAAGTCGGTGATGATTTCAAAGACTGGATCCATAATACATGGATGCCTGCGGCATCCACATACATGCATGACAGGAACGTTCGGATGATCTGGTCGGACGGGTCTGTCATCCCGGGGAAAGACAATGACTATGTCCAGGTCAAAGGCAAGCCAAACTTGCAAAAAACAAGGGCGGCGGGCGCGTATGTTATCACACGCAATGACGAATTAATCTCGGAGGACTCGTGGATGTCCAGGAAGTGCACGAGCTTTGACGCAGAGGTGCAGGCATGTTACCTCAGTGTCAAGGCAGCCATGGAAGTGATCCGTCCATTGGATCACACTATAGTAATTGCCAGTGATAATTTATGGTGTGCTATGAAGCCCAGTGGGGTTGGCTCCAGTCAACTTCATGGTGTGTGGATCAGTGAATACTTGAAGGAAATGAACCGTAAGGTTGTATTCCTATGGAGCCCATCTCATGTTGGGATTCAATGGAACGAGTATGTGGATAAACTCGCTTCCGACATAAAGAAATCAGACGAACCTCTGCCTGATTACAAATCATTTGCTTTACGGGGACAAGAGATCCACCAGAAAGTAATAGATGACTGGTCAGATATTGCCAGCCTCAAGTACAAAGTCAAGCGCACACCGGTGGCAGGAGTCCCGGGTGTCCCTGACAAATCCATTCACACTTGTCATAGTGCCTATCTAGGGTATGGTTTTGTTGAACTTCTACTATTTCATACATTATCTAATCAGGCTCTCCTGATAAGGACTTATCTTATGTTCTGCTACACTACTATATGTAGATTACATTCCTTTTCTTCTTATCTATAGATAGTTGATTATACCGAGTTCCATTTGGCATTCCATTTGGACTCCATTTGGTACTCCATTCGGTATCGGAACTCCGCTCCCTTGTCATATGATATTGACGGTTATCTATAGTTCCGTTTACCATCTTACTAACACTTATTCATGAAGCTTACAATGATGACTCACGACTCAGACATCATCTGATAGGTATACTGTATGATCAGATAATGTCTTCCTCTCGTATATATACTGGGCTCAGATGCCCTCTAAATGCAATTGTTCCTTCCTCTGCTTTCCTGTGTGCCTAACAGGACTCCCTCTAGCAGTTTCCCTCACAAGTTTGTTCATCAGCCTTCACAGCCACTTCCATTTCACTCCTTCAACAGGTTTGTGGTGGGACGAGGGGTTAAAGCCTCGCACCATGGGCAAATCACCCTTCCTAACCATAAGTAAAGTCGATCTGAGTAAGAAAACTGCAGACGACAAGGATAAGACTTATGAGGAACTCGTGTTCCCCACTAAGCTTTGTAACAAGGAAGTAGCCCAATTCATGCAGGTTATCACCAAACATTTCCCATGTGGGGAATACAAGATGTGCTTTAAGCTTCTCCAGCCAGGAGAGTCAGATAAATGTCCATGCCTCCTTCATAACAGGTACCGGGAAACCCGAGACCATATACTTTTCAAGTGCCCATATTACATGAGGCACAAGAAGTATGAGTGCAAGCCTTTTGTGGGCCCATTCTCCAAACAGGATCTCACAAAAGGCAAGTCTTGGTACTCCAGGCGTCAATGGGGATGGTCCTCTATTGATGTCTTGAAATTCCTCCAACTCAACCCTATGGTTGGCACGTTTGAGTGGGCAGAAATCCTTTCCAAATGCAAGGAGGATCGAGCCCAGGGCAATGAGCACACCATGGTGTGGGCTAGGTTGGAAGCACACACAGTGTGGCACACTGGCAAAGTTTTGGAATTCCAGAAGGAATGGGATGGGCTTTCTGAAAAGGAACATAAAAGGACCCATAAGGAAGCCCATAAGAAGTACGCGGCGGCATTTGATCTGTCGAAGGCAGAGAAGTTTGCAGAAGAACTGTACAGAACATGGCAGTACAGGGACACTGATGAGATTTGGGAAGGTAGGCGCGAAGCGCTTGAATGAAATGAAATTGTGGATGAGCCATTCATCCACGTTCCTATCCGTGGGGTCATGAACCGTGACTACAGAGCATTGGGAGAGGAAGTAGTTCCTCCGTCACAAGCGGAGGAGCATGAAATTGCCCCAGTCAATCACGAGGATCCTATCCTCGACTTTGCCCCTTGTGCCTCTCAGATAGAGGAGGAGGAACTTATTACTGCACATCTAGACCAAGGGTGGGTGGATCTCCATCAGGAAAAACCTATTTACCTTGGCAAGTATGGTCCCACCATATTTGGCCTTTTGGTGCATCAAAAGGCAATTGCCGGCTTGCAGGCCTTGACAAAGGCAGCTGACATCACTATTCACTTTCAGGTAAATGAAATGCCATCAGAATGGCATGGAATGGTAACCATGGCATAAATCCCATGTAAATGCATTACATTTTGTACTTATGAGGACCATCATTGTTGCTGGTGTAGTTCATCTTTGTATTCAAAGTTCTGCTATTCATGTTTCATTTTCTATTCCACAGAATACAATATATTGATGCTACTACTAAGAGACTGTGACTAAACTACCATAGAGTTTGGTATGAATACTTAGAAGCCCAATTATTCAGTAAGAACTTCTGTGCTTTGTCGAGCACAGAGTCTGAAGTCCAGTCAGTTGGTACAGTAGCTACAACACGCTCTTTTGTAGGTTTTGGGAATTGAGGTATCAACTGACATGACTGGCAGATCATACTGAGGGGTATGATCTCACCAGCTGGTGTACCATCTGTGCGTAGAGGTAGCTTGCAGACCTCGTACATCATATGTACCGGGTCTGCAGAAGCCGGGAGGTTTGCGTACCATTCGACGTACGCTAGGGGT
The DNA here is from genome assembly GCA_022606075.1 of Fomitopsis betulina. Classification (NCBI taxonomy): domain Eukaryota; kingdom Fungi; phylum Basidiomycota; class Agaricomycetes; order Polyporales; family Fomitopsidaceae; genus Fomitopsis; species Fomitopsis betulina. Next base: position 140,903 of record JABYQK010000027.1, read on the forward strand.
CCTTGAGTGGCCCACTCCTCAGGTGCGTGCATCTCATTGAGGCTGCCGTGCTCATAGATTGTGTCCGGTAGCTTGAATATCACTTTGACGCGGCCAATACGCGTACCTTGTGGAGAAAATCAATCAGTACTTCCTTGCAAATGGTGGTATTGGAATAAAAGTGTGTACCTTGGACTCCTGTAGCCTCAGTGTTGTTGTCATGCAAGACAACAACTGTATCAAACCTTGCAGGCTCTGAGCCTATATGTGGTCTTGCCTTCACAATGTCGTGTTCTGGTTGATTATCGGTGAGTGGAATAGTTGTGAATTTGAGGGTATGGAAGGTATCGATGCGGCTGAATGGGAGGTAAGAGCTCGCGTTCTCCTGCTCCTGCGAGGTAAGCGGTCGACCAAGCTTCATCGAATAGACATGTTGATTTAGGGCCTTGGTGAATCCAGGTGTGCAGTGGCGGTTGGCGATGGCATGAATAGATTGGCAAGCTGAGGAAGGGTGTTTGGGAAGGAAGAGGCCGGTCTTAGGAGGGGGAGGGGGAGGGGTGGATGTTGGCGTAGAGATTGAGGGTGTCTGTGCGTCTGTGTCCTCATCTGTGTCCTCGTCTGCATCTGTGTCTGCGTCGGAGGTGTGCAGCAGCAAACATAGCGACTCAAATATGGTGATCTTCTCTCGCCGTTCGAGCCACTTGGTCATCTGCGGCCGCTCGTTCCTGTGGTTCGAGGCACGCCAGGCCTTCTTGGCACAGTCAATGTGCAGCCTCTCGAACATCTCTGTGTTGTAATTGTCAGTCATCCCAAGGCTGCGTATAGAGTCGGCGTAGTGAACGAGTGAGTGAAACTTTGGAATATTGAGGTGCTGACATATACCAAGTGTCTTGAGGATGTCCTTGTGTTTGTGGTATTGCACAAGCGCGTCCTCTAGGTACTTGAGTGTCTGGTCGTCGTGAGTCGAGTACTGCGCGATGTAAATGAAATCCAGGAGGGTGCGGAGGGTGAGCATGAGTGCATGAGGAATGTGCCCGACAAGACAGCCCAGTAGAATGCGGGCCATGTCTTTGCGCTCGCTCCTGGACACCTGGGAGAGCGCAGAGATACCGTTTTTGAAGTGTCGCGTACTGTACGCGGGCGGGAGACAACAAATGCGCTGATCGAGCTCCTTCTCATCCATCGCCTCAGAACACCACTCTAGGACGTGCTTGAAGACGCGCTGGTATAGTTGGTGGAGCACGTCCGGAGTGATGCTGAGGTGGATGTCGGCGAGTGTGTGTTCTTTCCAAAAGGGCTCAATGATGTACCCTGAAATGTTCAGGTTCTGGCATGCATCAATAAATGCATTACTGCCCTTCTGTCCCTTGCTCCTTGAGAGCCTGAGGACGTCAAGGGTCCAGGTTCGGTGTCGTGGAGTCTGAGCACCCTCCTCTCCCAGGGCAGAGTTGGGGCACTGGCAGATGGGGCATGTACCATACTTGGAGCAGGTGACTAGGCACTGCTCCGGGTAGTCCGCGACGTACACAGCGAGTACTGGATGGACGCGGCGCACCTTGCCATCACCACCAGTCACGTCGATTCCTTCCTTGCCAGCCTCAATCAGGGGCTCGAGGATAAGTTGGATGGACTTGTGGAAGAGCTTCTGTACGAGTGCACAATGCTTGCGGTCAGTGAGCCCGGTTGAATCGATCTTGTCCACTGAAAGGTAACCAATAAGCACGCATGCGTGCTCAGATGGTTTGTGGCGCAGGTCCTTAGGGATGTTGCCAAGGGTCATGTACACAGGGTACGCTGACTTGTTGCCTGAGAACTGGGTAAGTTGAGTCTTGTCTGTTGAAATAATCACGGGCGCGAGGGCGGATCCCTCAGGCAAGAGGCTCTGAGTACGCAAAAACATGTCAGTATCGACACTCAATTTCTGCCAAGACCAAATCAATATTGACTCACCTGCAGCGTGTGCCACCACTTCCCAGTCCACATCTCCGTATAGATGCGGTTGTCACGAGCGGAGGAGGAGAAGAGCTTGCTGGGGCGATAGACAATGCGGTCGGCATGTGCGGGATTCCCGAGGAGTGCGCGTATCGCCTCAATGACGTTGCGGAATTGAACAAGGTGGTGTTCACCCGGTCGATCCTTGAAGGTGAGCCATTCTTCTTTCCATTCAGCTCTTGCAGGCATTGATTCGACCTTCTGAAGGAGGGCGCACATGTTGTGATACGACAAACCAAGCTTCTCACGAAACTAAAACACAACGTCAATAACCAGTGAGTGCAGAATAGATGTACGCACCCCGGGAATACTCAACAAACGATCAACAGCACCCTTGTGCACCTCCTCATTGATCGCCCAAGAGCCCACTTGCCAGTCCAGCTCGGACTCAAAGGGATGCCAGAGCTTGGAATATGGATTGTCTGGTGTCCACACAGCTGGAAACTCACATGTAAGTCTATGAGTTCATTCTCTCAATAACCCATAATACACACCTTTCCTCTTCCTAGAGGCCCTCTTCTCCCCCGCCTGCAGCGAAAAATGCCTCCGCCAGTCCTCTCTAACCGTCTCTCCGTTGCCGATAACCTCCCCTGCCATCTCGTCAATATCCTCGACTCGTGTGTCTTCGTCGTCGTCGAGTTGTATTGCTGTCCGTCGCCGGGTCTGTTGAGACGGCCCTGCTTGAGGCTGCCTTCTAGATGCACTTGGTCCAGGAACCTGCACAAATGTGAGATCCTCATCAAAATCTTCTTCTTCCTCGTCTTCTTCTCTAAGCTCTACGTCATCGTGTTCTCCGTCGCCGTCTTCAAGCCGTTCCTTCATAAAGTCAGGCTCGTTGTTCATGCCTTCATCTTGCACTCTAGATGACTGGGATGCCGACACATCTTCGGACCTGTTGATACATTCCACTCTCTGGATTATACATCCATTCGTATGGAATTATATGCTCACCAGTTGACAGTATTTGGTGACGCTTCTTGCCTTCTCTGTGCTTGTGCAAACTCCGATGAAGACTTCACCTGCTGCTCAGGCAAAGGCTCAAATATTGCCTTCAACTTTCCCTTCTTGTACCAAGAGCACTTCTTGCTCATTGACTGGTGAGCCATCAGTCCCTGCATCATCTCGAACCACTCATTGCACGCGTTACATGTTTGCGCTAGCAGTTCTTCCAAGTTGTGTTTCTTCCTGCACATCTTGCACAAGGTACTATATTTATTTTTCGTGTCAATACATCTGTGAGTGTCATTAATTTTCAAGACTCACCTCGATGACTACAGCTAGATGGGGATGAAAATTTCAACGGTGACAGGCCGTATACAAGCTCTAGCACGTAAGGCACGCCCTCACCTGACGTGTAGATGGTTAAATCGGCGATTCACCTTCCATTCAGCGTCAATATTCGCCTTTTGCTCTTTTGCCCTTCCAAAGGTCAGTTTCCAATTATTCCATTTATGTCCTAACATACATGCAGACGTGTCCTGTATCTGCATCCAGGTTCTAAAAAACTGTGTCCCAGTTCCTCAGTGGCATGCACATATACAGCTGCATACTTGCATATGCCGCCATCCAATTTGCTCACCATATACAGCCTATTTCAGTACGTACCTTACATTTATCAGACCTACTAAACCTGTTCCAGCACTGTGCTTACTACCTCGAGTTGCAGGGCACATTGCGCTTCAGCGGTGGCTAATCCTGCCCGCTCGGACGTATTTTTGCGAATCCCGCGGCGCGGGATTCGTTCTAAAAAGGAAATTAAGCGCTTTGTGCAGGGGGCGGGAGTCATACGCTCGGAGTGCTGGCTGGCTGAATGCGTGGTTGCCCGTCGAAAGTCTGGCCTGTTCACTGTGCAGTTCAGTGGGAAGGTGAGTGTGATATCGTTTCTATCTTCGACACTATCTAGTACCTGCCATTGGACGCTACCACGGTGCAGACTTTGGCATTCATCTTCCTTTGCTTCTGGCGTCCTGTGGGAGCAAAGCCCACATGGACTCCTTGGCCCAGGTGGTGTCTGGACCGGCAGCCGCCTGAGGTTTTGCCTGCCAACACGCTGTGCAATCCGCTTGCGGTAGTTGCTCGACCTCGTCACTCAAACTCGGTAAGTCCTGCCTACATCTCTCCCCTCTTCTATTACTTCTCGCCGCACAGATCCTTTCCCTCATGCAGTCCTCTCTGACTCGACACACCATTGGCCCCCGGATCGTGTCCTCTGAGGAGGACGACTACCCGCTCGACGCCCCCTCTCTCCCGGACTTCACCAAACCTGCTCCCCACCCGCTCTTTGATGACGGCAGCGACCAAGGTTCCGACCGTAGAAGTGACGATGTTGCCTGATCGTGCTGGGCCATCGGGTAGCCAAGGTGAGTTGGATTTATATTTCTGAACAACGATGTGCTCATAATTCCTTGCAGATGTGTCTGAGCGTCCGGTCGGTGAGTGGTACATTCAAACTGCTCAACAGAATGTAGCTGATGAACAATGACAGGTGGCACATTGCCCACTACCTCCGCTCTGCTGCCATTGGCGTCGTCTGCGCCCGCCTCTCCTGCGCCTGCCTCCTCCATACGCACTTCTGCTGTGCAGGCCCCGGCTGCATCTTCTCTCAACACAACGGACATCGAGGAAGAGACGGAGCTGGACTCTTGAGGCAGAGCAACGGCGCACAAACTCCAAGGTGAGTGCCCAGGTACCTAGCAGGTGTACATTGTCAGCTGAAATGTGATTGTCAGGTCTCACAGAACAGCTACAACGTCATGAATACCTGACCATGAAGTGAGTTGTCTCTCATGTTTGTAGCTTGCGCTTGCATTGGATATGGCTTGTATTCGATGTTCTGTATTACTAGTGCGCACATTATGGATGGATATCTAGCTATAACAAATTGTATGACTGAAACTGAGTGAATTACAAACCATCTACTACTTGAGAAACCAAATACAAGGCAGCTGTGATGTTCAGAATGGTATTATTGGCAATGTACAAGCAGTGCTGGAGGATATATTGTACTAACTTCAGCCATGCTCAAGAACATACATTGAAAGCTAGACAATCAAGCAAGCAAAAGCTACCAAACTGGATACTTGAGAGCTGCAGGATCTACCATTTTGCTTTTTGTGCAAGCAAAGCAGTTTATTGGCAAGGCTTTGATGAAAGGGACTTACGTTGCCAAGGAGATTGGTTCAAAAAGGCTTGAATTCCCTTGTTATGGAGTTGCTCAGCTAAGAAGGCCATTATAGCCTTGTCAAGGTAAATCAATTTTTCCTGATGAAGCTGGCACCTACAACAAGCATGTCACTGCCGCACCTCCGCTTGCACATGATCAGCTCGTCTGGTTGCTGCATCGCAACATCAAGATCACGCACCCCTCTGACAAGCTTGACCATCGCCGCATTGATCCCTTCCCTATTGAATGCACTATCTCTGACAATGCTTACCAACTTCACCTTCCTTCATACCTCTCTCATCTTCATCCTGTCTTCCATGTCTCCCTCCTTGATCCTTACTCCAACCCTTCTGACTTTCACACCCATGCCACTCCTGACCCTTTCAACATCACTGACACTGAACCCCCTCACTCCATTGCCTCGATCCTTGACTGCCACAAGCTCAGCCAGCACTATGAGTACCTCGTGCACTGGAAGGACCTCTCCAATGACGAGGACTCTTGGGTCCCACTCTCTGACATCCCCACCTCCTACAACGAGCTCATAGAACATTTTCACCGCCATCACCCTTGTGCTCCACATCCCCATCAACTTCTCATTGACCATGTAGTACCTGTACCTACAGATGTTGCCCTACTGACCTCTCCTTCACCATCTTCTGCACCACAGGTCCCCGCCATGCCCCCTGAGTCCTCCGCTGCCACCTCAAGACTGCCTGTGTCTGCACCTGCTCCCGCTTTGTCTGTGCCTCAGTCCATGCCTGCTCCTGCCGCTGCCCCTGCCATACCTCCTGCTGCCTCGCACACTCCGAGCCCTCGCCCAGCCCGTGTGCCCAGCCTCCGCAACATCTATGTGCCGCCCACACAGACAACAATGCGATCTGGTCAGGTTTCGTGACTGCCTGTCCGATATGACCCCTGACTTGAGGACTGCGCAAGCGCACTCCTTGAGGAGGAGGTGATGTAATGGCCGCCATTACACGGATACTTACCGACTCACTACAAATGTGCCATGGACCTTTAGAGATGCACTACAAATGTGTCACGGCCTTTCCAAGGACTCAACTGCTTAATTAATTAATGGACTCTTCAGGGACATGACTTGATTAGGTACTCACTAGGTGTTGAAAGGGGTGAATTGGAGTGGCTGTAAAGGCAGGGAACGAACCTTTGAGGGAACTACTGAGGGACCCGTTAGGCACACAGGAGAGCAGAGGAAGGAACAATACATTAGAGGGCGTATCCAGCCCAGTATATATACATGTGTGAGACCATCACCTGATGGTCGAGTCATGATGAGTCATAATTGTAAGCTACATGAGTCATCGTTAGTAAGACGGAATCCGGAACTCTAGGTTACCGGCAATATCATATGCTAAGGAACGGAGGCCCGGATGTCCGGTATCTAATCTACTGATATAGGACGAGAGATAATCGAGTCCTATAGATAAGATAAAGAGTGAAAAGAGAGTAAACATACAATACAGTACGTAGCGTTGCAGAACACAATGTAAGTCCATATCAGGCAAGCCTGATAAGATAACACCTGAAATGGTAGAAGTTCAACACTAGGAACCCAATGACTTGTCCCGGTTTACTCCGTAGTACTTAGCTGTGCGTGTTGTTGAAATGAATTCACACTCTAGTACTGGTTGGATGGTGTAATGGTAACACCTCCCGGCACTTATGGGATGACCTAGGTTCAATCCACAGTCTGACCAACTTTTCGTGTTTTATCACGTGTCCCTCCTGTAGGTTCCCTCGTCTTGCCAACACCAGTCTTCGGGCACCTCACCCTCCATTGTTCGCAATCCTCTCATCCGCATGCTCTCTCGTGCTCTCGACTCGATCTCTTGACCCTCGTGTAACGGCCCTCGACATGGTCCGCCTGTTACTAATATCATCATGATATGCTAAGGAGCGGAGGCCTGGAGGTCTGTAATCTAATCTACTGAGTCGGGACAAGAGATAACGAGTCCTGCAGATAAGATAAGAGCAAAAAAGGAAGGTGAGCATGTTGGAATCTAAACGGACATTCGTAGAGTATCAGTAGGATACCTAAGGACCAGTAGTGTAAGATCGCACCGGCGCCACCTTACGTAAGCGCCAGCGTGCATTTTTCGTTAGAACATCGCTCCTTACACCTCAGTACTCGAACATCATCGTCGAGACTGAGGTGAGTAACTTTCTGCTACCTTATGTCGCTCTTTTACTCATTTACTGTAGCCACTTCATGTCTCCTACAGGTTTGTCAATAATATAGTACTCGAACATCATCGTCGAGACTGAGCTACTTCGTGTCTCCTACAGCGTTGTATCCCCCTCCACTCCTTTTGAGAGGTTATGAGCCCTGCGGGCCTTAACTGAAGATATTTTACACTTCCACTGCGTACACGCTAAGACACAAGCCGTCCTACAAGCCCCTTGAGCAATGCCTGCCAGTGCTTCCACAGCCACGCCAACACCCACGCCCACGGCCTCGATCGCTACCATGAAACTACCGCAAGCGTCGAGCTGTCTCTACAACGTTCCGTCACTTGATGACGAGGGCAAGAACTTCACCATGTGGAGATACCGGGTGGAGATGGATGGTTCTGCGGGTTCAGAAGCTGTGGAGGATCGTGACGGGAGATGAGCCAAAGCCAGGTGAGAGCGAGCCCGACCAACTCGCAGACTGGTCCGAGCGCGACCAGGAAGCGAAGGCGCAAGTCACGCTCATGCTCGCGAATGAGCCTCTGAGCAGTGTACTGCACGCGACGTCTGCAAAAGATGTGTGGGACAAGCTCCTCGAGCGCTACGAAGGACGCGGTAAGCAAACCATCGTGTACCTCATCAGTGAACTCTTCCGCGCCACTCTCTCTGACGAGTCCGACCTCGAGCCGCAGCTCAACGCCATGCGGCAAAAGGCGACTACCCTCCGCACACTCGGTCAAACCCTCGACGACGCGCTGGTCGCAATTGCCATCATTATCTCCCTCCCCGAGTCCTATTCGGTTCTCCGTACCATCCTCATGTCCACCGACGACAAGCTCACTACGGACAAGGTCATCGCACAGATCTTGACGGAGGAGCGCGCGCACCGCAAGGCAGGCTGACAGCACGCCTATGCTGCCAAGCTGTCCGGCAATGCACCGCCCCCTAAGTCCAAGGGCAAGAAGTCGAAGAAGGCTGCTGCAACGTCAGGACCTACCTGGACGTACTGCAAGAAGCCGAACTACACGGAGGACGTCTGTCGGAAGAAAAAGCGAGACCAGGAGGCGAAGGTGGCAGAGAAGGCAAAGGGCAATGATGAGAACAAAGACGAGAAAGGGCAGTCTGACCTCATGGCGAAGGTCGCGCACGTACGTCCCTCCTCGCCCGTCAACGAGACGATCCAGCTCTTTGTTGCGGAAACGCTCGCGCAGCGCAGCACTAGCCTCAACAAGTGGCTGGTCGATTCTGGTGCCTCGAACACCATGAGCTCGCGACGTGACTGGTTCATCAACTACCAGCAACTTGCCTCCCCTGTCCGCGTCTGGCTCGGCGACGAGCGCTACATTCACGCTGTCGGGATTGGCCAGATCCAACTCGACATGGACGTCGGCAACGGGAAGACGCGCACCTCGATGCTGTGTGGGGTCTACTACGTCCCCGACCTCAACGGTAATCTCCTCTCTGTCTCACGCCTTGCCGAACGCGGCCACTCCTTCTCCTTCCACGACGACCTCTGCGAGATCTCGAAGGAAGGCCACACTGTCGCTCTCGCTCGCAAACAGGATGGGCTTTACACCCTCCTCGCTAAGCAGTGCGCTCCGGAACGTGTCTATGTCGCCTCCGCTTCCCCCGATGACTCATCTGCTGTCAAAACTGCTCCACCGCTCATCGCCATGCCTGCAAAGGCCAAGAAGTCCTCCAAGGCCACACTCGCAACCTGGCACCGACGCCTAGGCCACCTGAACGTCGACTCTGTCGTCAAGATGGTGCGCAAGGGTATGGTAAAAGGTATGGACATCATCAGCAGCCTTAAGCCGAAGCACTCGCTCGCCTGTGCTCCCTGTCTCAAAGGAAAGCAGTCCCGCTCACCAATCACGAAGGAGTCCACCGTCAAGAATCCACGTGTTCTCTGGCGCACGTTCTCTGATGTTTGCGGTCCTATGGACACCGCTGCACGTACTTGGCACACCTCCTTTGTCACGCACATTGATGTGAAGAGCCATCGCGGCACGGTCACTCTTACCAAACGCAAGGGTGAGGCCGAACATCACACGAAGACGTACATCGAGCGTGCAGAAGCAGAGACAAGAGAGCGTGTGAACTTCTTTCGCAGCGATGGCGGCGGCGAGTACGGCTCAGCAACCCTCCAGAAGTGGTTCGAGCTGAAGGGCATTCATCACGAGAAAACCAACCCCTACACACCTCAGGAGAACGGTGTTGCGGAATGCTACAACCGCACACTCGTCGAGATGGCACGTGCAATGCTATCTGATGCAAGCCTACCCAAGATGTTCTGGGGCGATGCTGTGCTCTACGCAGCATACATTCTCAACAGGACCCCTTCTCGTGCTCTCCCTGATGACGTCACGCCACACGAGGCCTATACCGGCAACAAACCCAACCTCGCGCATCTACGCACCTTCGGCTGCAAGTGCTGGGTTCACATCCCGGACGAGTTGCGCAAGAAGCTTGACGTCAAATCTGTCGGATGTCGCTTCCTCGGTTACACTCACAACCGTCAAGCATTTGTTGCTGTTGATGCAAAGAACTTCCGCCGTGTCTATGAGTCACGAGATGTCTTCTTTGATGAAGGTGACAGCGAAGAACCCACACGCGTAGTGATTGACCCGGAGTCGCTCGAGCTGCAGCCTCCGATGCATCACTCTGCGTCTGAGCCAGCTTCTCCAACAGTGCAGAAGCACGTGCACATCGAGGACGTCCCTGACGACGACGGCCCGCTACCTGAGCTCCTCGGTGATGACGACGACTCTGATGACGACGGGGAGTATGACCTCCCGTATCCGCCACCATTGCACCGCTCGCCTACACCACCTGCCGCTGACCATCTACGCCAGCCTCCTCCACCTCGTCAGCCTGCTCAGACTCATTGATCCTCTCGCAAATCTGTTCCTCCTGGTCCACCACTCCCATACCCAAATCCAGCACCTCCACCGGAGGTACATCGCTCCATGCGCACACGTCGCGCACTGGTTCAGGACGATGACCCGCGTCTCCGTGTAAATGCCTACAAACGGAATACGGTACGGGCGGCACAGGATGCGGTATGTGCTGCGGAGGATGACAGGCTTCCACCACGCTGGCGCGAAGTCGGACAGGATGAAGATGCTGATCAAGTGGGCGCGCATGATGGTGAGCCAGCTGCCTACCAGGCGGCTGCAGAGGACAACCCGGAGCCCCGCACGTACGAGGAGGCGGTTTCGAGACCTGAGGCGCCATACTGGAAGGCTGCCATGGCAGACGAGCTTGGCCAGTTTGTCAAAACCGAGCTGTACGACGAGGTTGAACGTCCACGAGGCTGCAAAGTTGTTGGTTCGAAGTGGGTCTACAAGCGTAAGCTTGGACCTGATGGCTCAGTTGTGAAGTACAAGGCTCGCCTTGTTGCACAGGGCTTTACGCAGGTCGAGGGCATCAACTATAACGAGATGTTCGCGCCGACTGCGAAGTTCACAACTATCCGCTCGCTACTTGCCTTAGCAGCGAAGCTCGACCTCGAGATCGACCAGATGGACGTCAAATCGGTGTTCCTGAATGGCGAACTTGAAGAAGAGATCTATATGGAGTGCCCCCCCGGTTTCTCCAAGTCCATGCGCGAGGTCTGGCGACTCAACAAGTCCCTCTATGGCCTGAAGCAAGCCGGACGCGAATGGTACAAGAAGGTCAAGGCCGAGTTCGAGGCTCTCGGCTTCACTCGCAGCAATGCCGACCATGGCGTGTTCTACAAGAACAATGACGGCAAGCTCGTCATCATTGCCATATATGTCGATGACATGCTGATCTTCTCCAACTCCACGGCTGCGCGCGATGCGACGAAATCCGCTCTCTCCGAGCGATTCGAAATGACTGACCTGGGCGAGGCGCACTGGATCCTAAATATGGAACTCACACGTGACCGAGCAAACCACACGCTCAAGCTTTCACAATGTCAGTACATCGAGACGATCCTGGACCGCCATGGCATGGCGGACTGCAAGCCGGTTGCAACGCCAATGGTGCAGAACCAGAAGCTCACCAAGCTCGACGTCCCGGAGATCGACCCTCAGCCGTACCAGCAAGCTCTCAGCTCGCTTATGTATGCGATGGTTGGTACGTGTCCAGACATTGCCTATACAGTGGGCGCACTGAGCCAGCACTCGGCAACACCCGGGCAGGAGCATTGGGTTGCACTCAAGCGCGTTTTCCGCTACCTCCGAGGTATGACTGATCTCTCCATTGTCTATGACGGCAAGATCCACGATGAACCCTTTGCGTTCGTGGACGCTGATCACGCCAACGATCCCATCACCCGTCGTTCTGTCAGCGGCTATGTCTACCTGATCGCTGGTGGTGCTGTCAGCTGGTCCTCGAAGAAGCAAGCCTCAGTCGCGCTCTCCAGCACGGAAGCCGAGTACATGGCTGCTTCGACGTCTACGCAGGAGGCTGTCTGGCTACGGATCTTGCTCGGTGAACTCGGTCTCCTCAATTTGGCAAACCCTACTCGCCAGCGCATTGACAACCAGTCTGCAATGGCACTTGCTCGCAACGACGCATTCCACAACCGCACCAAGCACATTGCGGTCCGTCACCACTTCATCCGCGAGAAGGTGGAGGACGGAGAGATCAACATCGAGTACGTGCCGACTGACAGGCAGATTGCGGACGTGCTTACTAAGCCACTTGGCCGAGTTAAGCATGTGCGTTTTGTCGAGGGCATGGGCTTACAGTAGGTCCGGCATCCCACTGAGTGGGCGTGTTGGAATCTAAATGGACATTCATAGAGTATCAGTAGGATACGTAAGGACCAGTAGTGTAAGATCGCATCGGCGCCACCTTACGTAAGCGCCAGCGATCATCGTCGAGACTGAGGTGAGTAACTTTCTGCTACCTTATGTCGCTCTTTTACTCATTTACTGTAGCTACTTCATGTCTCCTACAGGTTTGTCAATAATATAGTACTCGAACATCATCATCGAGACTGAGCTACTTCGTGTCTCCTACAGCGTCGTATCCCCCTCCGCTCCTTTTAAGAGAGCATACAGTAAGGTATGTAGCATTGCAGAACACAATATAAGTCCATATCAGGCAAGTGTCACGAGTTGACGAAAGCGCCCAGCGCTCGGCGTACCCTAGGCCTCCAAGTCTACCCTCGGCCTCCAAGTCCACCCTCGCTCGGCGTACCCTCGGCCTTCGGGCACAGCCTCGGTCATCGGCCAAAAGCCTCGCGACCTTGTCCATCACGCCAAGGCAGTTCCACATTATTCCATACCCTTCCGACCCAATCACGACGCTCTGTGCACGGACCATGGTAGATAGCTTGCCCTAAACACGGGCTGTATATAAAGACCACCCCCTGCTCCCCTAGAGACTCAGTTTCAACCTCTTGTCTCTAGGTGAGCAGGGTGCCCCCTGTACTAGTTTCTTCTACACTAAATGTATACTTGTCTCTAGCCCTAAGGTTGAGTCCCTGACTCCCTTTCAGTTTCAGATAAGAATCAGTAAGTCGAACGTCCCGGGTTTGCAGTAGATTGTTAGGCTGTGACTAGACCTTAGGTCGTCACATTAGGTCGAAACTCCTCCCACCCCCGACGTTTGACGGTTCTTCTTTTCTCTTAGCCACTCCCTTGCCGATCCTCAGGCATAAGAGGTGCTGTCATCAGACAGTAAAAGTCTTGTTCACTAGTGACAAGCAAAGTGTGCCGCCTCCCAGGTGTAAGGGACTCTGCTAGTTAAACTAGCCGTGTGTTTCCAAGAGGTCTCAGTGACTGTAGACGGAAACAAATGTGCTAGGGCAGAAGGGACATAGGTGCAATACCTCGTCCACCAACGTTTGGCTCTGAGTGTGGAAACTCAGCAGCGACTACCCCGATTCCCCACCTGACCTGACTGAGAGAAAGCAGGCAGACGCCGACACTACCTCCCTTTTTCTCGCGGCCAGGATCTGTTGTGCCAGTGCGCTGACTGGATGTTTGTAGTGCCTAAAGCTGCTTCTTCCCGCATCATCTGCGCCAAGAACGAGGCTACCGGGCTACTAGAGCGGATCGAGCTCTCAGACCCCCATCGATTCGACCACATTGGGAAAAGAAGGTCCCGTCCTCGAAAGAAGGAACACCCGTACCGACCTGTTCCTGGACAATGAGAAGAGCTCGCTCGATTAGCCGAGTTAAGACACACCAAAGACCTTCTGCAGAAGGAAGAATACTCCTGACGAACTCTTGCAGAACGACTCCGCACGCCGCCACCCCCGCTCATCGATCACATCGAGCCAGCCCCACCCGTCGTACTCCCGGAAATCAAGCCCACCCCGGAAGAGCTCCACTTCCGTAAGAAGCAAGTCGTTTCTAAGGAGCGAGCCTTCACACGAAAGCTCAACGCCATTGCCACCCGCCTCACTGCGGTCTTTGAGAACACCGATCGACTCCAAGGAGAAAACGAAGAACTGCGCCAAGCAGTCCTTGCCAAAGGAAGACTGTTCAACAACATCACGGAAACCCTTAGCGAACGTGCACGAGAGCTCACCAAAGGACGATGGTGGGCTAAACTAGACAAGGATCTACGGGCAGTAGGAGGGATATCGTTTAAAGACCTACGAGTCTGATATGTGGAAGTCTGTAAACAGATCGTCGCTCTAGGAGACGACTGGCTCGTAGTATAGAATCAACGTGGCTAGCTCAGCGGAACAGTTAGTTTGTTACGGCTGCATACACGCCTTCGACTCTTCAGACCTCTGCGACGTTCACTACCACGAAGAGAAAGGCGAGACTCAGATCTACGATTGTGAAAGACAACTGTGCCCCAATCGCTACCCACGGTCACGAACCGACGACGGTGAAAGGTTCAAAGCGATCCGACGCACCAACCAACATCCGTTAGGGCCTCGTAGCACTCACGCCAGTCGGTCAGCCTCTCGAGTACCTTCATGGATCCCAACCCCCGATCCTCCTACACCTCCGTGCAATCCGAGCCCCGAACCCCCACGACCAACCCGTGGTTGTCAACCTACACAAAACCCCGGCCGAACTCCTGCGGGTGCACCACCACCACCATCTCCCTCCCCTCCTCCTCCTAGCATGGCGACCCCCGATAAGGAAATTGCCAAGCTATTAGTCCCGCAACGATATGATGGCTCGACAACGCAATGAGCTAAACTCTTCATCGCCCAGTGCAAAGAATACTTTGAGTACTATGGGTCAGTAATTGGGTCCCTCCGTATCCAGCTTCTCGTAGCTCTCAATCTCCTGGACAAGGACGCCAAGGAGTGGGCAACTCAATATGTCGTCCTCTACGCGGAGGGCTCCAGTGCCCCGTTTGCCGATCTCGAGGCCTTTTACCAGGCTCTCCTGACTCGGTTCGGCCACGTGGACGACGCCGCAGCCGCGCAAGTAGAGATTGAGGAACTTGTCAAAAGGGACAAACGAGAAAAGCGCACCGTGGCCGAGTTTTCAGCGGCCTTTGCAGGACCAGCTCAGTGATCTGGATACGGGACAGTCGAGCTTCGCAACAAGTATCGGGACGGGCTCCCCACTCGGGTGTTCCGCAAAATCCAACTCGAACAATTCGAGGACTGGAAAAAGTTGGACACGCGGGCGCTCGAGGTCGAACAGCTGTTGGATCTTGACAAGGCACGAAGGCCTGAAAACCCCTTCTTCCAGCGCAGACAAGCCGGTAGGTCCAACAGAGCGGCGCAACGGCCACGACAACTGTCCCGGCGGAAGTCAAAGGGAAGGGCCTCGACGTCTCAGCACTGCTGGATGAAATGACAGCCTTAAAAACGGAGTTGAGGGACTCCGATCCCTTAAGGAGTCAGAGGGTTTTTAATTCGGTCTGCGTTAGCTGCTGTATGCGTTGGACCGAAGACTATGAATCGTTTTTCTGTACTGTCATCTGCAAATGTATACGAGCTAGATCACGAATCACAACATTTTCACATACCCGTTTTGCTGCGTGGCAGAAACAGACAGAAGGAGATTACAGCAATGGTGGACAGCGGATCCACCACTAAGTTCATGAATCGATGTTTTGTACGAGAGAACAAAGTACGCACCCAGAAGTTGAAGCATCCCATACCTTTGTACAACATCGACGGATCACTCAACAAGGCAGGGAGCATTTCAGAAGTAGCAGTTCTGCACATGAAGATCGGAGACCACGAGGAGAAAGTGGTGTTTACTGTCACGAACATCGGTCCGGAAGACGTGATCTTAGGCCTGGATTGGCTGCGCGAACACAACCCCGAAATCGACTCGGAGCAAGGGTCCTTTAAACTCTCACATTGTCCGGATACGTGTCGGACAGAACCTACAGAACCTCAGTTGACTGCCAGTGCCACCTCACGGAAGAGGTGACGGGCTAAGAGGACCTCTAAGGTTGAGAAGAGCCAAGTACGGGCTAAGGTGCTACCTGAGGAGGACTCAGAGCCCGAAGTCGACATTGATTGGAACGAGGAGGACCTCCTGGAAGCTTGGGAGCATGGAGTGACTCTGCCGAACTGTCCGAAACTTTACATTGCCGCCGGACACATGTACTCGCAAGCCCTGGCAGAAGAGGCATTCCTTAAGAGAGAAGTCAAAAGTGTGGATCAGATGGTGCCAGAGAAATATCACGACTTCCTCGACATCTTCTCCAAAGAAGCCTCAGAACGGTTACCCGAGCATAAGTCCTATGATCATGCGATTGAACTGGTCCCCGACGCCAAGACATTCCACTCTAAGGTTTACCCCTTAGCTCCAAATGAACAAGTGGCACTAGATGAGTTCCTCAAGGAGCAGCTAGCGAAAGGCTATATACGGAAATCCAGATCACCGATATCCTCCCCTTTCTTCTTCATCAAGAAGAAAACCAGTGATCTACGCCCGGTGCAGGATTACCGTCGACTCAATGTGATCACTGTAAAAAATCGCTACCCTCTACCGCTCATCTCGGAGCTCACCGACCGTCTGCGAAATGCCACCATCTTCACCAAGTTTGACATCCGTTGGGGTTATAACAACATCCGGATCAAAGCGGGAGACGAATGGAAAGCCGTGTTTGTGACCAATTGAGGCCTATACGAACCTCGGGTCATGTTTTTTGGGCTCACCAACTCCCCGGCCACCTTCCAGAATGTAATGAACGATATCTTCAGAGATCTCATTACCGAAGGAAAGATTACGGTCTATCTCGACGACATCCTCATCTTCTCCACCGATCAGCAGGAGCACGACCGAGTCACACGAGAAGTGCTCAAACGATTGAAGGAAAACGATCTCTTCCTTAAACCGGAGAAGTGTGAATGGGATGTGCCAGAAACCGAATACCTCGGGATGATTGTCGGTGGGGGAAAGGTTCGCATGGACCCGGTCAAGGTCGGTGGTGTTGCAAACTGGCCCACTCCCACCAACGTCAAGGGGGTCCAGCAATTCAGGGGATTTGCCAATTTCTATCATTGCTTTATCCAGGATTTTGCCAAAATCACTCGACCCTTGGACAACCTGACCAAGAAGGACACACCCTGGCACTGGGGTGAAGAGGAGCAAAAAGCCTTTGACGAGCTCAAAAAGTGTTTCACGTCAACGCCCATCCTGGCTATCTACGACCCCAGCCGAGAAACACGAATTGAAGTAGACGCCTCAGGGTTTGCAACGGGCAGTGTCCTCAGTCAGAAACAAGACGATGGAAAGTGGCATCCAGTGGCTTTTTGCTCCCATGGAATGGACCCGGCACAGCGGAACTAGGAGATCTATGACAAGGAGATGTTGGCTATCATTGAGGCACTCGAGGACTGGCGCCACTACCTCGAAGGACTACCCTCGCAGTTCGAGATTCTCTCCGACCACAAGAACCTCGAATACTGGTGAACCGCACAACATCTCACGTGTCAACAAGCTCGATGGGCCTTATACCTGTCACGGTTCGACTTTGTCATCACGCATAAAGCGGGCAAATCCAATGGACGGGCAGACGCACTCTCCCGGCGGGTCGACCTTCAAATCAATGACGAAGATGACAACCTTGACCAGATGGTCTTAAAGCCTTTGCAGTTTAAAGTCGCAGTGAATCAACGAGGCCACGCTGCGGTCATACCTGACACAGCCATCCTCCGTCGCATACGCACCTGCTCCAACAAGGACCAAATAGTTGCCGAGGCTCTCGAGAAGATTCAGGATCTTGGACCTCCACGCCTTCAACGAGATTTCACCGAGTGGAATGCTGAACAGGGTCTCCTGTTGTTTAGGGGGTGCATCTATGTACCAAAGGACGTGACGCTTCGTCGCGACATCGTCCAAATGCACCATGATGCCCCGGCGGCCGGTCACCCCGGTCGGGCAAAGACACTCGAGTTGGTATCCAGGAACTATTGGTGGCCAGGGATGACCAAGTTTATCAACGACTATGTTGACACCTGCAATGTGTGCAACCGAACTAAGACTTTCCCGCAAAACCCCAAGGACCTCTCAAGCCAAACAAGATTCCGGAAGGACCTTGGCAAGTCATGACCACTGATATGATCGTAGGGCTGCCTAAATCGCAAGGGTTCGACTCAATCCTCGTTGTTGTTGACCGGTTCACAAAGCAAGTGCATGTCATCCCCTGCCATGAGACACTCACTGCCGAAGGTGCTGCGGAACTATACATTTGTGACATATTCCGACACCATGGTGTTCCAGCCAAAGTAATCTCCGATCAAGGCCCCCAGTTCGCATCGAAGTACCTTCAAGCCATCTACAGGGGCCTGGGGATCAAACCAGCCTTGTCCACGGTGTTTCATCCACAGACAGATGGACAGACAGAGCGACTCAATCAGGAAGTTGAACAGTACCTGCGTGCCTTCGTCAACCACCGACAGGATGACTGGGCCAAACACCTGCCCATAGCAGAGTTCGCATTAAACAACCGAGTACACTCTGCTACTGGTCACTCGCTGTTCTTCATGCTGATGGGATATCACCCATCGGCAATGGCACGCTCCGGCCCCATGTCCACAGTCCCTGCAGCCGAGAAACACCTCTCCCTACTCGAAGAAGTCCGTCGTGACTGCCAAGCATCCCTCGAGTTAGCAGCTGAACAGATGAAACGATACTATGACCGGCAGGTACAGGAGGCACCAATATTCCAACCAGGCGACAAAGTGTGGCTGGATGCTCGGAACCTCAAAATTTGGCAACCAAGTCGAAAGCTTAGCCCTAAGCGACTCGGACCCTACAAGATCATTGGCCGCACTGGTGACCTGGATTACGAGCTGAAATTGCCCCCATCCGTACCTGTCCACCCAGTTTTTCACGTATCACTGCTCAGCCCGTACAAGAACAGCCCTATCCCAGGGTGAACGCCCACAGAACCCCCACCAATCGAAGTTGAAGGAGAGGAGGAATACGAGGTTGAGCAGATCAAGGACTCACGCATTTTCAGACGGCAAATCCAATACTTGGTCAAGTGGAAAGGCTATGACGACTCACACACATCCTGGGAACTGGCACGCAACGTGGCCAATGCTTGTCGCCTAGTGGAGGCATTCCATCACCAGCACCCATCCGCCCCACGCCGTGTGTCGGCAACAGTTTTTGAAGCCCTGCAGTTCAAGCCAGTCCCAGAACCCCTGACATCAGTTCACCATCGGTCGGGTTGGGAACTTGGGCTGGGCACCACGCATGAGGTCATGCGCCCTTAGGAGGGGGGTACTGTCACGAGTTGACGAAAGTGCCCAGTGCTTGGCGTACCCTAGGCCTCCAAGTCTACCCTCGGCCTCCAAGTCCACCCTCGGCCTTCGGGCACAGCCTCGGTCATCGGCCAAAAGCCTCGCGACCTTGTCCATCACGCCAAGGCAGTTCCACATTATTCCACACCCTTCCGACCCAATCACGACGCTCTGCGCACGGACCATGGTAGATAGCTTGCCCTAAACACGGGCTGTATATAAAGACCACCCCCTGCTCCCCTAGAGACTCAGTTTCGACCTCTTGTCTCTAGGTGAGCAGGGTGCCCCCTGTACTAGTTTCTTCTACACTAAATGTATACTTGTCTCTAGCCCTAAGGTTGAGTCCCTGACTCCCTTTCAGTTTCAGATAAGAATCAGTAAGTCGAACGTCCCGGGTTTGCAGTAGATTGTTAGGCTGTGACTAGACCTTAGGTCGTCACAAGGAAGGCATTATCTGATTGTACAGTATGCCTATCAGATGAGGCCTGAGTTGTTAGTCATCATTGTAAGCTTCATGAGTAAGTGTTAGTAAGACGGTAAACGGAACTATAGATAACTGTCAATATCATATGACAAGGGAGCGGAGTTCTGATACCGAATGGAGTACCGAATGAATACTGAGTGGAATGCCGAATGGAACTCAGCATAATCAACTATATATGAGAAGAAAAGGAATGTAATCTACGTATAGTAGCGTAGCAGAACATAAGATAAGTCCTCATCAGGAGAGCCTGATTATATAATGTATGAAATAGTAGAAGTTCAACAGTTCAACAGTGTCCTATAGCTAACTATATACCATGCCTTGCATGGCCCAGTCAGACACTGACATACTGTGATAAGTTTGTATTGGTCCGCCCGGCCATACATTCATCTTCCCTTTTTGCTGATGGTGTAGCCGGATGATGAGCTGCCGCCAGAATTGGTGCTCCTCTGCAAGAAACTGGGAAAAGTGTTGCAAAAGCTTGTGATGCTCTACAATGTGCTACTGTTGCCGTGAGGAGCCTTGTTGCTGTTGCGCGCGGTTGATGGCGTGGACAAGATTGGCGATGTGCTCCTTATACTTCAAGATGAACTGGTAGGATGTCGACATCCAGAGATGGGTTTCAATGTCGCGGGATTCAGGTGTGAAGGGATAGACGAAGAGCAGACGAAGGTACTGTCGTCGGAGACTGGGAATGTGAAGCTGAGAAGTGTTCTGCGTCTTCGGAAGCTATGCGTCGGGGAGACTGTTTGCCAAACAGTGTACTACTTCATGAGGCTGGTCGCCATCTGGTCAGCTGCACTGTCGCAGTGACTGACAGCTATACATGCTGCAGGACAAGACTCGGAGTGGCAGAGGCGGCGCCGTCCGGCGACAAGATGAAGAGCATGTGCGAGTCATATAAGTCGCCCTGGACATCTAGTTCTACAGGGCGTGGTCGCAATCAATTAGATGTCTCGCAGGCCGCTTTGTAGATGTATTAATAGCTAGTAGCTGCGTATATCTCGTTTGCTGATAATTACTTCATCGCTCTGATTTGGACACATAGACGGCCTGCTAGGAAGCTCAGCTAGGTCTGTGGTGATAGAAGCTATCAATCTGGCCTGGCCTCCAGTGGATTGCTGGAAAAAGGGAGGGAAAGGCATTGATTGGAATACAAGACGGTTGTCGATCGACTGCGCACGTTAGTCACCGGATATGTTTGTTGAGAAGGGACCAAAAACAAGGGCACGTCGCCGGGACATTGCCCAGCAAAGGAGATAATAAGGTTGCGGGGGCAAAAGAAGGACGGACAATGACCGGGATTCGCCGGGCCGTCTGGCGCGGTATTTTGAACTCCGCCACGCGCAGATGTGGCGTGGCCACCCTTTTGGCTTGCCTCCTCATTCCTCCGCTGTCGCAACGTGTTTTCCTGGAAACAGAGCCAAAGGAGTCTGTGTGGAACGCTTAGAATCTGTGATCAGGACGCAGCACATAGCCGTAAGCATGCTTAATCGAGCGAGAAGCAAGGACTGACTCATGAGCGGCCCATCAGACTGCCAATTATTGCGGTCCCTCGAGACGACTACCATATTAGGTCTTTCCCTTGTATTCGACCACATTAGGCCTTGCCCTTTAACAACGCAATCAAACTCCGACCATGCCACACCGGTTACAGCCGCGGGCAAAAAGGCCGCGCCTTTTCTCGCACGACGCTCTCTTTGCTCGTACCAACACCTTCGACGACTGCTCGCGTACATACACTCCTCACTCACCTCCTATCATGGCTACCGCAACGCCACGAGCCCCTAAACAGAATGTCTATCACTTCGCAACGCCGAAGCAGGACTGCGACGAGGACATGTTGGCATGGCGGGAAGAGATCAACGGGCGGATTGTGTCTATGACGGACTCGCTAGACGATTTCCTTCGTGTCTATGTCCCCGGCTCCTCCGACCCTTCGACGCTAACGACTGCTCGGCCCTTCAAAGTGCCCGCTGGCCAACTGGAGAGAACGATGTACGATCCTCTGGTGAGTCAAATGATCGACGAGGGATGAGCGATGTACTGATGCATTTTGCTCAGTGTCATGGCCTAACAGAGCTTGTCTCCGATTTCCCTCCTGAGAAGAGACCCAGCTTCCACAACAACGCACACGAGCCCATCCCGTTCCCGTTTGAGAAGCACGCACACGAGTTTCACTACACCAAGCCCGACATCGTTGCATCGCTGCCGGGACAAGCATTCGAGGAGAGGTTTCCCGATCGATGGCGCAACATCTCGACCGTGTTCGAGGTGAAGAGCACGGTCAACGGTGACCCGATGGAGTACCAGTCCCCTGCAAACGACGAAACTCTAGTTCAGTTGGCGAAGAGCGCACGAAACATCCTCTTCGCTCAGAGCAGGCTGTACGTCTTCGTCGTCGGCATCTACGGCCACTTTGCACGCATCTATCGCTTCGACCACGCTGGCGCCATCTGCTCAAACAGGTTCAACTACCAGAAAGACCCTGGTCTTCTGCAGCGGTTCCTATGGCGCCTAGCCCATCCCATCCACGAGAACTGCGACATACTCGGGGCTGACCCGACGGTGCGGCTTACCATCAAGGCTGATCATACGGGAATCGAGGCGGCGCTGCGTACTGCGGGCGTCGCGTACACTAAGGACACTTGGAAGACGTGTCGCTGGGTGACCGTCGACGGCGCCGGCGAGGGTGCGAAGCTGAGATATCTTCTGTACGACCTGATCTTCCTGAACCCGGGGTTGTTCTCCCGGGGAACCACCGTCTGGGCCGGGCTGGAGGTAGACGACGAAGGTCATCCAGTGTGTGTTGACAGTCCCGAGGGCCGGCCGACTGCGAAGCAAGTCATCGTCAAGGACGCATGGCAGCAACTTGCGCGGCGACCGGAGACGGAGCACTACGAGCAGCTCTACGCGTCGATCAGTTTGCGAATGTTGAAGAGCGCGCGTGCGACGGACGCACGGGACAACGAGGTGGAGGGAGAGGCGATCGCGAAGGCATGGGACGAGGCATGGACGGGGCTGGCGGAGTTCGTGGCCGGGGACGACCTCGGGGCCGGGGAGATGCAAAAGAACGTGGAGGATCGAGTTGGGCAGCAGACGTCTACGGCTGTCTATCAAGAAGAACAGATGAAACATCAGTTCTTCGAGCGTAGCCACACGCGCACGGTGTCGAAAACAGTCGGCATCCCACTTTCCCACTTCAGCTGCACGAAAGAACTGGTGCAGGCATTGATGGATGCGATCCAAGGTGCGCGTTTCTTTTGATCTGTGCGTCCGAAGCTGTGTGTTGATGTCCCCGTGTTTCATCGACAGGACATGGTACTGCATTTGAGGCAGGCATAGAGCACCGTGACATCAGCGATGGCAATGTGATGCTCGCGAACGGCCGCGGTTTCCTCCACGACCTCGACTATGCCTTCAACTGGAAGGCGTTCCTGTACGTGAACGGATTCGAGGACACCATGGCGAGCTGGCAGGAGTACGTACGAACGTCAGGGACGGGTATTCCGAGGCAGGACGCAGGCAATGGGGAGCAGCCCACTGTGCCTCCAAACGAGCCTGCGCCGGCCGCCGAAGGGCGCGTAGCACCACCCCTTCCTGTCCTCAACAAAGCCGGACACAAGGAGTACTTCGTTAATGCCATCCTAGCGGAGCGTCGCGTCAGCGGTAGAGGGCGACGCAAGGAATTCCTTGTGCAGTGGAAAGGTTACCAGGAGTGTTCATGGGAGCCTGCGAAGAATCTACGCCGGTGCGAGGCTTTCCTGCAATGGAAAACGCGGACAGTGGAGGAGCGCGCCGACCTGTCTAGACAACACGATGCCGGCGTTCCTGCCGCGGACGAGCGTCCAGAGACGGGCAGCGCGGACGATACGCTACGCGATCAACGAGGCCGGCCGGAATGCAAAGAGCGAACTGTGAGTAGGCCTTGACGTCGTGTCTCATTTTCATTGTTTCCTGACTTGAGCGTTAACAGGGGACCTTCTACTTCATGGCAATCGCGATCATCAAGACCAAAGACATCATTCACGATGCTCATCATGACCTAGAGTCGTTCTACTGGCTCCTGGTATGGCTCATTCTGAGACACACCAGGTACAAGCACGCCTTGGGCCAAGTTGCACTACAGTCCCTTTTTGGAAGTGGGGCCCACGGGATGAAAAGTTACTGGCTTCTAGACGATGACGAACTTACGGTGGAAGGCAACAAGCCCTTGAGTCTTCTTCTCGAGAACTTCCGCCGTCTGTGCAAGTTGAATTATACAGGGGTGGAACGCATGACACACGCAAGCATTCTCAAAATCCTCAAGGAAGCCCTAGGTCGCGACGACTGGCCGTCCAACGACAAGGCGTTGCCATATAAGCCGAGCGGCGCCTCGCAGCATCCACCTCCGCGTCAAGTACAGCCCGTTGCTAGCATCCCGAGCGGTCGTGTCGAGTCTCTTCATGGTTCTGATGCCGCTCCTATCGTATACCCACGCATTGCGCGCATGGCTCACCAACGAGATGTCGTCAGTGAGAGCGATCTCGCCCATATCCAGAGACAGATTCCTGGACGATACGCGGGACCCATCGTGGGCGCTCTCGCACCAGCACCTGCGGTCGACAACCCTCTGGTTCCGCGCGCAATGCTCTTGCATGACCATGCAGTGTCGGAAAGTGCTGCCCCGTTTTCCAGGCGCCGGTTCTCTAGCCCGGAATCACCCACTCCGCGCGACCGTGCCTCAAGGTTGAGGCCGCTCGGTGGGGCTGCACTCGACGATGAGGAAGCCCCGGAAGATGTACCCCCAGCGCCATCGTCCGAAGTGAGATTACGCCTCGAGCGGGTGGCGTCTCAGCGAGCTCGAAGCCGGGCAAGCACGCCGCCGTCACATTTGTCGGAGGATGATAGTTCGGACGCAGGGTCTCAGCTTGTCGGACGCAAGCGATCGCGGGAACCTGAGGTGTGGGGCGAGGGCGAAGAAGACACAGGTCCATCGAAGCGTTCAAGAACTCACAGCAATCAATTCTTCCGTGTGTCCACCGTCACGGGCGCAGCCCCCGACGCGGAAGGGCCGTCCGTTGATGGCTCTCAGGAAGGTCTGACTGTCGAGGAACAGTTCTGGAGTCGCGGATAGTCAAGCTGCTTATTACGCCATTTCCAGGGGCCCATCATACGATGCTACGAAGTGACTGCCGGCGGGGCTCATCTGTATTAGTATCAGTGCGAGACTTATGACTCACTCAATACATTGTGATTTGTTTGGGATACAATTGCCTGACCTCTAAGCCACGGCAGTGGCAGCGGCGGCACGTAATGGTCGACGGTGCGGGCTGAGGGGCGACATCGAACGCGTCACATCGATGCTAGCTCGAGCTCAATGTCAAGATGACATTTGGCCCAGCATTCGTAAAGTTGAAGAGGGGAAAGGACCTTCGACCGTAACCGTCCTCGTATAGCCTCTAGAGAGCACTCAGACCACACCACCGATTGTGCTGCTTAGACACGCTACTGAATACCCACAAACTTAGCATGGTCCGTGCGCACTGGCTTGCAGCGCGGCTTCCATATGCTGCCAGTGAGGTAGCCAGTTCTCGTTGACTCTGGTCTTCAGGATGATAGCTGTCGTGTTCTCTAGCACCAGCTAGTGCTGTGACATACCGCCAACATACAGCACTACTCAGCACCCCATTTCAAGACACATCATTTCGTGCATTTTATATCCGACATACTTAACTGATACAACTACAAAATCCTACGCCTATCTACAACAACAGCACAGCTTAGAGATAAAACATTGTATCCTTCAATTTGCCCTTCACCCCACCGTGCCACATGCGCTCAGCCTCACGGTACACTTCATCCTCCGCGGAACCACTTGTCGCCGTCGTCCCACTGTCTGACTGGCCCTGAAGCAGCGCGTGTAGATAGCACCGGCCACGCTCGCAGGCCAGATCGGCATAGTAGGCCGGTGAGACAAGGCTGACTGCCTTCGTCGCGCGTGCGAACATGTAGCTCACATCGTTCGTCAGACGCTGCAGCCCGTCCGCGGAGAACCCAATCTCATCGTGCACGACATAGTAGTGCGTCGGCCGGGTCGTGCCTTGCAAGCCTGTAGAGCAATGGGGTCAGCACTGGCATGACGCACACGTGGATGGGCCATACCTCCGTGGGCCTGCAAGAAGAAGTCAAAGTCGTACACCGCCGTAACGCCGCGGTCGACGACGGTGCCTGCCTTAGGGTTGCCAAGGTTGTCCGCGTTGTTTGCTTCGGTGGGGTAGAAGCGGGTGTGGTGGCGTTTGCCGCAGATGACGATAGTGAGCTTCGGGCTGTACGCCTTCTGCGGGGTGCTGAACTTCTGGAATGACTTCTTGATCTCAGGCATCTCTTCAGCCACGACGATTGCGAATTGGCCCTAGGTGATACATTGAGTAGGGCATAAACTATACAGGGCCGAATGTGACGCACCTCAGAAACACCATCGCGGTACACGACAATGCGTTCCGGAAGAACTCTACTCTTTGCCTTGAACGCTTTGAGGCGCTCTTCCATCATCAAGGCGAGATCGGTGATCATCTGAAATGCTGTTAGCAAGCTAAAGTGGCCATTCCCAAAAGAGACCTACTTCTTTCTTGGACTCCTGGATTCGGAGCGTGGCGGGGAACTGGCCATAATTGGAGTCGACGCTCGCAACCACCGCAGCGATGGACGGTGTGCCGCTCACGGTACCAAACCCAGGGTGCGTGACATCCATACCGACAAGCATCGTCGGGTTCTGCATGAGCCACGTCATGTTCCGCTGATCTAGTTGATGGTTCACGCCACCCATCTTCATGTTCACTTTCAAAGCAACGTTCGCAAAGTACTGTGGCTGTCCCTTCTCCTTCCTGATCTTCGCCGCGTGCACGCACACCGTCGCCACGTCCAGGTACACATCGCACAGGTGCTTGATCCCGGAGTAGATGTGCTTGTCGCCATTCGAGAGGATGACGAGCACTAGGTTCGGCTTCGGAGTGATGCCTAGCATACGCCCCCGAATCGCGCTGATGGCCGCCTTGCGGATGGGGTCCGATTGCTCCTTGCGCGGGAGCGGCACCGCCACGTACGTAGGCTCTTCCCGACCGAGGATCATGCCTGATTTCCGGCACATGCCCATGAAGCCCTGGACGACTTGCCGCAGCTCTGGGTCTGTCTCTCCCGCAAACTCGTCGCGCGGGTTCCCGTCCTGGATCAGCATCACTGCCCACTTCTCGAGCCGCCCACCGACCGCGAACTTCACGTCGCGCAAGTTCCAACTCGCCCTATCATCCACGCGCGGGTTGCCCTGCCCGTACTGCAGCAGCGGCGGCTGTAGTATCCGCCCCGGCACGACCGCCATCTCGGTCCCGATGCTCACCCCGAACGCTGCGAGCGGGTTCGGGCCCTCGCGGAAGCCCAGCTCGTCCAGCCCGCGCTCAGTGATCGCACGTGCATTCACGTTGGGTGGCTGCAGGGCGACCGTTATCATGGACGCCACATGCTCGTCAAGCAGCTTGCCGCGGAAGGGTTGGCGGTCCAGAATGGTGCAGAGCTCCGCGGGAAGCAGGTTCTGCTTCTTGCCGCCGACGTCGATCAGCGGCAGATCCGGGTATTGCAGTTTAATTTTATACTCTAGTCGACGATGAGTGGCGACACGTCACGTAAAGGGGGGACTTACTGCGTTCAAAGTACTGTTGTACAGTAACCTCGCCATAGTCATCGGTCTTGAACCTGTGCTGCCGTGCAGATACCTTAGCTGCCGTTTTCACCGTCTTCGTGTAGCCAAGATGTGTCGTCTTCACACGAACCCCCTTCACAAAAGCAGAGGCCCGTGCACCGAAGCTCGCGTTGGAGAACTCTTGCATACGGACGGCGAGGTTGCCCGGGGTGTAGAACGCCGTCGTGCACACGTTGACGTTCACCATCAATTGCTTGTACGCCGGGCGCACCGACGAGTAGAAGCCGCGCCAGGCCTCCAAGCCACCCCCAAGCGACGTAGGAGGGTACGCTGGGGATGGATGGAAGAATTTGTTCTTTCCAACCATCACGCCGCCACCTCCCGGCCGGTTAGGGTGAGCAGCGAGAATGAGGTTCAGTGCGGCGATTACAGGGAGGATATCGTATCCGCGGTACTGCCGTTGGCCGTCAAGGTAACTTGCACAGCAGAGTCAGCACATATCCGCCCTAGAGCGACACAAAACAAGGAACGAGAGACGGGCCAAGTCGCGGAGCTCCCGGTGTACTGGAGGTCTTCAAGTACACCAGCACTTCGAGATGTGGCACACCCTCGTCTGACAGAAGGTACGTACTTTACAAGACTTTGTGTCTCAATCTCTTGGATAAACTTGATGGTGAGCGCGTATTCCTTCTCCCGCTTCTTGTCCTCGTCTTCATCTTCATCAGTATAGAGCAACTTCACCACGAGTGGCTGCGGCAGGGTGTATGACGAGATCAGCTTCGAGCTATGGTCGTGAGCGACCTTTCCACCCATGCCGGCATTGGCCCAATCGGGTGTCTGCTCGGCCAGCTGGAAGATCCTGCGCTTGATCCTCTTGATAGCGGTCGCAGGCGTGATAGCCACATCGTATTCATACAACGGCCCCTTCGGAACGCGCACGGGGAAGAAGTTCGTTCGCAGCTTGACTGGCATGCCGCCGGTCCCGAAGCCAGGCCGCGTAGGCAGGTCCGTGTCCCGAAGCGTTAGCGACTTTAAGGAAGCCACGAGGGCCTCTTCCGAATTGTCCGTAAGACGCGCATCGACGTTCGCCGGCACACCAGGCAGGAAGACACTTCAGACGGGATTATGTACCTATCAGCGAAGAGAAGTAGGAAGAGACACACCCTCCCGGCTCCCTCGGTGGCCCACCTCTTCCTCGAAAGCCTCCACCGCGATCCCCTCCTCGAAAGCCGCCACCACGATCACCACCTCGAAATCCCCCACGATCGCCTCCCCTGAATCCGCCGCGATCACCACCTCCTCCTCTGTATCCTCCTCGGTCGCCTCCTCGGTCGCCTCCCCGGAATCCACCACGGTCCTGATAGCCTCCGCGACCTCCCCTGTCACTTGGTGCGGGGCTTCCGCGTCCCCCTCGTCCACGATCGTAGCCTCGTCCTCGGTCGCCGCCTCGGTTCATGTCTTGAGATCAGTTCTACTTCGTTGTCGTAGGCAAGGAAGATGGGGGTGTTGGTAGTAGCGAGGCGTGTATATATTCCGAGTATGCACAGCCCCGTGGCTTCCGTAGACTGTTTTGGACAACAATCACGCGTCTGAAATAAGCGCAACCGTCGATTTGGCAGGCTGAGTGAACACGAACCTCTGGCCGTTCTTGGATCGAGACCAAGGCTTCTGTAAAATGTGCCTCAGAGGTGAGCCTCGAGCTACAGTTCCGAGTAAGTATGCGGACATGGCATTGATGGCTGAGGACTGATTATATCCTCCGATATTGGATCGTGTTAACTCCTGCGTTGTGATGGGTGAAACATGCAAATACCTAACTGGCTATTACTTTGACTTATTGATTTAGAACTCCGCGGTGGCTGCGGTAGTCAATAATATGCTTCACTCCGTACTCATTACCTTCAAGCCCCATTTATGTATCTTGAACACATTTGGGGCTAGGTTAGGGAGGAAGCACATATCCCAAAGTGCTACAGTGCTACAGTGACCAGTCCATGACTCCATAACTGCAATCTGACAAATTATTACTGACTTATAATGTAGTGAATACTTTACATACCCTCGAAGCCACTGACACAACATCTGTTCCTCTGCACACGGTGGGATTGGCATCGCACCCTCGGTTAGTTCATGTCACAAATAATGCGATGTTGATGTCGAATCTGCTGACGTTGGGTGATAGTAAACTGGCAACCGTATAGCGGCGTCCCCGGGTTCGCGTCCGCCGTGTATCATATCATTCCTCCTCGCTACAACGTCCACGCGACCAAGCATGTCATTGAGCTTGATAGACCAGTCTGCTCACGTCTTCCTCACCGACACAACGTGCCCGGCGGTGGAGCCTTTGCGCCGTCATGAAGCATTTAGGCGGCGTGGTGTGGCAGTTCACTCGAATTCGAATTCGCGTGAAGACCCAGCCTCATGTACAGGAGCGGGCGATGACCAGGCGCGGCTTCATATCTTCTCCATCTTGGGTCTCCTTCACTCCAACCTCTTCCCTTCATCTTCATGACCGCCGTTCCATTCTCATCTCTTATCCTACTCTGACCGTTTATCTATATCTCTCTTCTTCCTACCGGCCTCAGTGCTATCATATGGCACGCACAGACAGTGCCGCTACCCAACCGCAGATCAACAGCCTGCAATCCCCCACGCCTCGTCCTCGCCCGCGTGCGCACGTCTCCTCCCTGCCTTCGTCTCGCAGACAGAGCTTGCATACCTTGGGTCCTACTGCGAGCCTGCACGTCCAGTGGCTCTTTCGTTCAAATATTCCCCACCGCCGTGGCATGCCCATGCCCGTCGACGTCAAAAAGCGTAACTTCTTTGGTATCGGAGAGATCCTTGGTGTCCTCGCGAATGTGAGTCTTCTGCACGAGCTTCATCGTGACGTGGCTCCTCACCTCGATGCCAGCCGTCCGAAACATTACGCTCCTTGACGGAATCCAAACGAATGCTCGAAGAGACTCGCAGAGAGCTCGCTGAGGCACGCGAGCGTGCCCAGCTCAGCCCGACGCACACGTTCTCGGGCCTACCTAGCTTTTTTGACAGGCCGGCGGAGCTGAAGGCGATTGAGCGTGCTCTGGAAGGCGAGCCGAGCTTTACCGTGGTGCTTGGTGCAAGTAGTGTTGGCAAGGTAAATCATTCTCTGGATCGAGTCGTTCGATCATCGCATCATAACCCTTGCGCCCACTTGACGACACGCTGACCACAACACGAATTACAGACGGCCCTTCTGCGCCAGGTGCTGACGCGCTCGACGTACCATGTCCTGCACTTTGACCTGCGGATCGCCGGGTTCGCTGACCTGCCCAGTTTGTACATGAGCTTGAGGTAGGTCATAGTTTATATGACCTGCTGACCATTATTTTGACGGTACGCTAGCCAGCAGATGGAGACATACTTTACAGCTCTGTCGCAGGATCCAGACCTTCCCGGCTATGGCGAATTCGAGAAGGATGCTTGGGCGTTCAAGGTATATAGTATGTTAGTCATACTCTCGTCTAAGCTCATACGACTTGTAGCACGACCGGCTCAACGTCGAACGGCGCGTCTCAGGTACACCGGGCGAGAGCACTGTGCACCTGACGATGGCAGAAATCAAGACCAGCGATATTGCACGCCTCATGGAGCTCTTTCAGGTGTGCTAACTCGCCTTTGCTCCGCAAATGCTGCTGACAGTGTACAACGCAGAGTTCTCTCCTGCGCTACTGGAACTTTCAGCCAAACATGGAAGCGGTCTGCGCAGCGGAGCGCAAAGCTGAGTCGGACTCCTCGTCAGTGCGCACTGCCAAGGACCAAACTCAGGGCACCAGACCATCATGGCGCAAGCGCCTCTTCGGGGGCCGCCGCTCCCAGGCGGAGGCCTCCGCGCGGAGGCAGTCGCAGCAAGGCAGCGTGAACGGCGATGCGCGACAGGCGAAGGAGAAGGGCAAAGTGCGCGCGCCGCCGGCTAAAAAGATCCCCATCTTCTTCATTGACGAGGCGCACAAGCTGTGAGTCATTTCCGCGTGTTTGTGCACATACCGGAATGAAGGGCTGACTGGCCGCGATCCGGTGATGCGCTAGACCGACCTTGATACACTCCGTCGACGCCATGAAGTCCTTGCTTGATGCGATGCTGGTGCTCACGAAGCAGGACCGTCTGTGCCACGTTATACACGCGACAAGTGACCCGTTTTACCAGACGTGGCTGCGCCAATTGAATGTCATGCAGCATTGTAAGGTATAGCGTGGCAATGCAGCATCATACGTACCCATTCAGCTCACCTCGACCGCTAGATTATCACCATAGGCGACTACGCTAAAGAAGACACGAAGCGATTCTTCCGCGAGAGGGTGTTGCCCAACGTTCCTGAGAACATGCGGTCAAGACTCGTCTTCGAACATCTGTATGAAGCATTTGGCGGCAAGTTAGCCCATTGGCAGGATTTCATCACAGACTTTGGTCAG
The DNA here is from genome assembly GCA_022606075.1 of Fomitopsis betulina. NCBI lineage: Eukaryota > Fungi > Basidiomycota > Agaricomycetes > Polyporales > Fomitopsidaceae > Fomitopsis > Fomitopsis betulina. The sequence continues at coordinate 172,506 of JABYQK010000027.1, forward strand.
TCCCATCTCCGTCCATGTCACGGTGTTGACCTTGACACCGTTCTATACACAGTGAACGCCAACGGGAAACTGGACAGTGTGTCTCTTTCTACGTTGTCCATAGACGCGTATCAAACTCACCACCCTTGCAGTCAAGCAGAGCTCTCACTTCTTACAAGCGCACGCGCTGCTGAACCTCCATATCATACACTCCGCACAAGCACCCCCGAATTCAGTGGGTCCCGGCCCCGCAACAGATGCTACTCCATCATCTGAACATGCGCACGACCGTGACGCATCGCAGACCGCGCAGCAGCGCGTCCCCCCATCTCCTGGCTCCAACTCTGGATTCCGTATCTATTCGCCACTCAACTTGCAGCCTCACGCTGCACCAACCAGCTTCGCGCCTGCTATATCCGGCAGCGGTGATGCTCCCGAGTTCCATGCCGACTTCACCGCCATCCAGCTGCTGAAAGTGATGAATCGCTTGGCCCAGCCCGGGGTTCGGTCGTTGCCCTACTTCCTTCTATGCCGCGAACTGGGGGCACGGGCGGTCGACGGCATGGTACGCGGCCGGATCTTGGACCTGCGGTGGACGGAGCCTATCACCAAAGAGGGTGTGGACTCGCGCGCGCGGAGCATGCGAGTACGGGACAGCTTCCGGCTGCGGGACAGTGTGCGCGTGCCGGGGCGCGAGAGCCGTATCCAGTTCGCGGCGGGGAGTAGTGCGACGGCCGTCAATGACTATGGGGAGATGGGGACGGAGGAGGGCGAGATTCTGCCGATGACCGATGACGAGATCTACCGCATGGACCAACCTCCCGCTGACGAGTTTGAGGAAGAGGTTGTTGGCCCTAAGCTCGTGCCCATAACGCCGATCATGCGTTATGCCATGCGCGAGGTGGTCCAAGAGTATTACGACGATGATGACCAGACGACTTCCGAATACGCATCTCTGTCTGAGGTTCAAGAGTATTAAATGGTGGCGGTGTATTGTTCCTCCATCGTATTCTTCTGGATGCTGGTCCTCCAGCCCTGATGCAATCCACGACATCCTTGTATGCTCGTCTAGTATAGTAGCTGTATTTTAGTGTCATCTTGATCCGAAGTTGTAATGTGTCGCTAGTATTGTATGTACCGCTCCTTACACGCATAATGCCCAAACCGTACACTGGTATCGCTCTTCAGGTAAAGCACCCCACCAAACAATATGGTACATCATAGCCGTATCCGTGTCTTTATGGCGAGCTGCGCTGTCAGCGCTTGGTAGTCCAACTACTCTGTCATGCACGTCATCAAGGCCTGCCGCAAGTGGGCGACTCAGGGCTATCCAGGCCATTGCTGCAGCGCAAGACAAGAGTACAATATCGACTGAGTACAGCGAGGGGTGCTAGTCTACCCCAGCAAACCGGACGTCTGCACTGCCTTCAAGCCAGGCAGACCACGCCTTCAGGAAGCGACCGCCATGTTGGATCGTAGAGGAATCGCCCACTACACACTAGAGCAACAAAATAAATTCAAAGGTTTAGGGGCAACGAGTGCAAGTCTCTCACCAGATGACGCCTCGCGCGGGTCATCGCCACTGTCGGCTTTGTCAATGTGCGTTTATAGATGAATGGGATTGGCACACCGTTGAGTCTTCTTTTATCCCTTAGGAATCCCACTTCCCGCTATAAACGACGTGATCATGATGCTCCGTCATGAGTTGAATAACAGCATAACCCACCTTCGCATTGCTTCGGACGAGGCTTATAATCACAGCCTCCTTTTCCCTACCTTGCATTCCGTCCACTGTGCCAATCTCCAGCTCCAGTCCATACATGGGGCGCAGTAGCGATGCCAAAAGCGTGACTTGAGCTTGATAGCTAGTGGTCACATAGTTAGACAGTCTTTGTGGTCTATGTCTTGGTGCTTACGGGGTGATGACAGCGATCTGGGACGGAGATATGCCCACATTGATCTGGACGTGCTTCAGGGACGCCTGCAACATAAGTAAGAAGTGGGCGTACCAGCTCTTCGATGTATTTCTTAACAACAGTAGCCTCGTTCTCATTGCACCGACTACCCTCTTCCTCGTCGCCTTCAGCTCTCTCGTAATATTCGCATCCCGCAGTGTCAAAGAATGCCACCGGGGTGCCAAGGAGCTCTGTCTCCTCGTCTTCGTCAGAAGCGTTCGCGTTTGGTAAATCTTTCAACAAGTGGGAAGCAACTGACGGATGGGACGTCAGTTTGTTCTGGTACATCACTTTGGAAGGGAATGCTGCGATCTGGGCGTGCATTCTACAGGAGGGTCAATGAAACAACCTCCACAAGGAAGGGGAAAGAAGTACCGGTACTGCACATTGAGCAGACGTTTGATGCCAGGCCCATACATCTTCTCCAGTCTGTCAAACAGCGTAGTCTCCAGTGATCGTGGAGGCGTAAGCCCGTTTGACCGTGATTTCCGTGTGCTTGAGGTATCGTTTGAAAGTATTGCACGAGATTGGTCCTCATCCATTTCATCCTCGCTCGTAGAGCTGGAGTCATCATCGACCTCTTGCGCGCTTGCATCCTCTTTCTCCGCGGGAGGCTTGAATATATCGCTCGATGGTTTTCGGCTGCCAGTGCTCTCTTTACTTGGTTTAGTCAAATTCTTTTTCTCGCTCATTTTTGATAGAGCTTTCTTGTCACGTTTCTTGTTTGTTGAAAGAATCGTCGGTGGAAGTTGCATAGGGTCACCAGCCAATATCAATTTCTTGGCCTTGAAGATGGGCACCCAGCAAACCTATCCAGCTCATGAGGACACGAAAGTGTCACGGAAAGAAGCCACTTACAGCCTCCATGGCCTGTGTTGCTTCATCGATAATGAGGACGTCGAACTGATGGTTTCGTAACTGCCATCCGCCTGCAGTGTGACATGTTGCAAGGACAACCTGATAAACAATGACTTGAGAAGCACACAATCAACCAAACGATAGATAGTCACCTGTGATTCGCCAAGAACGCTAGCCACCACGCCGCCTTCACGTTGACGGTACCTGGTAGATGAAGTAAGGCGTCGATCGAAATACGTCTAGAGCAGATCTTTACTCTTTGCGCAGAGCCTTTACTTCGTCCCACATCTTCCGTCGCTCAGCACCTCTGGGGGCCTTACCTTTGCCCCCTTTGCCCTTGTCGGCCAGTAAATCGAGGGCCTTCTCTAATTCTTGTTTGATGTCTCGAGCCAGTTCGGCCTATGATTGCAAACTGAGAACAGCGCCTCAAGCATCCTTGACATGCATACCTGATCACTTCTGCTCGCCTTTATCTCAAGTGTTGCGTCGAGCACACCCCCATGGGCCATCACGCGGGCAGGATGTCCTACCCTAGTGATTTTCAACTTTCCACCATTCGTAGGTGCAGGCAACGCCAGTAACCGTTCGAGAATGTTGTCCACCGAGAGGTTGGATGCACCGCAGATGAGGAGGCGCAGGGGTTTCGGGTTTGCCGGAGTCACGCTTGTAAGCTGGCGGATGATTTCGATCAGGGTGTGGGTCTTCCCTGTACCTGCCAAAGTCCTACCAGTGAAGGCCCATTTTCTGACATCGCGAGTACCAAAGAAATGCTTACCTGGCGGTCCATGGATACAGGCGACCTCTTTGGATTCCATGGCAAATTTTATGGCGTCCCGTTGACTTTGATTCAAACTTTCATCGAAGAAAGTGATATTATTGATCTTCTCGGAGCCCGACACTTCTGAGATCCCCATGAGCACCCGCACCACACTAGTCAGCTCTGGCGTGGCCTTTCCGTCCCCCTGCGAGACTGTGAGTGGACAGTTAGTCAATTTGAGATTGAATGTTACCGAATCGTTGGAGTTCGGCAGCACTATCTTCTCTAGTTGATCGATTGCTTTATCCATTCTAAAGGCCTGTTCAAGGCTGCAGTGTCGCAATCAAGCACAAACTGACCTATCATATGTCGTGCTATTTGCAAGCTTGACAACCCTACAACGGTCGGGAATGTCGATGTCGTCCGACCCAGACTCGGATGCATTCAGCGCGATGACAATGCGCGTATCTGACACCTTGTAAAGAGCTGATCAGCAAATAGATGACAATTGAACAGTGAGTTAGGTACCTTGTAGACGACTCCGTCAGTGGAATTACGGAGAGTCGGTTCCAAGCGATCAGATTTCTTGCTTTTTGCACCTGCCTTCTTGCGTGTTGGGCCTTCCGTTATATTGCCCTCAATTCTGGTTATGTCACCTGGTCTACACAATTTTAGACCCAAATTTATCCAGAGCGTTATGTGTCTTTACCGAAGGCTATGCGGAGGGAATAATGGGGTACTATGATACGCGGCGGGTCTCTCTAGTTCTACTAAGCTGTGTTGTTGAGCCAGATCCTGCTATGTAGTCAGTCCCAGAGCGCCGTAGATGCAGAGTATGTCATACGTCTTCCCTCCGAGCCCGATGTTAATGCTGGCTACTCCGAGACCGCCGAGTGCGAGGCCTTTCTGTTCAAGTAGCCTGGGTCCACAATTCGAGAGTAGGAGTGACGATCTTTCGACTTCTGCCTCCCTTTCTCTAGAAAGCAGTACCCTTTGTCGTGCGAGGAATTCGCGCAACTGTTTCTCGGTAGACATGAGTCGAAGTTTGGTTCGCTGTGGCCAAAGTGTTGGGACAAAGGACTCCTGTGAGATCTGGGATTAGCCTGAGGCAAGAGCGATCTGATCGGGCCCAAATCAGTTCAAGCGCGTGGGCAGCGTTTTGAGTGCACGGAACAACGCGGAACTATGCATAATCTATACGTAGTGTATCCGACTAAGTCCAAATGGCAGCACAATAAACGAGACTAAGGCTACAACTACAAGTGCGCATGACAGTCATGACAAATCCAATCCCTCTGCTCTCCAAACCTTCACCGCTCCGGACCGATCACCGCTCACAATGCCACCACGGAAGGGGGAGTCAATACAAGCTAGAGCAGTTACGGTATCCTGGTGTCCTCTCATAAGATTATTTTGGTTATGGTTGATCAACGAAAGCCGTTGGGGAGGTCGGTTGCTCGCTGACGGGGACGCGATCCACGTTTCTACCACACGTGAGGGTTCCGAATCGGTTGACGAGGGCACAATGCTGCACCAGGCATAAATCAGACCAATGGTTGCCATACTACACCCGCTACTCACCTGTACGTCGGTTTGTCGCCATCTGCCTCCATACCAGTCAGGACGGCAGACCTCTCTATCCGAGAAAGGTCCCAATAGCGTATCCTCCGGTCTTCAGAACCACTCAACAGGAACCCTCTTCCACCCGCGGTACGGCTTGTCCGACCATCCTGATCTGCCATGGTCGACCGGGCGACTGCATGCCCTCCGAATTCGGTACCGACCACGACAGCGCAGACATTCGGGGAGGGTGAATCCGCGGAGTCCGACGGGCCTAATGGACCGGAGGGTCCTCGAACGAAAGACTCAAGTACGCCACCATTCTCCTGACGAGAGCGAACGAGGGCTGCTATTGCCGCTGCTGGGCTTGGTACAGCGTCTACTGCGACAGGGTCGCAAGGATCACGGAGTTCCTCGTTCGCGCTTGAGACCGTTCTAGTGATAAAGGCCTCCACCAGCACGGACTTCTCGATGTCCCAGACTTCTAACAAAACATGGGAGCCGGCGGCCTTCGGCGCGTCGAGCGCGACTATGACCCACTTCCCCTTGCCCTTCGCCGGGTGCACGACACACTGGTATACCTTTGCGTGCTTACCCTTGAGCGCAGCTCCGACCCTCCAGCTCTTGATGTGGATGCCGAACCTGATATCCCACAGCGAGAGTACACCTGTGGACGTGCCACAAATAATCCAAGCTCGCTTGCGGTCTAGACATAGGCAAGTGATGGGGCCATAGTGTCGCGGGTTCTCCATCTTTTGCAGATGCCGCATTGTCCGGAGATCGAGAATAGAGATAACGCAGTACGTGGTCGCGTAGATCAGGCTCGAGGACGCATCTAGGTGTAACAAGTGAGACGCTGCCAACAGTGCCCAGAATGAAACTGCTATCACGCACCCGTCATAAAGTGTGTCATGGAAGTAACGTACTCTCCAGGTTGATCAAGCCGATGCTCGCGAATGAGCTGGAGCTTGTGGTACTTCGGCAAGCTACCACTCTGAGTGGCATGAATGCGGACGACATGCAAGCTGCCATCGTCGGCGGCGCTCGCGAAACAGTGTAATCCTTCAAGGATGCACACACACTTCACTTTTGCATGATGCTGGCTATACGTCTGACGCGGTTTGCTGGTGACGTTCCTCTCTAACCGTGCCGTGTCCCACACTTTCAACGTCTTGTCGTCCGATGCCGAAACGAAGAACATGTGGTCAGGGGACACAGCTATCCCGGTGACAGCGTCACTGTGTGAACTGAGATGAGCAATCAGCGCTGTCTCTGGTCGACGCGAACCACTCTCCCGGGACATGAAACTGTGCCTCGCGGCGTTGCGGCGCCGAACCGCACCTTCGTGGACGTGGGGCCCAAAGTCGTTCTGGAGTTCACGCGTGTTGTCCATGTAGACATGTTCAAGCAGGTTGTACAAGCCGTATTCCTGGCCGTCTGCAATTTTCATGTCAACAGGAGGGCAAACATGCGTCAAGCCAACTACTCACTGAACGTCGAGATAGGGGTAAGTGATAGAGGCCGGAGCTTCTCTTGAGGCCGTATCGTCAAAGCCGCTGACAGAGGTGATGTCCTTCCAGACCGCTCAGGCGATGCCTCCGATCGCGCATAGGCGTGGGCTTCCAATAGTCCTGTAGCATTGGCCCGAGACGACCCTATGGCGGGTGCTGCCTTCTGGCCGTCCACACTACCGATGCGCATTGGCCGCGAAGTAGATGGGTTAGTGATAGAGACGATCGATTCAGTTGGACTTCCAGGTCGTGCAGGGGAGCGGACATCGCCAGATGCAGAGGATGGTAGAATGGCGTGTTCGAATGACGGTAGGGTAGGACTCCGCGCCTCACGAGGACTGGTGGCATTCACCGACGTGGCTGAGCCGTTGATGATGGCCAAGCGCCGTCGAAGGTCTTCAAAAGGTGCTCCTGCAGCAGTATGGTCCATACTAAACGTTGGGCCAGAACGTGGTGTTCCAGGGACTGGTGACCTCGCAGACAAATCGGAGTGCGACCCGTGCTTGGAGACGGAGCGGGGTCCCCTGAGAAAGACTGTCTGAGGTACAACACCCAACTTTTGCAGCTCGATACCATTGGTCGTCTTCAATTGTTCGTCACCCTCCGCACTCACGCGCGAGGCAAAACTGGCATGTATTAGATGGATGATATCATCAGCAGCATGATTAGCATACCTGGACAAATTGCGTGCCAATTTGAGGATGTAATCACGCATGGATGTCAATTTGGCTTCTTCATCAACCGTCATGCCCATGTGCTTTAACCTGGTCAGCTGCGCCTCATCTCTACACCCAGTTTGTCAATCATACAACACTCGATATCCCGTCGAAAGGGAACTTACTCATCAGTCCTATTCCGAGAACCAGAGCTTCCTGAACCTCGGACAGTGGCAAGACTGTTCTTGGGAGACTCTGACTTGGTCCCACGGTGTGTCCGCCAAAACAGTGACTTGTCGGGTTTCATCGCCCACTGTATTGCTACTTCGAACACTTGTCGGGATAACTGTATTCAATCAGGAGCAGAAGTTATGACCTGCGAGGGGACATACTGGCGGCTTGAGTGCGAGGAGAAGGCTGCGCTCATCAACGTCTCGTACGTCGGAACGCAAGAGGTGCTTCAGCGATGGATACAGAATGCACCAGACATCACCCGGTGGCAGATGTTTAGCCGCCGAAGCGATGAAAGCAGCCGCACCTGAATGGTACGGATTGAGCAATCGTCACCTCTGCATGGACGAAACCACTCTACTAACCTTGACGTATCCAAGAATTGGGGTGATATAGGAAGCCTAGAGTGGCACTCATGAGTTCCCATATGCGCATTTTCTGGAACAATCCCAGCTCGCAGAGGCTTGTCGACGCCGCGAGTACTTTTGCAACGACAGCACCTTCTACGTCTGGAGAAGTATTGATAGATGCTTCCTTGAAAATTCACTCTTGGAACTTGCCTGATAACGATTGAATCATGAGCGGCAATATATACTCCTCCAGGCTCCTCCCTTCGCCACACGCGGCCACGTCGACGATGCAGTCGAAGAACGCATACCTTAGCAACCAATCCCGGTCGTTGAGATATGTGATCATGTGGCTAAGTAGCACGTCGTTCGTCTTCTGTCGCCCGAGGAAGATGCACAACGACGAGATGTTGTGTAGCACAGCGCGCTTCACGACGCTCGAGGGATCGACCAGGAGCGCCGCAAGGTGCTCCTGGATGCTGTTCTGGAGTTCTTGCATGCTTGCGTCATACGACACCTCGAAGTGTGCCTCGTCGTACTCTTGTGTGTCGGGCGACAGTTTGTAAGACCCGTGGGCCTTCAACGCCTGGCCCATCTCGAGGTAGCGTACAGCTGTGTCAGCAAGAGAGACGATGCACTGAGCATACATGCATCGGACAGAGACCTCGGGATCCCGGATGAGGTGAGATACGGCAGGAATGATGTACTCGGGGAAGATCGCTGCGTTCGACGGTGTAATGACTGTAACGAACATCAACTACGCGCATCGGTCAGTAGCGTCAGGCATATCCTAAGAGCGACATACGATCTGCATCAGAGTGCGCATCGCGGCTGCGCGTATGATGGCCGCGTCGTCGTGGAGAAGGTCGACAATGTGGGGCACCATCCTATCCAGCTTCGCTTCGTCTGTGAGGTATGGTGAGAGGGCGAGGAGGACGTCGAGAGCGCGGAGCTTGTAGCTCGGGAGTGTGCAGTTACGGATGTTCGCCGTAGCAAGCGCAAGTACAATTAGAGCTGGACCATCTATCGCTATGGCCTTAGTCAATGAGAACTTACAGTATGGCTTATGCATACCTTCTGCCGCTGCTGCGCGCCTGCTTGCTGAGGCAACATTGCTCTCCCGATTGGGTATATATAACTCAACTGGCAGAACATCCTGCGCGGATCATCAGGTCCAAAACTGGGTGTCAAATTTTTGATACACACCTGGAACGGCTTGTACGAGCCCATCGAAGGCATGTAGTCAACCTTGACATCCATCTCCGCGGTGTCGATCGACAAGAACGGTTCAACGCTCTCGAAATCGCTCCATATCCGTTCCATCCGCCGGTCAGAGTCGTTCGGTAGTGGTTCATCCACATACACCCCCGGCAAAGGCTGCGGCGTGACGACTTGGGGGCTCTTGACAGTGGCACTAGCGGGTGTTGTCGGCCCAGCATATGAGGCGAAAGGCGAGCTGCTGGGGAGCTCATTGATGGAGGAGACATAATTATGGAAGAACGAGTAGAACGATTCAGGAAACACAGAACCACGGGACGTGTGCAACAACGTGTCGAACGACGGTCGGACAGAGGGGTCGACCGCTATCATTTGTTTGATGAGATTCTGTGGGCATGTGTAAGGGTGGAAGGCAACTGTTGCTTGAACCATGCGCACCTTGACAGGCTCGTCCCCTACCGCGCTCAATTGCGACTCCACGCTCAGTTCTGCCTCCCTGTACTTGAACAACTGACTCAGCGTGAAGAGCGGCGACCCCTCGAGGAAGAGCTCAGCGATAACACATCCCGCACTGAAGCAATCCATTGCTTCCGTGACTTTGCCATCCCTCCTGCCCTCTCCATCCTCTTGCGCGAGCCTGCTCTTCTTCGCGCTGATATCCGGATTCTCCGCGGCGGTGTAAAATCGCTCAGGTGCCACATAACAGGTCCGCCGGCCGCTGGTGTCGAAGAAGAACGAAAAGTCGGACGGGTCGTCCAGCGGAAGGTATGTCGGCTTGTACGACGCAAAGTCTGTGAGATATATCCAGTTCCAGGATGTGACAAGTATGTTCTCCGACTTGATGTCACCATGAGGTATCTTGCGGTTCCGCGCATCTCGAAGAGCATGTAGCAGTTGAAATGCGATCCACTTCTTGTCAACAGAGCTGAGAAATGGGCGCGTACTGAAAGGGGGTCAACAGTACACTAGCACAGAAACATAGGCGGACACACCTGATGCGGTCATAGAGACTGCTCGCTACCCACTGTCGGATGATGTATCCCGCCTTGTCCGTCTCCACAAATGACTGGTAGTTGTAGACATTCACGAGTTCGGCTAGGGCCTCACGCTCAACTTTGACGCGTCAATTACGCAACGCACCACAGAGCATAAGACGACCTACTCTTCAGTCGTTTATGATACTTGCGCAAGCTCAAACCGGGGTCAGGTTTCACGAATATCTTCACCACCAGGTATCCATTCCTGTGCCGGCACTTTACAGTCTTGAGGAAGCGGGCGGCCCCCAAGCTATCGCAGAATAATCACTCACAGTCTACGCACGCTCAATCGAGGAGTTGTACCTTCGCTCATAGATGATATCACCTCCTAGCTCAGCTACGAACGAGTCCAGCGCGCCAGTGGTGCGTGTTAGGGACTGCGCGTTGCCCATGTCGACCTTCTACTTGTTGGTGTTAGTGTCTGAGTGACAGAGCATTCATACAAGAAGCTGGCCTAGGATCAGTGGGCAGCTGGAGTGGTGGAAGGTGGTGGAGCTCTCGCAAGAAGTGAGACTCTACTTACTTGAGCGGTGTCTAGTGATCACTAATACCCTTACAAAGAAGATTAGCTTTTTCAAGTATTGATATGAGGCATGTCTACTTAGTGATTACTGATCCCATTACAATATAGACGAAGTAACGTTACTTCAAATGTTCCTTCGTTCCTTCGTTCCTCCTGCACTTTCGCTCTACTTCGCTTCGTTCTTTCCGCTCGCCCACCGAACTGCAACATCACTAAAAGTTTCGGAAAGTATCCTGAAATAACAGAACATCGACTACGTCCTAAGTTGCTCGCTCTTGAAAACCATTCGACTACGGCAACGCCCTTTGACTGCGACCAGACTAGAGTCCGTTGGAACTCGAATCAAGCCATAGTAGCTAACGAAGGGAGCTGTATCAGAGTGTGTGAACACAATGAGTAAAGTGGTTTTCGGTAAGTCCCAGCTTTGTTGACCACAGTGGTACTGACGACTCACCGCCGTGAAGTGGGCAACATTCCCTACACAATAGGGGAGGTGAGTCTGGATACATCTCTGTCTGATATCATAACTTGACCTTTAGCCTTGTAGGACCAACTGATCGACGTGTTCAAGAAAGTTGGTCAGGTCGTCGGGTTCAGGTAGCGTAACTTATGCGTTCATGGCAACACGAGCATGCAAAGTCTCCGTGACGGGTAGTCTGCAGTTTCGTCGACTCGGTTCAACAACCGGCTCTTGTCACGGTCGGCTCCCCATCATGGAGAAGAAGAAATGCTGGTGCTGCCCTGCGTCAACCTTTATGCCAGCTTATCGTCTGTCTCCAGGCTGGTCTATGACAGAGATACGGGAAAGCCGAAGGGCTATGGATTTTGCGAATTCTCGGGTACAGCATATTCTCTCCGCTCATCAGCATGTCTTCGTCGAGTCTGACTTGAATTGTGACCATGTCCGCCTGTGTCCCATGCCCCAATGTGCGCTTCCTGAACGCCACTGAATCACCGACGTCCGATTTGCCTCGGCGACAACGAACGGGGACGCCCACGCCTATACCTATGCTTGTGCATCATGCGTGTTGCTTTGTGTGTCACAATGACTTCCGCCCACATCAACAATATCTTTCCTCAAAACCGCAACCTGAACCCCCCGTCGCCCATCTGCACGCAACAATCGGCTATGTGCCTTCTCTGTGCATTGACGATCGACATGTCTTCAATACCACCGGGACTCTACTTGTTGTGCGACGCGCTTGCGATTGTTTGCAGACCACGAGACCGCCGAATCTGCAGTTCGCAACCTGAACGGGCACGACCTCGGCGGACGGCCGCTACGCATCGACCTTGCAGACTCAGATCCGTTCCTGGAGGGCAAGACGACTGTGCGTGGTGAACTCCTCGACGGTGGGGAGACGCGCGCCCAGTGGCGAGAGCGCAACGAACGCGACCGCGACCGAAACCCAAATACATTCCTACAAAGTTTGCCCTCGGGCATACCCGTTCCGCCAGGCTCAACCGCACTAGACACCATAAGTACGATGCTCGCAAGGGCCGACCCATCGCAAATATTAGAGGTACTTGCGCAGATGAAAGTACGTACCACCATCCTCGCCCCAGGTTTGTGATTAAGCTGTGCGCGACAGGCCTTCGTTATTACGCATCCTGATCAGGCGCGGGTACTGCTCATGGCCCATCCACAATTGGGCTATGCACTCTTCCAGGCACTACTGCTGAACAATATCGTTGACCCAGCGATCCTGCAGGTAAGCGCATAACTAATGCGGGCCATGCATAGTCTCACCTGCGCTATCAGCGCATGCTCAACGCAACCAGTGGAGGCGCCGTGTCTCAAGCCAAAGTGCCACCTCCGCCTCCGGCCGCGGTGCCTCCTATGCACCAACCAGTGCCGCAACAGGCCGCGCATCTCCTGCCACTGGCTATGCCGTACTCTCAGGGTTCCATGGCGCAGCCCCCGCCGTACGCGCATCTTGCGCCGAGCATCCCGCAGACGCACACCCCCGTGCACCACCCGACGCCGCCGGTCCCCCCGCCGGCAGCGATGTACCCTCCCCCGAGCGCACATATGTCTCACACACAGGGCCAGGCCCCGCCGTACTACCGCCCGCCACCTATGCCGGGAATGCCCCAGGTATCGACGCCGGCCCCGCCTCCCCTTGCGCAACAGCCTCCTCCTGGGGCTCAGGCACCCCCGCCTGCGCTCGACCCCGCTCAGAGGGTACGTCTTCCAATAGTCTGCTGCAGCCTAGCCCATATTGATATGTTGTCCTCCATGACAGGAGATGTTGATGCAGGTTTTGAATCTGACGCAAGAGCAGATCAACTCGCTGCCGCCTACGGAGCGCGAGCAGATTCAGCAGCTGGTACGTCAGAATCAGCCAATACGCATCGCCCCTGCTGATGGATACCCCTATAATAGAGGAAGCAATTTGGCATCGCTGTTTGAGTTGCTCACCCTTTCCACTCAAAAAAGCCTCGCTGCATATCCTCTTATCATACGTAGTATATTCTTCTGTCACTATCATTTCGCACCGCGATGCCTATATATGTTCAGTAACCTTGACAGGCGACATGATTGCATTCACATCAAATGGCTCCTCAAACTAGCTTGTTCTCTAGACTGCGGCTGTCCCTCAGTGTAACAAGCTTTTTGATGATATCATCTAGCGGCACCGTCTCCTCTCTGCCCTTCTGACCGATGTTATCCCGGTTGCGCACGTTCACGGAGCGCGTCTCAAGCTCCGTCTGCCCGACGACTACGCACATTCTGTCAATGGCGTTGTTGGGATATGACGAGTAAAGCACGCACCAAGGATGAAGTTGTATTGCGCGATCTCGCCGTTACGAATCTTCTTGGGGAGTGTGTTGTCACCGTTGTCGACGTCTGCGAAAATGTGTAGGTCGTTCAGCTTCTGTGCAATCTCGGAAGCGTAGTCTTTCTGTAGGGAGAGTCAAATTTGCGAGAGAAGACCCATTACTGGACAAAACGTACGAATGGCGCGGCGACTGGAACGACCACAACTTGCCGGGGCGAGAGCCAGAAGGGCCTGACAAAAGTACGTGAGGCGCATTCTACACGCACAGATCGTAACACCACTCACCACTTTCCGGCGAAGTGCTCCGTGATAATGGCAATGAAACGCTCCAAGCTGCCGAGAATCGCTCGGTGGACGATGACCGGCCTACTCGGCGCCTTGTCGGTGGCATTGTCGTCCGCAGAACGGTACTTGAGGTTGAAACGTTCGGGGAGCTGGAAGTCGAGCTGGATCGTCGCGCACTGGAACGACCGGCGGAGCGCGTCGCGGATGGTGATGTCGATCTTCGGCCCGTAGAACGCGCCATCGCCTGGGTTGAGCTCCCACTTGCCGGGATACTGCTTCTCGAGGGCACGCGTCAGCTGTGCCTCCGCCTCGTTCCATGTCTCGATCGTCCCGAGGTAGTTGTCGGGACGCGTGGACAACTCGAGCTTGAAATCAAAACCGAACAGGCCGTAGATGTGCTCCAAAAAGTCGAACAGCAGGCCAATCTCGTCTTCGATCTATTCGGGCTGCTCAGTACACCGACACAACGTTACGCACGTAAGGCTGACCTGCGAAGGCATGCAAAAGATGTGGGTATCGTCCTGGACGAACCGCCGCACACGCGTCAGGCCCGTCAGCGCCCCGCTCGCCTCGTTTCGGTGCACGATACCGAACTCGGCCATGCGTATCGGCAGCTCTTTGTAACTGCGATCGCGACTGTCGAAGATGAGGCAGTGCCCCGGACAATTCATCGGCTTCAGCGCCCACTGCTCCTTTTCAACTGCTAGCGTGAACATGTCGTCCTTGTAGTTTTGCCAGTGGCCAGACGTTTCCCAGAGCTTGGAGTTGTACATGTTCGGTGAGATGACTTCTTGATAGCCTCGCTTGAAATACTCCGCCTGTAATGCGACTTAGCCTAGATCTGCAGGTATATTGATATCTTTGACTCACCCGCATGAGCTCCAGCAGTGTGTTATAGATACGCGTGCCATGTGGGAGAAAGAAACAACTTCCTGGACTGAGATCGTTGAAGAAGAAGAGTTCCTGTTCTTTGGCTATCTTCCGGTGGTCCCGACGGGCTGCCTCGGCAAGGAACTCCTTGTACTCAACCATCTGCTTCTTGTCGGGGAATGAAATCCCGTAGATGCGCTGCAGAGAATCGTTGTTGGAGTCGCCAAGGAAGTAGGAAGCTGAGTTCTGGAAGGAGCATCGTCAGGAGGGGCCAGTACAAATGTATCACACTCACCTTGGTCACCATGAACGACTTGATTTTGCCCGTATGCGGGATATGTGGGCCAACACAGAGATCGATCATCGGCCCGCAGCGGTACACTGTCGTGGACGTGCCATCAGGGATCTTTGACTCGATGATGTGCTTCTTGTACTTGTTGTACTGCGCCACTGTCAGTACGGAGCGAAGCCGACGTGTCGTCCAAGACGCACCGCGAACATCTCGAGCAATTTCTCCTTGGAGACCACAATCCGCTCAAACTTTTGCTTCTCCTTGACCGCCATATCTGTGATCTTCTCGAGTGCGGGGTAGTCCGAGTTTTGCACAACTCTGTCTTCCATCGCCATTTCGTAGAAGAAGCCCTCATCGGTCGGCGGACCAATGCACAGATGGCAGCCGTAGTGGCGTTCGGCGGCCTCACCGAGGACATGCGCAGACGAGTGCCAGAAGACCCGTTTGCCTGTGACCCGTCATTCACCGTACATGACCATCACCAGAGTGCTCACCTTCCGGATGCTCAAAGTCCAGCAGCTCAAGCGTGCACGAGCCTTCAAGCGGACGCTCCAGGTCCCAGACGTCGCCGTTCACCTAGCGCAGTTCAGCATATGCACCCTTGAACGATTAGACAGTCGGAACCTTCGCAATCACGATGCGGTCAGCGAGACCTTTCGAAATCTCCTTCGCGATGTCCATCGGGCTCGTCTCCCAGCTTGTCCCTTTCCGTATCGACCCGTCGGGCATCGTGACCTCAATCTCTTGACGTGGTTGTGCTGCTCGGTACATGAAGCAGAGCTCCGCAACAAGAATATGCGGGGGTGCACACCTTTGACCCACTCATCGTACTCCGCCTTCAACTGGTCGAACATCTTGATGCGATGGTCAAAGAACTCCGGCTTGGGGCTCAGCTGCACGGATGGGTGAGCATGCGCAGCCAGACGACCGCAAGCGACATACCTCTAACAGACTACCACCCGCCATCGCTACTTTCTCCTTCTTCTCCTTATGTTTCTTCCCGTCTGTTTGGCCGAGATGAGGGCTATCCAAGGCCGGTATTTGCGCCGGCTGGGATGAAGACGCGACTGCCTGAGCCATGGTCGAGCAAATCCTGGAGATCTGGCGAGTAGAGTGTCGAATAGATGGGGTTGTTCGTGGGTGGAAATGCTGAACTCGAGTCAGCACGCGAAGCATGCAAGCAATCTACAAATCGAGTCAGATTCGAAAGAAAGCCTACTTTCGGCAAGGATTTCGCGCGCTACGTATAACGTCCCGTCCCCAATAGAGGTACTTGTGACACACAGAGAGGACGATGAATGACGATGATGGACGACGAGGTGAAGCAGGACAAATGCCGAATTAACACTGTCCATGTACTTGATGATATTTGGTAATGAGTATAATAAGAACTCTCATATACGTGATAGATCTATCATAGAGCAAACAGTATTGAACAGTAAGGAAAACTGTCTTACGTGTACTTATGTCTGCCATTCCTTTCAAAATTAAAAGCTCAGCGAAGTTCCGGATATTACGTACTCACTCACTGTGAAGTCGAGCAGTCTTAATATCTCATCGTTGTTTAGCTTCAATTTCTGGTAGGCTCAATACGCACAACTTGGTTCCGAGTCCCCCCTGCCCCACTGTCATTGGCAGATATAGCTACCAGGCGCCGTCGGATAGTTCGTATTCTCAGCTTCGCAGCGATATCTGTTGCGGAGGAACCTCAGCTCCATACATCTCTCTCCTTTGCACGCCAGGTAAGCTACTACGTCCCGCATTCGACACGGCTGTGTTCTTTATATCATTCTGTATGAAGAATCAAACATTCCTAGCCACAGCTCAATGTCAGGCAGCGGATGGGACAACCTAGCTGACTCAAACGAGTCTGAAGCCTTAAGCTTATGGCATCAGCGCGATCCTATCACTGCCCCGCTGGGTTCAAGGGAAACTATCTACAGGCCCGAGATCCTTGGTGCTATTGAGCAGACAATCGGATCCTTACATGGGGAGCTTCGCGCCCTCAGCCTCGATATTCATGGTGAGTCAAACCTACGACATGCTGTTGATCGAGCTTGATACTGGCACGCAAGCTCACCCGGAGATTCGCTTCGAGGAGCAGTGAGTACTCTTATCCAAACCGCAGGCCCAATATTCACTATGTTCAGCCGGAGTCACGATGTCTTGACGGATTTTATGCTTCGGAAGAACTGGAACGTAAAGAAACATCACCTACTCCCTACAGCCTGGGAGGCTAGATTCACGCACGGCAAGGGTGGACGTACCATCGGCGTTAATTCAGAGATGGATGCTCTCCCCGGAATAGGCCATGCATGCGGACACAACCTCATCGCCATAACTGGTGTGGCGACAGCGTTGGCCATCGCATCCGCGCTCGATAAATTCGACATTCCTGGAACGGTAGTGTTGCTCGGTACCCCCGGTTCGTCCTCCCGAGCCATTGCCGTCTGCATTCGGCTCACTGGAATCATACCTAGCTGAGGAAGGCGGAGGAGGGAAGACGATCCTCCTCGAGAAAGGTGCCTACGAGGGCATGGCGGCCTGCGTCATGTCAGTGCTTCGCGCATGACATCACTAGCTGTGCTCACTTGGTTCCCGCTGTGCAGGTGCCATCCGGCCCCTGGCCCTAAACACTCTGCCGCGCTCAGTAGCTGTCTCGCGCGTCAGATTCTGGAAGTCGAGTTCCACGGGCACACGTTAGACACACCTGCACTACCTATCCCGCATTTCTTTGCTGACCTACCATGCAGCGCACATGCAGCTTTGTCTCCTTGGGAAGGCCAAAATGCTGTGGACGCAGCCGTGTCGGCGTATAACAGTATCTCTATGCTTCGCCAGCAACTATTACCCACCCACCGTGTCCACGGCATCTTCATCGGCAAGGATTGGACACCCAACAGTGGGTTATCCTCGTATCAGCCCCACACCCCTCAGCACTAATCTCACTTCACGGCAGTCATCCCGGACTACGCCAAGATGGTGTAAGAGCGCTGTGCTTTGAAAACTCGGTCGGCATTAATGAAGGGTCATATCAGATGGTACGTCCGTGCGCCGACGAGAGCCGAGATGGAGGTATCCACGCAGCGTGTCATACCATGCTTCAAGTGAGAATCCCCTACTTTCCTTGAACCGATCCATTTTCTAAGCCAACTACTGATTGTTAAGAGGGGCCGCGCTTGCGACGGGCTGCAGGGTTGACGTGAAACTGGCGGGCGCTACGTATGACCTGCGCCAGAACAACGCGTTAGGTGCGACTTCATATTCGCCAGGCATCATGCATCCTGTTCCGCATCAACTGATGGCTTGTGCCTAGGGGACAGCTTCGCAGAGACCTTCCGGAGCAGATATGGTCCAATCACCTACGGCTGGGGCATACAAAGCGCATCAACAGATTTTGTAAGTATCGCAGAATAGCTATACAATGAAATGCTTACCGAGTGACATATCATAGGGAAACGTCACCTATGGTACGTCCACTTCCGTCGAATCCAGACGTTGTCGTGCGTTGACTTCGTGTAACGAAAGCTCTTCCTGCCTTACATCCGTCGTTCGGTACGTGCACCACGAATTTGGCAACATCAAATTGAGCTGACACCCTGTCAGCTATCCCTACTGTTGAGAATGGAGGCAATCATACCGTCGCCTTCACTGAAGCAGCCGCAAGCGAGGCTGCGCACAAGGCTGCCCTGGACATATCCAAGGCACTTGCAGCTACTGGGGTGCGAGTGCTGGACGATGACGAGTTTCATACGAAGGTTCGCAGTTCAATGAAATTTGAAGTCCCTGCTTTAATTCGATGGATACTGCAGGTCAAGGAAACGTTCGAAGCTGATCGTGCTGTACTGGAGTGCAGGCGGCAGTAATAGGTCAAAGGTTGGTTTACGAGCCAACATGAGACTAGTTTGGGAGATCTAAGTGATTGCATTTATCGTGTGAGCCAATGAGTCACACATGGGAGGGAGGCCACAAAGAGTTTATGGAGCAGACCTCAACCAATACCGACAGTAACGAACGTCAGCCTGGTCCACCATAAAATCAGTACCCTTTCGTGCCTGAATATGGAACACGAACCTCAGAATACCCCAGTAGTTCCTGCAAGTCCATCTTAACCCCCTGAACCGCCTTCGTTGCCTTCTTCCTGAGGTCCGCGTCGCGGTTCTCCCGCATGAGGTTTCCCGCGCCCGTGCTCGGCCTGCGCTTCGATGAGGCGGGGCGCGGGGCGTGTAACTTGACTTTGTACCGCTCGATAAGAACATCAACGCAGCCATCGATGAGGGCACAAGCTGTGATAAGAGAGGTGGGGAAGCGGAGTATGTTCGTCTCTGGGGAAAGTCAATGCCATTACCCACCAACCCACGTGGGTGAGAAGACGCACGCATGAATGCCTCGAGCAGGATGGCCCACATCTCCTCCTGCGCGTTCTTCCAGCCCTCGTCGAATGCGAGGAGTGCCCTGAGGCTAGGAAGGGCAAGCCAGAAGTCCTGGAGGTACTGACCGGGCGTTGCAGAGCCTAGTGAATGCGCCAACACATCAAAGATGTCGCGCTGTGCTGCCTGGAAAGCCATAGACCACTCAGTCATCGCTGTGCGAGACGACGCGATGAGAAGCAACACACCTCGAGATCATCAAACGTCATCGCATGGGGTGCGAGCGCACCAAACTCGCGTGCCGGTATCATGTAGTACGGGAGGAACACGTCTCCATGGAACTGTCCCAATCCTCAGCGTCTGCATAGTGGCGACTTCAATCGCCACTACTCACCTTGATACTCAACGCGACACACGCAACAGCACAGTCCCACGTGACAACCTCGCGCCCCTCGTGCGCGATCAACGCTTCCTCCGTCAAGGAACGCTTGCGCAGCGTAGTCGCAGGTGAAGCAGTGCACGAGCGTGCGGACGCGAGGCGGTAGAAGTAGCGCGTGAAGAGCTGCGCGGCATGCCACCGCGTCTCATGCGAGTCTTGCAGTTGCGCGTGGAGTTGTAGACGGACGCACGGAGGGTGCTCGCTGAGGTCAGGTAGTACCTATTGCGCATCCGTGAGCCGTATGAAACAACAGGAGTGAAGATGCCGACCTCGAGGATCCAGTCTATGCACTCCGTACGGATGTTCTCGTCGATGCAGAGGCTGGGTTCCTCTGTTTGCGCGAACTTGCTCTGCGCGTGCTCGGACGTCCCATCCGCGGAGCTACTACGTTGCTTCAATGCTACCTTATTCTCTTGTTGCTCCTCGCCATCCGACGCTTGATGACGTTTTACATGAGGAGCAGTCTCATCGTCTGTGAGGTCAGCGATCCTATCTAGTCCGTCTGCCCTTCGCTCCTCGGTCTCCCTCTCCACCAACATCTTTATCCTACGCTCCGCTGCGTCCTCCTCGTTCAGCGGCGCGCTCGGAATCTCGCTGAATGGAGGCGGGGCAACGATTGGAAGGGGGACAGGCATGGGAGAACGAGGGGGCGTTGGGGAGGGACCCGACAGCGCACGACGGCGAGGTCCTCGAGCCCCAGCTGCGACAGGCGTTGCCGGTTCAGTCGGAACGTAGGAGTAGGGTGTGTCGGCCTCCCAGTCACTTGTGAGGGCTTCGTCCTCGCTAGTTTCTGCTTTGATAGGTGAGGCTGCATCCTGTGATCTGGTCTGTGGACTTGTACGCTGGGTGAACAGGTGCAGACTCACTTTCAGCTCGACCTTGCTCCACTCTCGAACGGACGAAGCTGCTTCGCTTCGGAGGGAGTCTGCTCGGCGAAGACTGGCTGCGCGACGCGCATACATGCGCCGCTTCGGCAAGAAACCAGCGGATTCTTCGTCTTCATCTTCTAAGGAGCGTTGTTTGATAGCAATATCCAGAGATGGCTTGCGAGAGAAGTATTTTGAATGGGTTGAAAGTACGTCTTGGAGACTATCTTCACGCTTGATACGCTTCCTCCGAGGTTCGTCGTGATCGGCAAGCGAAGAGTCAAGATTGCAAGAGATGTGATCAGTCGGTGTCAGCGAACGCGCAGAGTCCAGAGAGCGTTTCCGAGGGAGAACGGGTGTAGAAATCGCGGTCTTGATTAATCCGGGATCCACTAATGGCACCAAGGACTGCATATATGCACTGTTGCTGTGATCGGGTTCGGTTGCGTAGTTTCCTGAGCGGCTATATACGCTTGAAGTAGAGTCGCTGCCGCTGGAGGCGTCCAAAGAGTCGTTGTCGCATGATATAACCATCGAAGTAGACTCCGGGAAGTAGGACCAGTAGTCGGGAGAGTCAGCTACATCGTCGGCCGAGTCTAGAGGGGCTGTACTGCTAGCATCGACACAGGAAGAGAATGGCACAGTCCTTCGCAGTTCCTGCTGGGCGACAAGTAATAGCTCATGGAGACGAGATGCGAAGCTTGTATGTTCCGAAGGAGAGTTGATACCTCCGCCTGCAAGACAATGCTCCACTCCCTCTGGCGCATCACAGTCGGAGACGGAGAGAGATCGCTCTTGCGACTCCTTTGTCCACGAAGTAGGATTGGTCGCGGTTGTATGCGCACTGGCAATGGCTTGAGGCGCCCAGGCCGGCTTGGTGAAACAGAAATCGGGGACATCTATTTCTGGTGGCGTACTGGCATCGACGTGCGGTGGCGTCTCTGGAAACGGCGAAGACGCCATTGGTGAACTGGACGCAGGAACAAGCTCGAGACCGTCAGAGTCTTCAAGGTCGTTATCATCGTTTTCGTTTCCCAGAGCTGTATGTAGGAGCATTGATGCGGACGAGAGATCTTTGGAGACACGTAGAAAAGAGGACAAGAGATCAAAAGAGGACGGAGACGAAGTCCGCGAGGCTACTCGTGGGAATTCCGACGTCATGGTGGCTGCCTGTCACACTGATGTATGTGTGACGTGACTATATGGGATCCCCTCCTCCATTTCCACATACCCTGATCAATAAAAAGTTCTATATATCGAGGTAGAGGCAGTTACTGCACTGA
Source organism: Fomitopsis betulina (assembly GCA_022606075.1). NCBI lineage: Eukaryota > Fungi > Basidiomycota > Agaricomycetes > Polyporales > Fomitopsidaceae > Fomitopsis > Fomitopsis betulina. Next base: position 194,326 of record JABYQK010000027.1, read on the forward strand.
TACAATCATCGCTGCTCCAGATAGTATCAACCACACTTTCAAATTCTCATTGATACCTCTCTTCGACAGGCGTCATCACGGTGGCTCATGGATCGACTCCAGCAAACAGGACCCTTGACAATGGGTTGGGAGGCCTGATCCCGAGGTCGACGTTTTGTCCGGACGCGCCATCCCCCGCTGTGTCCGGATGGCCACTGACCATAGACACACTGCGGGATGTCCAGAATGTGGCGAGGCCTCACAGCATGCACCCTTTGAAGCGCTCCGCGGCCAAGCTGGGCGACTGGAAGAACATCGCCTGCTCCGCGACGTGCGGACGTGCATCAGGCCTCTTGCTGCCCTACCCCTACTTATTTACGGACGGGATGAGGCCTGAGGCCTCCGTCCGTGCTATTTTTGTTCGGATGAGGATCAGGCATCCCCACAATTGTCAGGGATCATCCGCAAGCTCATCTTAAAGAAATCCTCCAGAGGCACAGAGCGCTACACACCGACCTCGTGTGTCTGCTCGGGGAACCATCGGCCAGGCCCCTTCCTCGCCGCCACCGACTCATAGTCGGAGGCAAAAGACAATACCGGCCACTCTCTTCCGAGGGCGCCTCATGAGTAAGTACTCCAGAAGCAACTCTCCAGCGTCTGTCCCGTGTTTCGATGCAGTTAGTAGGGCCTGCAGCCGCATGCATCGCATCCGCCTCTGCTCTTCTCCGGCTTGGCTTCATTGACGGCACGTCGGCCTTGGACCCGCACTACTACTAGACCGCAACCCCTCCGAAATTCGGCGACAGCCCGAGTACAGCCTTGCATGCGGCATGGGGTTGGCTTTAGCTAGTCCGGAACGTTGTTGGCGCAGCCACTTCGTCTGCACACATGACCTCATGGGCGGGTAACGGCGATATAAATATCGCGCCGTTTGGGGACTGTTATGACACAAGGTATTGTGTCCCTAGCCTCGACTGCGATCCTATATCTTCCAAAGTCTATCAGTCCGTCTTCATCGCATGATGCTCCCACCCACCACCACCACCTCTTCGAAGGCCACGGGCTTTGAAAACGCTGTGGAACAGCTCACTCCTGTTAACCTCACCCTCCGCGGCGACTTTCCTCCTTGGCTCAGCGGTGTACTCTACCGCACTGGTCCGGGAACCTACAGCATTCCTTCCACTGGAGACCCCTCCAAAGTCACAGAAATTCATCACTGGTTCGACGGCGTCGCCATGCACCATCGCTTCGAGATTTTACCTGCTACCCTCGAGTGCGGCCCGCGCGTTGTGTACCGCTCGCACAAGGGTGCGCCAAACCTCGAGCGACGGATCGCAGACGCAGGCGAGTACCCCAAGCCGCTGTTCGCATTCGCACAGCGCCATCGCGCGGCCGACCCGTGCGCAAATATCTTCCAGAAGTTCTTTACGACGTTCGCGTCGCTAGGCGAGGCGGTCATTACGACTCGCCCAAGCGAACACGACGATGAACTCATGGACAACGTCTCAGTGACGCTCACTCCGGACATGCCTGGCGTTTTCGTGGGCGAGGAAGATAAGGCAACAGGCAGCGATGTGCGAAACGGCCCCAAAGTAATCGTAGCAAAGACAGACGCGAACGCCCTGCAGCTACTCGAGCCGACCACGCTGGCGCCTCTCAAGTGCATCGCATACGAAGATATTGATCCGAGGCTGAGCGGGCAGATGAGCGCGGCTCACGCCTGCCGCGACGCTGAGACTGGTGCGTTATGCCGCTCATCCCCGCGCCTGGTCCTCATGCATCCCAGGTGACTTCTACAATTTTGTAACGGAGGTCTCTTCGAAGACGACCTATAAGATATTCAAGATTCGTGGGGACAACGGCAAGGTTGATGTACTTGCGAAGATCTCAGAGAAGGACGCACCACCGAGCTATATACACGCCATAACGATGACGGATCGTTTTGTCGTCCTGTGCATATGGCAGGCGCACATCAAACTGTGAGTTCACAGGTGGATGCAATGACGCCGATGCTGAGGTTACCTATGCCATTAGGTCCGGTCTATCACTTCTGGTCACTCACAACATTGCCGACGCGATTGACAAGACATGGCACCCTGAGAAACCTTCTGTCTTCTACGTGGTAGATCGCCACAGCGGTGGGCTGGTAGCGAAGTACACGGTATGGCACTTTGCGGAGTTAGCAATTGTTCGGGTGCTAATCGCCGATGTGTCAGACTGATGCATTTTATGCTTTCCACTATGCCAACGCCTTTGATGACCCCGACACAGGCGATGTTGTCATAGATCTCTCCGTGTATCCGGACACGAGTGTCATCGACAAGCTATACCTCGACACACTGCGGATTCCTGGCATCCTTGAGAAACCATGGATGGGACAGGCGCGAAGGTACCGCCTTCCGGACCCCACAAGGGCTAATGTAAGCCCTCTTCCGTACTAGGTGACGGTGCTAGAGCTCATCTGTGCTCAGGGCAAGGATAAGGGAAAGACACCCGTATCAGACGCAAAGATCGATTTTACGCTCCCGCAAACCGTGGCAATAGAACTCCCGACGCTCGCTCCGGGCAAGCACCACCATCCGTACAAATACGCGTACGGGATCACGAGGAAACCTTCTGGCGATGGCCCCATCCTCTCCGACGGCGTTGTCAAGCTCGACATGCACGCCGCGGCCGAAGTCGCCGCTACCGACGACGACGCCCTTGAGGGCAAGGAAGACGAGTACGCGACGCTCTGGCGTGTCCCCGATGTCACGCCGTCTGAACCTATCTTCGCACCGCGGCCTGGCGGGACCTCGGAAGACGACGGGGTGCTGCTCTCTGTCGTACTCGACTCGTCCGCCGAGAAGGGCAGGGGCCAGAGTGCACTCGTCGTGATTGACGCGAAGACGATGCAAGAAGTTGCACGTGCAGAGATGCCGAACGTTTATCCATTTGGCTTCCACGGGGTGTACACCCCAGGCGGGGTCGAGCCGAGGAAGAGTGCGCTCTGATAGTGAAGTTGGCCACCACATGACTGGTAGACGTGAATGATCAATTTATTTGTTTTCTCGGCGCACTGCGTGCCTGACCCTTTCAGATAGCATCCACGGTGCCAAGGATCAGAGCTTTAGACTGTAGGAATAGGGTTGGCCAGGAATTGTACTCCTCAAAACACGTCCACCGGTCAGCAAGGGGCATGAGGCTGTCGCGAACAAGTTGTCCCGAGGTGTGCACGTCACCGCGTAGTGGCTGGTCATGGCTCACGGCGACTCAGTCTATCTAGGTTAGCGGTGCTTCGTCTTGCTGGATCTCCGCAAGAACGTCGTCGACCTGCCGCTGCCAGCGTGGGGCCTAAGCAGTTGAGACTTGGAAACTACGGTATGCATTACGTGAGTGTGATTTGTGAACCCCGTCTAGTAATGCCTTTGCGACCGTCACACTGTCCTCGTGCGGTAGGTATCAGTCCGTTTGATCGGACGTCTTACTGCGGTGACAAGTTGCTACATACTGAAGACTCAGTCGCGCAGGCGACGTTAAATTGGAGAAAGTGTGTCACGGTGACGGCTTGCCGAGGACCGTCACTACCTCCGGGAGCCTCCGCCTCCAACCTTCGAAGCTCTAGCTAGATCCTGCAACTTTGAACGCACATAGGCATTGTAAGTCTCAGGCCCCCCCGGTGGAATCTCAGTCATCGACTTATCCAGATTCCAGACCCTACGAGACGCATTGGACGTGTCCACCTATCACAGCACCTCTACGGAATCAAAGTAGATATTAGTTATATTTCACCAAGTTGGACAACATTCGTGGATAGTAGTTGTGGCTGAAGAGGAAAACACGATCTAAAATGTCGCGTTCCACGCATATGTAATGTGACCGTGTCGCCATCAAGATAGAGGCGCTGCAGACAACGCGGCCACACCACGTTGAAGCCGCCCGCACACCTTCGCACCCACCCGCACGGTCTACGTTGCTACAGCCTACGTATCGTATGTGCATGGCTGTGAAACGTAGTATACAGTAGCCTACAACCACGCGAGAGCCGCCTTCCTCGATTCGCTCCCACAGCGGCTCAGATTAGTGGCTCAAGTCTGATTATATAGTACCCTGACAAATGCCAGGCAAAACCGAAACCTCACCACAGACCTCGCTTCCACCTCCCTACCTCTTTCATTCCCCACTATGTTTCTCACTGGTATCACGACCATCGCTCTACTCAGTGTGGGCGCTGTGGCAGCTATCGCCCCGCCCAAGATCCAGCTCTCTGCACGGAAGGTGCCCGCGGGCCATGTGAGCGCGATGCGGAAGCGCAGCATCGTCAAACGTGGCCTCGACCCATCCAGCATCCCGCTCGCCGACCAGTTTAACGGCACAGACCTGCAGTACGTGCGTCCCCTCTCCCCCAAGCTCACGCTGACTCACCACACTCACAGATGGTACGGGAATATCTCGGTGGGAACACCTCCGCAGACGATACCCGTTGTGTTTGATACTGGGAGTTACACGCTCGAGTTCGTCAGTGCGTATCGCAATTGCCACCGTGACCGTTAATGTCATTGGCTGATAGGTACCGACTGTGGCGAACCGTGTGCAAACCAGATCCAGTTCAACGCCTCCGCAAGTTCGACATTCGCAGGCAGTGACGACGTGCAGCAGATTGCGTTCGAGACCGGCGGCGGGGTGAACCCGATCACGTCCCCGGACGAATACGTCCTATGGCTACGTCCCGGCACGGACACTGTAACCGTGGACGGCGTCGCGACGGCCAACGTGTCGCTCTACCTCGTGGTCAACCAGACGGCCGCGTTCTACCCTGACCCTTACAGCGGAATCACGGGTACGTTTATTCAATCCCCGGTGACTAGTCGTTCGTCTTTGATTGTACCCCAGGGCTCTCACCCACCCCCGAGGGCTTCTTCCTTGGTTTGATGAACAACGGGCTTCCTGGTGTGTCCCCAGACATACCGTCTCCAATAGTAGTTCTCATGGCACGCACAGGAGTGTTCGGCTTGTATATCACTCCTCAGAAAGTCGGGGATGCTGAGATCACCCTCGGTGGCGTTGACGAGTCGCACATCCATGGTATGGCCACCTCCTCCCTGCGGTATCGCACTAAGCCTCGGTCACAGGCGAAGTACAGACTGCATCGCTGCCGAGCGACAACGACGACACGTGGCTGCTGAGTTCCTCCGCAATCTACATCAACGGCAACACGACCTCGCTCCTCTCCCAGACGCGCGAGGTCATATTCGACAGCGGCACGAGCAACGTCTACTTTGACCCAAGCATCGCCGAGGTACGTATTTCATAACCCCGCAGATAAGCCACTCACCGCGCCACTGCACAGACCATCTACTCGTATATCTCCCCGAACATCAAGGCCTACGCGCCGGAGTCGACGAAGTACGGGACAGCGTACGGGATCCCGTGTTCCGAAATCACAGGGCTCGACGCCCAACTGACATTGACGTTCACGAACACCGCGGGCGCGCCGTTCAACCTGACGATTCCGACCAGCGAGCTGAGCGTGGGCCCGTTCCCTGGGCAGACGGAGACGTGCCAGACGTTCATCAACGCGATCGACGGGCTGAACCTCGTTGGCGGGAGCCTGTTCAAACACTACTACACCATCTTCAGCGTGGAGAACCAGACCATCGGGTTTGCGGACAACGGTGCGTGGTCCCTACTGCTACGGCCGGACGGGTGTGGCTGACTGTGTGGTTCTTGCCTAGGCGTTCCCGCTACTGTGGTGGGTGATGGTTCCGTCTGAGGCGTGTGTTGTGTGTTGAGTTGTAGCGTTGTGACACGGACACAAATATATTGGTGACTCATAGGCTGCGAACACAACCGGCACTGCATCGTCAAGATCAGAACGCGCAGCGTTGAACAGCATTGCAGCCAGTGCGTACACTCGTTTGCGTGCCGCGTCAGCTTGACACTCGACCTTATGTCCCTCCCGAAGCCCTTAGCGTTCTCTTAATAGCGGCAGCTGTGGCAATATGAGGAGGCGAGGCTGAACATCTACTAATGCAGTGATTTCAAACTTGTCTTGAACAGGCCATTTGGCAGGATCTGCCGCCGCGAGAGCAAAGGCTCATACGTCACATATCCTCCTGGCTAGTTGCGGCCACGGTCCCATCGGGGAAAGCTTCTCAGTACAATAATTCCATACGTGTCTCGAGTACTATACCTGCTTTCGGTGGATGCGCATTCACTCGGTCGCGATGTTGACTGACGTTGATCATACTGAATCTGGCGACTTTGCTGCACAACGACTCTATGCAGCACTTGCCTATCCTTGCCTTATTAGCGATGGACAGTAGCGCCCGGGACCGTCACATCGATTTGGATCAATCAATTGCTATCCATGAGGCAATCCATTCCCTCTCTATGTTTATCCTTTCGGTATGCCAATGGGAGACCTATCTTATATACAGTCTCTGCAGAAGGCGCCAAGTGGGTCCGAGCCTTTCCGGCGATCGCCGCCGTCACACTCTCGATTGTCTCACTTTCACACTCCGCGTATTCATGCAGCACAGTGGGCCCTGACCAAAACGAGACAACGCCCCCGGGCCTGTGGACTGTCTCGCAAAAACGGTGCACGACAAAAGTTGGGATCAGAATGACCATCGGACCGACCGACGACAGCAGATTGCAACCTTGAAGTGGACCTGGTCGCAGATTGATAAATTTTGGCTTTGATGCAGCCCATGTGTGGCTCTCACGGTACTGATGTGCGCGGAGAAAGGATAAACATGAACGGATGATGGTGAGTCTTGCTCCATGGGATTCCGTTCAACTTCGTTGACGGGACCATGAGCGACACCCAGTGCAGCGCTCAGATACAAATGTTTGTAGACATTGAGGATGACACTGCGTGGTGAAACTGGAATATGACCAGACTCTGTGAACCATGGTATGGCTAGCCTGAGCTCAGTCGCCCGTTGGTCGCCCGCCACGTCGGGTTGCGCTCGTCGGGGCGCCCGACGACAACAATGTGTCGCGGTACTGCCGAGCATCTTCGGGATTCGCCTGTTGCGCGCTCATCACTGAGGCTGCGCTAGAATATACTCCACACCGTTTTACAGACTTGGACGCTATAACATGCGCCACCCTTGCCGTCGCTCTCGATCCGCCGCGCTGTCTTCAATTTCTCCCGGTCCACCATGGTCGCCCAACTAGACCTCATCGCTGTCAACCTTGCGACGGTCGCTCTGGAGAGCTGGCTTTATGGCATATTCTGCGTCATTTTCGGCACCTCGATATACCTCCTTGTCCGTCGCGGTCGGGAGCATAGCCAGGGCACCGGAGGGTCATCCCGCATAGCGCGGTCGGTGTGGAAGTCACCCATGTTCGTGGCGTCGTGCTTGATCGCCATGTCAGTCACTGGAGTGAGCTTCCGTTGCTCTTGTATTCCCCTTGATAATCGTCTGACGAGGATCGCTCGCCAAGCACTGGATCCTGACCGTGTACCGCCTCTTCGATGCCTTCATCCACTATATGGGCGGCAAGGAGCCAATCATTGTGTATGCGGATCTATCAAGAACATCCGAAGTTGCGAAGACTGGCTTCCTCATCATCACTGTGCTTATATCGGATGCTATGATTGTGAGTACTCAGTCTCTCTGTGTTGCAGGTCTTGATTAATGTGTCCCAGATTTACCGACTATATATTGTTTGGAGTTACAATAAGATGATACTTATCTTCCCTGCCTTGACCTGGTGTGCACTAGCTGGTACGTTCCTTCCTTCGACTGTCTGTGTTCTGACGGCTGAGGCCTCCTTAGTTTGTGGTTCTGCCATCTGCTGGCAATTCGCTCATTACACGCTCGGGGAGGATGTCTTCGAGACCGCAGCAGGGCGGTGGATCACTAGCGACTGTGTCTTCAGTTTCGTGTGCGTATCTGTCCGCCTGCTACTTCTCTGACGGAACGCTAACAGCTTCGCTGCCACGCAGAACCAATCTGTACTGTTCCCGTAAGTTACATTGCTCCATGGGCTATGCCTCTCTGACCGTGTCCTGAAACCGTAGTGCTAATCGCGTGGCGGGTTTGGCGTACCACCGTCTCCGCGCCTGCGTACGGCGGCCCTAACATCATGGGCGCGCTCGCCATCATCATCGAATCGGCCGCTATACAATCGTGCGTTTTCCCGGTTGTCATCGGACCTCCCCTTTGACTGACGTTGATATCCGGTTCCTTTGTTCTCGCTGTGTCGCCGGACCTCCATCGACCATCAGGATGTGGAACCTGTTCTTCTTCATCACGTATCAGGTGAAGAGCAATCTGCAGTTCACGACCATCGACATGTGGGTGCCTGTCTGCGGGATCTCGCTCACGCTCATCAACCTGCGCGTGTCGCTCGGGTGGGCAGCGGGGGGCTCCGTGTCGGGCTCGTCTGGCCCGCGCCTGTCGACACACGGACGCTCGTTCGAGACGACGAACCAGAGCTACGCGATGCGCTCGCTCGTGGTGAACGTTACGCAGACGGAGGAAGTCGACGAGGAGGTACCGCGCTATGCCCCCGAGAAGGCGATTGACTTCCGGTCCACGAGCAAGGGCAGCGACCTGTCTGTATGACCTTGGAGGAACAGGTGTTCGCACGCCCGTGGGTTCACCGTTCCTACACTGTATGAATAATGAACACTTGTACAACGCATGTCGTCTGTTGCTGTCGACCGTCAACGAGAACTTCCGTATCAATACCACGCCTGCGTACCTATCATACCATCCTTGCGGCCACGTTTCTAAATTTGAATTACGTGCTGACCACCGAGTTTGATGGAGCTTTCTCATACGAGTCCATCTATGACAGACTTAGGCACAGAGAGTGATTGATATTGAGGCTCGATGGTCCAATGTTTGAGGAAGATATTCAGATTCTACTTACGCCTCAGTCTTTCCGGCCTTGCGCAGAGAAATGGTTAAAATGCCGTCTCCAACAACGAACAGCTGTGAATTTTGCTATCGCCGTCTCGGGGAGCACTTGGTAGATTGTCCTCATGTGTACATACACTACCGAGAAGTCAGGACAGTCACTGAGCGAGACATCACCTTCAGTTACGCAAGATAGACTGCGAGGAGGACCTACACGCACCACTGATTCAGAAATCCGCTCCCGACCCCTGCGCATCCGCTGCTTCGCCCTTCTCTTTATCGTCCCTCTCTGTCCCGCCCGGCGCGACGCTGAGCCACTCGCCGTAGTACACGCACTCACCCGCGTGCACAGGCCCCCCCGTCTTACAGAAGTCAAACGTAGGGCAGCGCGTGCACGGTGCCTGCGCGAGGCCGAGCCCATTCGCGAACTCCGCGCGCACCGCGCGATAGACGTGCGCGCCGTACTCGTCGCCTGCCGCGGGGGACAGCGAGCGCCGGGCTTTGGCTTTGGATTTTGACTTGGAGCGCGATCGCGCGCGTGCGTCGGAGTCGGAGGACGCAGTGCGTGAGGACGAGCTAGCGTCGCTCTCGGAGTCGGAGGGGTGCGATTTGCGCTTCTTGGATTTGGACTTACTCCGCTTGCGCTTCTTGGCGTCGACCAAATCGCTCCCTTCGTCGCTGTCATACTTGCTGTGCTTTCGTTTCTTCTTCTTACGCTTTCTCTCCTCCTCGCTGTCGCTCTCACTTCCACTGTCGTCATCGCTCTCGACCTTGCTGCGCGGATTGCTCTTCGATTTGCTCTTGCTCTTGCTCTTGGACTTGGACTTGCTCTTGGACTTCGCCCTGCGGTCGTCCTCAGAATCAGTGTCATCCGACTCAGTGTCAGTGTCTGAGTGGTCGCGCTTCGCGCGTTTCCGTTTGTGCGAGGAGCTCGAGCGCCCCTTGTCCTTCCGCTTCCGCTTCTTGCTGCTGCTCGAGCGTGCATCGTCGTCGCTGCCATCGCTGTCCATCGCTCCCTCCATATTACTTTCCCACATTGCTGCGCCGAATGACGGAAGCTATGGCGTCACCATTCAGTGAACCCTTGACGCTAAGGAAGTAGGTCAAGACTCACACGCTCGACCTCTCCGTCGAGGACGAGGGTGCCCAGAAGCATCTCGACGTGTTCGACATCGAGCGTCGTCTCGGTTATGCGACTCTTGCGTAGGAAGCTCAGGACTTGCGCAGCGGTAGGGTAGGAGGGAGCGGAGCCAATGGGATATAGGGGTGTACTGTTAGGTACTGATGAGCTTGAGGATTTTGGTAGGCTCTGAGTCGGCGGTCAATCGTCAGAACGTATTGTGATGAGGATTTGACTCACCCGGTCACGGACGAAGCGTAGGCATGCACTGCATAGCAGTTTGATGAACTCTGTGTCAAGTTCATTATCGGTATACCATGGCCCACCAGTCATCTCGACGGACGGGTCGAGATGGTAGAGCATGTAGATCTTGCGGGTCGGATACTACAGGGAAAACACATCGATCGAAAACACAGAGATTGGTCAGGCAAGATGGTCGCACCTTGACAGATTTGACAGCCTTGATCAGCTGTTTCTGCGTGAGCGACTTGAGACACCGGTCAATCACTGTTTGGTGTAGTTCGGTTTTCGCTTTCAGGTGTTTTGTCCATATTCCTGTAGCAGTGTCAGTGATTCGTACGGCTTGGCCGATTAGACCGACGTGCCTTCATTTCCGGATGCTTGAATATGACTGAGTATCATGCTCTCTTCGCCGCTCATGTCCTTCTTCCTGTGTTCAGCTCAGAGAACACAAAGCTTCGCGCGCATGTGGACACTTACACCTCCATCTCCTTCTTCATCACCGCTCTGAAGGAGACGTTGCCCTTGGTGTCTTTCATTGCCTTCAGAAGGCCCTGTAGATCATGCGGGAGAATTGAGTAGGTTCGCTCTAGAGGGGTTACAAGTTACCACTCACCGTAGCAAGAAGAAAGTTGATGGACTCCATCCTGATTTTATTGTCAGGAATGAGCGCCTCTATCTCCTTGGGGGTGATACTCTGAGTTGTGTCGCACCGTCAGCAATTTTTTTACTTGTACACTGGTGCGGGCTCTGACCTTTTTCGAGTCTGCCAGGGCAGACTGATGAATCTTTTGCTCGTGCGCATTGGGCTTTCGCCCTGCCGAAGAGGAAGACATGGTGTCTGCCTGAGGTTACACTGCGCACGTCGGGCAAGGTCCCAGGAGTATTGCTGGGGGATATTGACTCTGTCTTGTTTCCGAACTGAGCATCATATCAGTTGTGAAGGAGCAGCTTTTGCGCTGGGTGCACATACCTTGATGTATGTACAACACACTGATGGACGAGCAGGAAGCAAAGGTGTGGCGCGCCGACCAATCTGCGCGACACTCATGCAAATGACCGGCCCGCGGATATTATATAATTAATACTTACTACTATTGCTATTATCTCCCCGCGCCAATTTCACGCGTTCACGAGTTTATTCTTTAATCAAGTTCGCCCAGTCCCAACGGTCGAGTGGTAAGAAACACGACCTTCACCCCAAGTTGGCTGGGAAAAGGACAGACGGTTTGCGATCGTGTCCGAGGCCATCACCTCTTTGTGACTTGGCAGGAGGCTTACAGACAAGAAAGGTCCGCGCTGGCACCGTGACAATGGCACGGATCGACTGTTGGTTAGGCTACAGACGACGACGCAGCGAGTAGTAGTTCCTGCCTGCAAGCCGGTATCGCTTTCCTTTCGCGGTGTGACGCCTCTTCTGGCCACCTGCCACAGTGACATGCTCTTCACTTACCTACGAACTCGGCTGCGTCTCCTGAAGGTCTGAGCATATAAACAGGAGGCCGTCCCCGCATCAGATTGACCAATGCTTACAGAGGGCAATGAAAATGAACGAGCATACATTTTCATTTTGACCAGCATACTGAGATCCCTGAGGGGTCCCGGTCAGGAAGTATATATTGGACGAATCGGAGCAGTCAAAAATCTTGCACAGCGAGGCACAGCCACTGGACCGCCGCGGCGCTTCTCACCGCCGCCCCGCCCTCGACACGAGGCTCTCTTCCGCCACGGCAGGTGCTGCGACGCACTGCATTACTCTTGCTCTCCCATGCTCGGAGCATGATTACTCGGGATTGACTCATGGAAAGTTTGCCTCCGGATGGGCCGAGGACACCGAGTCACCGGGGGTTTATAAAAGGCTCTGCGTTCTGGTGGCGACGCCGAGTCCCCTTTTTGTCCCCGTACACAATCCCCCTCTTGTTCTTTTCCATATTAAAACCCCTAATGACCCGGATTTCCTCCCTCAAGATTGCCAGAATGCCACCCTCACGCAGCGATGATCAGGAGCGCAATTTTCGGAGAATTGACCGCATTTTGGCCCGAGCCTTTGTGCGCGAGTTCCTGCGCCACCGTTCTCGGCAGCCTGCTGCTGGGAGCGGCCGCACGTTACAGCCTCGGTGAGTTTTGGAAAGACTGGCTATCACATACCATATTGACACCATGCCCTCTAGAATGGACCTTTGCGATGATCCCACAAGTTCCGACATCGTGGCCATACTCGAACTACCGGGCTTGAAACACGAAGATATGACCGTACGCATTGAGAACGAAGAGCTCATCGTACAAGGCGAACGACCTTTCCGCCCGCTTATACATCGCAGTCGCAGCCAAGCCCCGAGCCCTGACACAGATCATGACACCGCTTCAGAACCGATACACGCACGGGAGGAGCGCGCCTCCAGTGCCGAGGTAGCGCACTCACAGATGCGATACGGGTACACGACGCAGGAGATCAAGTACGGCATGTTTGAGAGGCGTGTTGCACTTCCGCAAGGCACGCAGGTATGTCGACTTCCGCTGGCGGGTGCTTAAATATGACTCATCTTGTGGTGTGGACAGGTGGAACATATACGCGCGTCGCTCACGGAGGGCATGCTCACGCTCTCGTGGCCGCGTAACCCACTCGAGGTTCCGGAATCCTGGCAGGGACAGGAGGAACCCACGAGGTCGACCGGGTTGGACGGCTGACGCATGAGACCCAATGCCTGACTTCAAGAGACCGGGGGCGCCACTCGCAGACACACATACATGCAAGCTACTTGACTCGACTCCCATCTGCATCGATGCTGGGATGCTCCTCTTCCCCTGACAATTTCCCCCTCTTTTGTGGTCCCCGCTGTTTGCTGAATCCATGCATCCTGCTGTCCATGTGTTCTAGAGTGTGTGTATTGTACGATACTACACATCGTTGTCATTCCCGCATTGTCATGACCTTACGCTTCACTTATTCGTAAAGTATCATCGCTCCTCCGTCTTGTCTCCAAGCAGGCTACCCTGTAGTATGTACCCCTCTGTATAATCAGATAATATGATTTAGAGATTGTCACTTGTATCCCTCGTGAGTCTCCGCTTGAACGTGCTGTAGATATGGTACTGACAATGTGACTCTTGTACAGATACGCGGGCTGTACACTATGTCCGCACACCGCAGTGCTCTTCTGAGTATTGATGACAGTTGAGGGTATGATAGCAGCGTGGACGATGCGCATATGGCAAGTCCTCGCACAGGTACGTTTGCATGCCAGCGATCGGTGATGCACGCCACGCAATGACTCACGTTCAGCTGCCGTTCTGTCGATTTTCCTGACGCGAGCTGCGATGCTAGAAACTCGGAGCCTTGCCTCAGAGGCTCAGACTGGGGGCCCGGATGACTCGGCGAGCCCAATGTCAGTTGGAGCCTCAGCGGGAGAGGGGATGGAGTCGGCCGTCGATGCTAATGCTCGGGCCAGTCATCTCTCCGCACCATGACCGTGACGGTACCGTATCATACTAGTTGCCCGGAGTTGACTGCTTCTGGGCTGCTCGGGTGGGTATTGTCTCCCGAGGTGACTCGGGTTTGTGTATCTCGGTATGCGATGTGTGGTCTATCATCCTTTTTTTCCTCAACCGGGCCTCGCTACTAGTGTTGGCATGTGGGCCACTCCCTCCTATACACTGCCTTTTGACCTTGGCCCCAGGTAGGATGGTTGGGTAGACACTTGTTGTCAGATTGATGCTGATGTGTTTCCGCAGGACACAAACCTATCATCGCATACTGCGGGCCGCATGGCACGTTTCCGTACGCCGCAGAGGCTCCCGGGAATCTGCATGTTTTACGTAACACGGCCTGCGTATTGTTGACATGCCTGAGTGAGTTTCGTGAATCATCAACTTAGCGAGTAATGCGTTCGTGTCTTTGTACACTCGCAGTCTCACCTAGGCTGACCACTTGGTTTTTCACAGTCATCACAGGTCTGGGCGACCAGGGGGTGGGGCCTGGGGGATGCGTCGGACCCTTATCCCGGGTGCAAGCTTCAGTCATATAATAAACCATGTTTGACACGACTCGACAGGTAACAACGTATCACAAATGCAAGAAACGACTGGGCTTGCTGATCAATGAGTATGCTTAACCGACTGCCCGTGCCCACCAAGCCAATGAGGCCGGTGCGTCTTCACACGCTCCTTGTCCCCCGTGCAAGACTCGCATACAGGCCCTCCCATAACCCCGCTGCGACCTCCGCATCCTTTGGCTCGATGCACATTCTATGTTCGAGGAGCTGGTTTTGCATCTCTAGCGCCACCCGCTCCATCTTGACACCCGACTCTCCAAGGTCGCGCCTGATGGCATCGATCTGCGCTGGGAGCTTGTCGCGGATATGGACTAGCGTGTCGGCGACGTCGACCTGGTTGACCCGGCATCCTGCGAAGCGTGGTGTCTCCAGTGATCGAAGACTGGTGAACATCAGCCTTCACGCTGGAACAGGCAGAGGTCACGGTGGGCAGGTACTGACACTCGCTGATAGCATGTACGGCCTTTTCCACCCACTTCTCAATGACATCCTCGTGCGGGACGAGTACGGCCAGTATGTTGTGCACCGCGGGGTGCACCGAGACGAGGATAGCCATCACTGCGAACATCACCTTGATGGACGTGCTCAGAATTGCCGCGACGACCTCACGATTCTCCATCGACTTCCCGAACAGCTGAAGCCGCCGCAGATGTTGGTGCTGGTGTGGGATGAGATGGAGGCGGTGTTTGTGTGGCTCTGGCCGCGCATCACCTATGAGTGACAGTGCGGTGAGGGATGTGGCTAGATTTTGCAGCGCGTTTTCGAGCTGGTCGATATGGCTGCTGAAGTCGGCGAAGGAGCGACTCGCTTCTTCGCACGCTATGACAACGTTCTCGTCTCGTAAAATCTCTCCGTTGGGTCGGCGTGCCGCTGAGCGGAGCGTGTTGGCCATCGTATCACAGAATTCACGGTGGTGCTTGATTGTCTCTTCAGCGAGAGGGATAGCACCATCTGTTGCTTCCTGCACGACTGATACTGCCGCGGATATGCCTTCAAGCTCCACTCGCTTGTCATGGTACCTGCAGATAAGCCCTGATCAGCACATACGGTGCTTATGACCGATGACCGCGATGCATTATTCATGGCGACTCACCGCGCTTGATCTACTTCGGACTTCCAATGCTCAAAGAGCTGTTGGCATTCCTTGAGCTCGGATATAGGACAATGAGCGTCTTGAGTATGGCTGACGCGTGCACTTCCTGGAGGTAGCACCATGGTCATGGGCATCGTGTTCATTGCCGGCGCAGACTGTGATTCGGGTACTTGTCAGCCGTGAGCCAATATGACGCTAAGCAGACACACCAAGTATGAATTCATCATAGCGAGCGTACTGGGGGCTGTTGCGCTGTCGTTGTTCCTAGTTGATATACCTAGAGAAGCTTGTACGCGGATGCTACCTTGGGAGTCCTGTAACCCTTGCTAGTCGCATCCGCTATATATACGCACATACAAAAGTTCCACCTTGAAAGACTCAATTCCCACTTGTTCTTCACACTACCATCGGTGTCGCACCACCGACCCAGTAGCCTATTCGTGAGGCAGCGACCATTGAACTCCATTCGGCAGCCTTACGCGGAAGAGCATCCACTTGTGCAGTGTATAAGCCATATTGAGGCGGCAACATGTTTTGGTCCACAAAAACATACGCCATATGAAAATCATCGAGCTCTGCAGGCGATAGCCACTATTCCGGTGGCCAGAAGCAGTATGACATGCTCTTACCTGCGCGATCGAGACACTATTCACTCCTAGCGTCCTACCCTCCGCTCAGCGAAGCCATCCAATCGATATCATGTACCCATAGTTGGTGTGCTCCGTAGGACCATGAGGTAGACACGGACACCTGCGAAAGCGGACTGTCAGGGTCGGAAGCAAAGATAAGAGACGATGCCGTTGGTTTGTAAACTACTCAGGGATAGTCAGAATGCTTTCGCCAGCGCGAATCGATGGCTCACCCGTGTTGTAGACGCGCAAGCACATAGAATACTCACGGGGCTCGAGAAACGCACCGCTCAGGCCGCACACCCTTGGGCCACCAGCGGAGACATCAAGCAGCATTAAAGGGATGTTGTATACACAGCTTGTGTGTTCTACGTGGTATACACCGCGCCTCAGTCAAGTCGGGTCTTGTTCAATTCAAGTACTTTCGTGACGTCTGTCCATTTCTCAACATCGGACAGTCGCCGCACGCTCAGTTCTGATCCTCGACGAGCGACTTCGCTGCCTTAAGGTCCGCATCAACCATTTCCTTCACGAGCGAGTCGAAATCGACCTTGCGCCGCCACCCGAGGACTTGCTCTGCCTTCGCGGGGTTGCCGAGCAAGAGCCTGTAGAGTGGGAGTGAAATCAGTTGGTCAGAAGCATGCGACAAACAGGGGCACACGTACTCGACCTCTGCGGGACGGAAGTACCGTGAATCCACCTTAACGACGACCTTGCCCGACTTTGCGTCGACGCCTTCCTCTTCGGTACCGTGGCCGCGCCATCTGCGTGTTGTCAGTAGAGGACTAGGGCAGAGCGGAAACAGCTCACTTGATGTTCATTCCGAGGAGCGAGAACGACTTCTCAACGAACTCACGTACAGGGTGCGTCTCGCCGGTCGCGAGCACGAAGTCCTCCGGCGAGTCTTGCTGCAGCATGCGCCACATGCCCTCGACATAGTCCGCGGCTATCCGATATCATGAGCGGCAGGCTATTATCGGATTGGGTCAGAGCTCACCGTGTCCCCAGTCACGTTGCGCATCGAGGTTGCCGAGGTAGAGGCACGACTGCTTGCCGAGCGAGATGTCCGCGGCCGCGCGCGAGATCTTGCGGGTGACAAACGTCCGGCCCCGGCGCGGGCTCTCGTGGTTGAAGAGGATGCCGTTGCAGGCGTACATGTTGTACGCCTCGCGGTAGTTCTTCGTGATCCAGAACGCGTACAGCTTCGCGACTCCGTACGGGCTCCGCGGGTAGAACGGCGTGGTCTCGCTCTGCGGTGTCTCGACGACCTTGCCGTACAGCTCTGACGTCGATGCCTGGTAGAAGCGCACGTGCCGCTCGAGCCCGCACGTCCGGATCGCGTCCAGCAGCCGCAGCGTGCCCAGTCCGTCGACGTCGCCCGTGTACTCAGCCATCTCGAAAGAGACTTTGACGTGTGACTGCGCGCCGAGGTTGTACACCTCCGTCGGCTGCACTTGTGCGATGATGTACACTAGGTTGGTGCTGTCGCTCAGGTCGCCATAGTGCAGCTTGAATTTGTTCGGCCGCTCGTGCTGGTCTTCGTATAGGTGGTGCAGACGGCTCGTGTTGAAGCTGGATGATCGCCGGATGATGCCGTGTACTCCGTAGCCCTTTGCGAGCAGCAGCTCGGTCCTGGGAACATAGCCAAGGTCAGCGTTCGTTCTCACAGGACGACTCATATGGCGCCCAGTCCACGATCGGTGCGCTAATCGTGCATATGGGCGCCCGAGCGATGTTGCGCGACTGCTGCGTGCGTCCAGTCTACGGCAGTTGTGCCTGTGCCAATGTCGCAGACGTGCGGAAGATGGACACGAAAGAAGATGCGAGCGCAACGCGGCGGGAAGCCAGGATAACCGAGATAGCCGCGATCGCTCGCAGCAGCCTCGCTCCACAACCATGCATAACGTACGCGTGCCCGCCCAACGCCCGCCGTGACAGAAGGCAAATGCGGACAAGCGCGACGCAGCAAAGACGCATATCACACGAGCGACTTGGTGCAAGACACAAACCGAGATGGGGACGGATACTCACAAGTACGACCCATCCTGCCCAGTGATACCTGCACGTCACCAGAGAGATCAAGACGGTGCGCAGGACACTAGGAGACCTGCGATGCTCACCGGAGATGAGGGCAATCTTGCGCTTCCGGAATTCCTCCGGCGAAGGAAGGTTGAGCTTGAGGAGGGGCGAGAAAGGAGTCTCGACGTCGGCGATCTGGGAGGGGTTCGACATGGTGGTAGGAGCAAAGGCAGCAGGTCGTTAAATGGCCGTCTGCTCTATATATTGGCGGATGCTGCTAACCGCGCGCGAAGTAGGCGCGTACGATGTAGATGATATCTCGATCAGAGACGCTAGCAGGCCAAGATGTTCCGAGTAGCACAATGAGGAGAGCCGATGTGTGAAGCGAAGATGGTGGTTAGGAGCAGAGGCTGCAAGTCGATAAGCACTTTTACTGATTATATACTATCAATCTTTTGTTAGCCTGTAAGCGAACATAAGTAGACACAAGTCCATTCAACAGAAGCTTTGATTAATGGTCGTCAAGTTACAGTAGTATCTGCTGAACTTGAGTCAAGCCCTGCTCATTGTCTACCATCTTACTATCATCCCGTGCGGGCACGGGTTTTGGCTAGTCCTAGAACCAAAGGTTCCAATGGCATCTGGCATGGCCAATATAAGCCCAATATAAGGTGGTGATGTGCACGACCGACGACACACTGTACGTTTACATCTCTTAGATTGCTTTCAGTCCTTATATTCCTATATCATATCCTATCTATACCTGACGGGGGGCATTCTGTGATGCACCGTCTCTAGTGCCCGTTCGGACCCGTCCGTGCATTGTTGTAGTTCGCGAGGAACCACTTCACGGTCTCGTCGAGTGCTGCGGGCCACCGCGGGCATGAGTAACCTAGTGCGAAGCCGAGCGATCACGACGCACCTGTTTCAAATGGCGTGAATTCGAAGCCGCCCATGAGGTCAAGCAGTTTCTTGTTCGACGCGGGCTTGCGGAACTGGCCGTCCGCCTTCGTCGCATCGAACGTGTACTCGCCCGTGAAACCTACCGCCTTCACGATCGCGTCCGCGACCTGCTTAATCGACACCTCCTCGTCCTCACCGACTGTCCACATGTCCAATTAATATCAGGGTTCGGTGATAGGGGCAAGGAGATGCCGCACCGGAGAGGATGACGGGCTCGACGTCATCATACTCGCGCAGCTGCCAGATGAACAGCTTCGCGAGGTCGTACGAGTAGATGAACTGCCGCAGCGGCTTGCCGGTGCCGAGCACGATGAACGGCGTCCCGTTCTCTAGACACATTTATCAGCACCTCGAAGCGAGTAGCGGAGATGGTGCGCACGCTTCGCGAGATAGCATTTATGGATGAGTCCCGGGATGACGTGCGAGCCTTCGAGGTCGCTGAAGGTCGTAAGTACGGGTGTCCTGCGAATGGATGGGTGGGACGTACAAGTTGTCGTGCGGCCCAAAGACATTCGTCGGGATCGCGCTCGTAAAGTTGTCGCCGAACTGGTCCTTGTACGCGCTGCCCAGAATCAGCCCTGTCATTGCGGCGGACCGTACCAGGAAGTGCGCACTGGTTCTGCACGTCAACTAGCCTCTTCGCGTGGGCATACCCGAAGTTGCTCTCGTGCGGGAGGCCGAGGTGGATCTTGGTCTCATCAAGCGGGTATGTGACTTTGTCGGGGAAGACGCATGTCGAGAGGCAAGATATGACCTTGGTGGCTCCAGTATCATGGGCCGTGTGGAGGACGTTGTCGTTGATGAGGATGTTATCGCGGAGGAACGTGAGCTGCGGCTGATCGTCAGGACGAGCATGTGTGTGCGGCGATCGTGGCGCACCTTGTACTTCATGTTCTTGAAAAGACCCCCGACTAGACTCCGTTATCATGGCATGCTCGCCATGACAGACTGTGAACATACCGAGTGCGGCCAAGTGTATAACATGGGTCGGCTTGTATTTCTCGAACAGCTTCTTGGTCTGTTCAAGATCCCTGTGCACACCTCGATCAGCCTCATCCAAGCTATCCGCGGATGTTTATCTCACCTCAGATCTCCCTCGCTCGAGCCCGCGAACACCCATGTCTCCCCAGTCTTCTTCCCAAAGCGAGAGCCTGCGGGCTCGGTCTCGATGATGTGCCTGATGGCGCTGCCAACGAGGCCAGTGCCGCCGGTGACTAGTATCACCGACTGTGACATTGGAGCAAGATGAGGATGCAAGAGATGGAGAAAGGGAGATACTTGCGTTGAGGGCAAGTTGAGGCTTGTAGGAGACTGTTAACCGGTATAATGGGCGTTACAAAAACGATCAGTAAGTACATCATGAAGTACATAATGAAGTCGCTTATAGCACGCCATTGCTAGGTTTCTTCGCCACCACCATTTCGCCGAATAACGCTGTTGGTGTGCACACATCGAACTGCTTCGTCGCGGCTATAGAAACCTCTCGGAAGCGATTAAAGAGATAAGCTGAGCAGCGACGTCTATACAACATGCTGTGGTCACAGCCCTCCGAGACCGGTATGCATCGACTGCCTCAACAGATGAGGCCCTTCCCGCAGATCAGTTGTCATCCTTGTTACTTTGGGAGAAGGGGATTGGCAAGCCAAACATAAAGGAGGTGCTTTGGCCGGCTTTCTGGAGAGGGCTGGGTTTCGAAGGATGCGGATTTACGGTGAGCGTAACTGTTGCAGTCTGCGCGTTCATTGGGATCAATTCTGAGCAACAGTTGGTAGACAGACATCTTGCCCAGATGAAAGCGTTTCTTGAGAGGTACAAGCCAACGCTTGTCAGCCATCCAGCCGCAATTGATGGTTGCACAAATGTATAGTATCTCTCATCCGGGGGTACATTGACACGTAACGGTTTATCCCATTCTATAGTCAACCCTACCCGTAGCTGACCTTCCTACGCAACAATGTCCTGACGACGTTCTTCGCACCTCTCATCTAGAATGTCAGATCTTGGCTCACCCCATGCGGTGTCTTCCCCGGCAAGACGGGGCAAAGAGCATTCCAAAAGACTGCGAGCAACAAGAAGCTGATGTCCCTAAGAAGTGACTTTGGATTTACGAAGGTACGTACCCTCCCACCCGGCTCGCACTGAAGGCTGATTCGCCGTGTTATGTTCATGTAGCTCTCGGCGAGACCGTACGACAGTTCTTGACGTACAATGGTCAGGCGAAGAAAGACAATATGGCAGAGCATCTGACCTGTGGCAGCCTCTTACCCTTTCGATGCCAAGGAGGACCAATTTACGATGTGTGAGGTTGTGATGGTGAGTCTCAAAGTACATTGTCGAAGAGGGTATCTTATGTCGTTCCAGCAAGGTTATTGTTGCATGTCCATTGCCGACTCGCCGTCTTCTACGCTGGACCCAAGCCGAAATGAATGTGGTGTGGGATGTGGGTCTGCGCGCGGTCGCCGTGCAACGACCGCTGCTTATCGTTCGGCGGTGCACATTTGAACTCCGAGTCACGTTGTCACGCGTCGGGGCAGTGATCGACCCGACAGGTGCGCGCCTGTCTCCCGCCTATAAATGCACCGCTACACGTAGACCGTGATCCGTTTCACTACTTATCCCCGCACTGGCGCTGATGCCTTCATCGTCTATGCAGTTGCTGGTCGATAACACGACGTGCCGCGTCGGAGACATCATACGTGGCACTGCAGTGCTTGATATTTCAACGCTGCGTGCAAGTGGTGTACACAAGGTTGAATACAGATGGATTGCCTATTTGCGGATGTGAGCACCGTTGACTCACAGTGCAACTTTCGAGATTGATGTCCTTTGGAAAGTGGTTACCTCCAACAGGCTACTAGTTTCTACCAGAACATGGTTGTCAAGCGCATCGACATCCACTCCCAGACTGCAGAACTATGGAACCAAGATGACGACAACGCAACGAGCCCCCTGCGCAGCGGGTTCGATATACGTATATCGTCCGAAGCACCGCCTTCCTTTGTGTCGGCCAAGATGCCCAACTGCTCCGTCAGCATGATTCACGAGATTGAGTTGATTGGGTATTTGTCTGGTGCAGTGCAGCAGAACAAGCGTGTGTCGCACCCCATCACTGTGCTACCACAGGTCGTGCTGGCGGACGCTAGTTTAGTGGCAGCCCAGAGTAAATGGAAGCAGACCGGAGCCAGAAAACACTTCCGCAGATACCGGATGTGGGGCGAACGTGGAGACGTGGAAGCATCAGTTAGTATTTCCTCCTCTCTCGCTGGCTGAACAACTCTTCGGGTCGTATCAACCGTCGTTAACCCGGTTCAGTTGGCACTTCCAGATCACATGTTTCCCTTTGGTACCGACGTTCCATTCACGTTGAATGTCGTCGCGAAGAGCGAGCCTGGCGCATCCGATTCGGGCAAGGATGCATGGCCCACGCACGAATTGCGGCAGGACGACGTCGACCTCGCGATCTACCAGCTCGTCGATATACACCTCCAAGGATCAAAGCCGGGATGGAACGCCAAAATGGAGGGTGGCGCCTACATGAAGGTGACCATGGGCAACCTAGATTTGGAGACACGGGAGAGGAAGTGGGAGGAGGGCGAGGGTGCTCCCGGTCGATGGATCCGGAGGACTATTGCGAAGTCGACACTTCAACTTCAGTGTCCTGCCGAAATGACGTTTAACGTTCAGAATACGGACGGCACAGCGGATGTGACAGTAAAGGTGCGTGGGCTCGACTAATTGCTCCGTGTGAGTCTGTAAGGAATATATGGGACTCATGTTTGCTCTAGCACTTCCTCTCCGTCAAAATCCGTCTCGGCACTATGGCTCATTTGTCTATGCTGGTTCCTTTGAAACTCGTGTTTGGCACCGACCATAGGTGATACCGAAGACTGGTCTTTATGGTCACAGATGTATCTACAAGGAATGTATGTAAGGACCATAGTACGTCTGCTTCTTTATGACTAATGTTCAAAGCTGACTTGCCAAGAGATACAGTACTTTGATTAGGCTGCGATGAGGCCGGCGACTGTGAGAAACTACATCAGAAACGAAATATTTTCGAGACTGTTAGACGTTGGACGCCGAGACATACACCTGCTCAGCAGGCATGACATGCCTCCTTGACGATAGCATCATCGTATTGTGACATCCGGGTGTGGCTCATACTCATGGCAGTATGTCTCCCGTCAGAATCCAACGACGATGAACTTATAACAATTCACTGAATTGTCTACTAACTCACCAGTAGCCCTCAACACCTCCCCCCGTGCACAAGCATCTGCGCAAATCTACTTTACAATGAGGGTCTATACCCGCACATCAAGCTGATCTAGAATCGATCCGACAGTGACTTCCGGGATTCCGGTGGTTCTCATGGCGCCTAAGCGGTGTGTATTCATTCGTTACGATGGACGCTTATATTAAGCGCCTGCTGAGGGAGATATCAACTCAGGGCCTTCTCACCGTCTAGTGGCGGCCGCGCGCATGTCTCGGGCCTTTAAGCACCTCGCAGGGGCTATCAGACGGTGCTCACGTGGTCGTCATGACTGAAACGGAGCATGGTTGTTCGGAGCTCCGTCTCGAGGCTGTCGAAGGCCACTAATCAATGTTCGTCCGAACTTCTGGACCACTCTTCGGCGCTACTTTTACCTAACGCGCGAGAGCGGCAAAACGAGGTTGGGGCCATTCTGCGGACCCCAAGCGAACCGCACCTCAGTAAGTGTCAGTCTCGGTGGCACATATACAGTACCCATGGGAAGAGGCGTGCCGAAGTCTCCGGATGTTCCGACACGAAGAGAATATATACATAGGTGCTGACAGAGGGGAGAAATCATAGCACCCAACGTCCACGACCTCGCTGCTACACG
Organism: Fomitopsis betulina; assembly: GCA_022606075.1. Taxonomy (NCBI): domain Eukaryota; kingdom Fungi; phylum Basidiomycota; class Agaricomycetes; order Polyporales; family Fomitopsidaceae; genus Fomitopsis; species Fomitopsis betulina. The sequence goes on from JABYQK010000027.1 coordinate 218,144, forward strand.
AGCCCCCGGAGGCCAGTGGAAGGGACTGCACTGCGTCGGCGATGTCCGCTCCTACCTCTAGTGCGCGCTCTGGATCACCTACGATTGACGGGAGGCAAGAGAAGGAGAAAAGCAATGTCGACATCGAAGCAAAGGAGCGGCCTTCCGAGCGCCCAGCACACTCGTCTACAGATGAGTTCCCGGAGGGTGGCCTGCGAGCGTGGTCCGTGGTGTGGGGAGGCTTCTTCGCTTTCATAGCGACGTTTGGCGTCACGAATTCCTATGTATGCCATACTTTCCACGTTCGCCAGGATGTCTTCACAGGTGGGGCTTTAGGGGGTATTTCAAGATTACTACCAAACAACGCTACTACCGCACTCGTCATCATCGACCATCGCCTTGGTCGGCGCCATACAACTATTCTTCCTCTACGGAGGAGGCCCTATCATCGGTCGAATATACGACGCATACGGGACTAGCGTATGCTCAAATTGTGTCATTCCTGCTGCTGAATGTCACCAATCAGAATCATATATAGATTTTGATCCCATTGGGGTCCTTCTTGGTTGTTTTCTCCATGATGATGCTCTCCCTGGTGCAGCCTGACAAGCCGTATCAAATATTTCTGTCACAAGGCATCGCGTTTGGGTTTGGGGTTGCATGCATGTAAGCTCGGCTCCGTAAGCACGTCTATCATCCCATCGAGCCTGCTTAATCTCCTGTATACAGATTCAACCCCACCATGTCCGTAGCAGGGCATTGGTTCCGGAAGAGACGAGCGTACGCCATTGGCGTCATCGCGTCCGGCAGTTCAATAGGCGGTGTCTTCATCCCAATCATGCTTCAGCGTCTCATCGTCAGCGTTGGCTTCCCGTGGGCGGTGCGGGCCATCGCTTTTCTCTGTCTTGGATGCTTGACAATCGCGTGTTTGACCATCCGTACGCGGTTGCCGTTGTCACGCAATATATCGCTGAAGGGATTGATTGACCTGAATGGTTTCAAAGACTGGCGTTATGTCCTTGCGACCATCGCAGCCTTTTTGTAAGTACCTAGTTCAAATTGTGACCTACTTTATGATGACGTATAACGACTTTCGTTAGGGTATTCTACGCCATCTTCATCCCCTATTTCTACATCCAGATTTTCGCCGATTTCTATGGTGTTCCGAACGAGTACGCGATATACCTCTTGCCGATTATCAATGCTCTCGGGACGCCCTCGCGCATTATTCCCGGCATGATGGCGGACCGATGGGGATGGTGAGTTACCCTCCATTTTAGCAGTTGCTCTTGTTTACAGCCCTCATACAGCATTACCATCCTCGTTCCATCGACCGTAATTGCGAGCATATTCACACTTGCATTGTGGTTGCCTGCCCGTACTGCGGCCTCGATCACGGCGTTTGCAGCGATGTATGGATTGTTCACGGGTGCGCTGGTCCTGACCGCCGAGCCATCTAATCATAGAAACTTTTAACCGACGATTAGGTGCCTTCGTGACCTTGCTCCCTGCATACATCTACACAATATCACCATTGCCAGTATATGGCGCGAGGCTTGGTAAGCAAAACATTCTGCCTCAGTTGATATTCGGACATGATCATACATTGTTGAAAAGGAACTATGTACTTCCTGGTTGGTATCGCCAATCTCGTTGGCACTCCTACCGCTGGTGCCTTCCTGACCACAACGAACGTCGCCGGCTTCAATGGTCTCATTATCTTTACTGGGGTGCTGCTGGCGGCGGGCTCGTTGATTCTGGGGGTTGTTGGCATCGTAACTGAGGTACAGAAACGGAGAGCATCGAGGAACATGCGCCGGTAGAGAGGGGCCAGGGCAGAAGTGACACAGCGCTGATGTCATAATCTATAGAATACAAGAGTTCATGGTCTCTACACGAACACCAGAACACTGTTTGTGCAAATATACGTTGTATTGCCTATAGGCTATGCCTAACATTGACGTACTTTGAGAGCGAAGTCTAGGAGTACGTGCACTCCAATGGCACCTCAGCCACCGGCAGGTTTAACCCCAGCTTAAGGATCCGTCGATCCGATCTACTAGCAGTAGAATCGAATCTTTCTTACTAGTGGCCATGCGCAACGCCCTGCTAATACTAGTACCGCCAGCCACCGTCCGTCTTCGTTCCTTCACTCGATCCTATTTCCAGCAAGTTTACTGGAACTACACGCTAAAAGATCGCTCGGATCGAGCCCGTGCAGAGCTTTGTTCTCAGGTAACGGTCGACGTTCAGGCTGTCATTAGCCACCAAATCTGATTCGACGCATGTCGGTAGCTACCAGTCACTTAGTCAACTACCTGAATAAGTGATATAAACCACACAAAGTATCAGTGAGTTATCTTTAGCAATTGGACACCGCATACACTGAATCGCGACTAGCGATGAACGTGCTGGTTTACACAGGTCCAGAGATCCTCGCGTCGTCGCTCTCAAACTGCATCACCTCGCTCCGCACGCTGCTGGTTCCCAACTATGCTGTGCAAAGCGTTACACGACAAGCGCTTTCATCGCAAGCGTGGGTCACAGGCTGTGCTATGCTCGTGTTTCCTGCTTGCGCGCGGCTTCTCATCGATCCCCTCCTTCGGTCGATGATTGAACAATACGTCAGAGACGGCGGCAAGTTGTTGGCTCTGTGTACAAGGGTCAAGGTGCATGCACGCAGAGACACTGATGCCGCGAGTCTGCAAGAACGTTTATCGAAAGTCACCCTGTCCGAGCGGGATGCCTTGTTGCTTTTCTACGATAGAGTATCCGGAACTAGAGTTTCCGTGGACGTCGGAGGGCGTCCTGTCGATGCCGCGAGCTTGGTGACGGCTTCAATAGACGACTTACGGGCAGATTATATCCCTTACTCCGGGGACTTTCAAGGTGCCGATACCGTCGAAGGAGGGATCCTGGAACCAATAGTTCATTCCCTAGACGGAAGCGATACCAAAGTCGCCGCCGCAAAGCTTTCATTCGGAAGGGGCATCGCCATCTTCTCTGCCGTTTTGATCGACCATCCGCTCACAGAGGAGCCACTCGCCTCCCGGATTTCGACATCTCCGACTGCACTATCCCCGACCAGCTTCAGAAGTCCGAGGCGCAGCGTCAGCAGCTACTACGCGCAGTCCTTGGAAGACTTGATCTCCTGTTGCCTGAGAAGGCTTCCGCCTCTCTGTGTCCGCTCCCCCAAATCCTAACTTGCGTCCCGACTAAGCCGTGGATTGTGGACAGCATCATAAAAGCCTTAGCCATTGAGCCAGATACGCTGCGTCCCGATGAGCCTACTGCACTACAGGACAGCAATGACACATTCCAGTACTTCCTCGCATCGGAAAAGTGGGATGTCCTCAAACAAGCACGGGAGACGGATAGGGAACGAAAGGATCCGACGTCGTGGAATCCAAAGCAAGTCCTTGTCTGCCGTGGCGGTATGCTCCCTCCCGCCACACAGACACCGCTCTTCGACGTAGGTTCCTTTTACAAGGAGCTCTCCAATATACATACCAAAGCGAGCCACACGGACGAGAAAGATCGCTGGAAGATGGGCGAAGTGTTCATGTACGGGGAGGTGGTGACCAGCACCCAAACCATGCTCGATAAGTATGTTGTATTCCTTTTCAACGGCCATCATATCACTCATTCACCGCTCGTAGGAACACTCGCCTTCTCTCGTCCCTTCCGTCGCCTCTGGTATCCTTTGCCTCTCATCAGCTCACGGGACGCGGACGAGGCGGGAACGTCTGGGTGTCCCCCTCAGGATGCCTCCAGTTTTCGTTGCTTCTGCGCGTCTCTCTTTCAGAGCTCCCGGCAAGCAAGCTCGTGTTCGTGCAGTATCTCTTTGGCCTTGCTGTTGTCGAGGCTTGTAGGGATGGGAATGTGCTAGGTGAACATGGGAACCGGATACGGATCAAGTGGCCGAACGACATCTACGCCATGACAGAAACAGGAGAGAAGAAGAAGAAGATCTGCGGTATCCTCGTCAGCACCAACTTCTCGAGTGGGAAGGCTGAGATTGTCATTGGTACTCCCTCTAGACACTGTTTGTCAGCCCGTATTAACACCTCCCCAGGCAGCGGACTCAACGTCTTCAACCCGCCCCCTATCCAATCTCTCATGCAGTTGGTTCCATCACAGTCAGATGTAGTCGTCACCCTGGAACGCACTGCCGCGTCCATTCTCTCGAAGTTCCAGGAATTCTGGGCCACATTTCTCCGGCATAAGGGTTCCTTTGAGCCTTTTCTGGATCTATACTATGAGCGTTGGCTCCATTCGTCTGTCTTCTCTTCATTTAGCACTGTATCGCAATTCGACTCATGGCGCGCTTTTACAGGGACCAGCTCGTCGAGCTCACTACGGTCACACCGTCTCAGATGGTCCGCATTATCGGGATAACAAGTGACTTCGGGTTGCTTCGTACCATGCCTGAAAGAGACGGGTGGTCAGGTGGTGTCAGTGGGACGTATATTGATCTACAGCCAGACGGGAACAGCTTCGACTTGATGGCGGGTTTAATCAAAGCGAAGACGTGAGGGTGTCCGAATTGTTTACACATCGTCAGTCTTTCTTGTTTCGTTTCGAAGCCACTGCAACTTGTATAGTATAGAGATCCAGAGATAGAGTACAATGCCCGGGGTTCCATAGGTCCATATGAATTACACTTCAGTCTCTACATCCGGCTCCTTCACTTGCATTTTCATGCGCTCCTTGACCGCATGAACACCGTCTTCGACGTTGTCCTTCATCCACTGTGCGGTACGCGCAGGCTTCGCCTGCATGATACCGCGATGATCCCGATGCAACTCCCTTTGATGTTGGCGCCAATCCTTCAGCTTCGAGACGAGACCCTTGGGCCCATCCTCGTTAGCGGAAGACGTGGACTGGTCGTCTCTTCCGTCTTCTTCGTCTTGCTGCTCTACGTCCAGCTCCGCGGTTACCGCGTATGGAGAGACAACCGTATTGATCTCCTCGAGCTGTCGCTGCTCAAAACCTGCAGATGAGCTCTCACCGCCTACTGCCGGGACCCCGCTCATAGGTTTATCATGAGGCAAGGTCCCAGCGACCCTTTCGTCCGCCCGGCTTGTGTCATTGTTCTCCCTGGACTGGTGTGCATCAGGGGCCACCTGTTCATTCATCGTCCCCACTTCATCTCGCATCCCACCCGCATTCTGTCTATCATACTCATCCCACGCCTCGCGTTTCTTCGCGCCTCCTCCCTTGAGTAGCTTGTAGTGGAGCGGAGAGATACCAGGTTTGAAGCAAATGTCAAGGAAGAGCGAACCGATGCGCTCGAACTTCTCCCTGTCAGAGTCCCAGCACGAGAGGTCGCCATCCGGGGGCACATAGTTGAGCATGAGACGAGAGTAGTCCCCGTGCTTCGCCTGCCAGAGCGCGATCTCCACCGACCCGTCCTCGTTATCCGCAAGGTCGCGCAGCCAGAGCACGCCGAGAGCCTTCCGCCCAGAGGTCTTGAAGCCACTTGTGTCACGGAGAGACACAAGCAGCGCTGCGCCGTACCGCTGTCGCACGGGCAACCTAGAAGCATCTTCCTGGATCCAAACAACTTTCTCGTCCCGTTTCTCTGCCTGTTTCCGAGAGACCTTCTCTTTCGCCGCGGTCGTCGTGACCTTCATGCGCACCTCACAGCCGGAGAGGTCCTGCTTCGATTGGACAGCGATGTCTCGGATCTCTAGAGTCCCGATGTCGAAGCCCAGTAGAGTTGGTTGAAGCTTGGCCTCCACCGGCCGGAAAAGGACAGAAATACGGATGCGACCGTATCCGACACCCTGCTCGATAGACCAGAAGCGGGTAACCTCCGATGCATTCACCAGAAGCTCAGACAGCTAGATAATGAATGATGGTCAGATTAAAAGGCGCTCATAGATAGAAGTAGTGTGCCTTCAAAGAGACAACACCGAGGACTGGGTCATTCTCCCGCATTCGCGAGTCCTTGACGGTAACGGTGACGTGTGTCTTTCGCCAGTCCCGTATGAAACGCTCCACAGCGGCGTTGAACATCGGCGAACCGGTGATGGGCTTCACTCGTGTTTGGTACACAAGCTCGTCGTTGAGCGAGCTAAACATGCATCAGCTAGTCGCCGAGACAAAGCTCGGATGGCCACTCACATTGTGCAGTAGCTTGAGGGGAGACCTTCGCCTTCTTCCCGTGCCTCGCCCGAGTCGTCTTGGCCTTTGCTCTCCGAACTGCTCTCTTGGTCCCGACGCACCCTCAAGTCCCTAAAACACAATTATGAGCTAGATCATTCTGTTCAGCACTCCCCACACTCACCGAATATCGTGCACCTGCACGCTCAGGATCCCGCTCACCCACTCCTGGTCCGGCGGGGTCGTGAGCACCGCGCCCTCCAGGTCGTCCAGCGCGACGGACCGCCTCTCCCTGAACTCGGGCTTCTTGCGCAGGTCGTCTGGGATGCCCGGATCCGCGCCGTCCGTCGACAGCGCCGCATTCGGCGGGAGCTTCCCGTAGTACCCGACCGTGTACTCGATGTTCCCCGGGCGGTCCTTCGAGTCGGGCGAGTCCAGCGGCGACACGCGCCGGACAGGCTTGCCACGCTGCCGGATGAGCTCGACAACATCGATCTCGTGGAAGCCCAGCATGTCGTCCTGTTGTGTATTGTTGACTTTACTGTAAAACTGGCACGGAAAGGCAGGGGGGCGCACCACGCTTATGCGGTCGCTGTCCCATAGCTGGAAGCTCAACTTCTCTCGAAGCTTGACAATGTTAACATCCACAAGCACAAATGCCGTTTCCTCGTATACCGGGTTCAGGTCGTCCTTGATGATCCGCGTGGAGTACAATGGTGTTCCAAGTCTTGAGAAGGTGAGCGTGATATATGGATCTGCACAAATCAGGAGGATAGGCTATACAAAAGCCAAGTGTCGTACCGGATGAGCCTTTGATATCGGTTTTCAGCAATCCTGTCGCACGATGCATGTGGATGATGAGTACACCGAGTGCATCCGTGTCTTGCACGTATGTACCAATCAGTATGAAGCACCTGGGCGGCTGCAGTCAACAACGTACCTTTCTTGATGTCGTCTCCGCTGATGAGTTTCTGGAGATCTACGGTAAGACTCTTCGGCGCAATATACTCAGCGGCAGCTGTATTTATGGCACTAGAGATGAATCCGGAGATGAAGGGTATGTTCATCACGTTCGGGAGACGCTCGCTCAGAGGGATGACGCTGATCGTGATATGTGGTAGACCGAGCAGCGTGACCATCGTTGTCTTCACGCTGTGAGTGTAGAGGATTATGAGTAAACTTCATAGTGCGAGTACGTGAGGTGACGCACAAGGGCGGACCCGAGATCAGCTGCAGGCGCGCGCGTGCTGTTCCAATAGCACCAGTCAACTCAACCCATACAGCTGCGTAAATAAAATCAGCATCTTCATCTTGCTGAACCTGGGTGGTTACTCACGGAACTTGACACCGAACACGCCTCGCATCCCAACGAAGAACTCCACCAGCAAGCTACGACAGACAATTCAGCCAATGGCCAACGAGACCACAACGAATACACACTGGATATTCCTCGCCTTGCTCTGTGCAGAGTCACCACTAGGCTCCGCGCGGTAGGCAAACCCGAGCTCGAGGTTGATGTGGTCTCCGTCGAGTGCGTCTTTATCCTCTGCTGACAATTTCGTGGGGTCGACCTCGAGAGACCTTGAGATCTCATCGCCGCCTTTCTCCCCGTTGCCGGCATTGGGTAGCGAACGGACGGACGTGATACGGGCAGCGTTCGAGCCGAGACCCAAGTCCGCGATCCTCACGGAGTGCTGCATCCAAGGTACAGTGAGGACAGGGTGATGATGCGGATGGAACTTACGACGAATGACGGGGCGCTGGATTGCATGATGTCTTCAATCAAGTCGACGAGCGAGCTAAACCTGCGTGTCCGTCAGCATTCGCATTTGTGCCGGAGTGACGCCAGGCACACCAGTAAAGCCTAGAATAATGGTGGCATGGGTATGAGCAGCGACGAGGGAACAACGTACATGTCAGGATTCACGACTGGCCATACACCCCGGAGCACCGAATTCAGCCACTCCACGCTCTCTTTGGTGCGCTCCTCTGCACCAGTGCCTCCGTCGTCACCAACACGCAGGCCGCGCACGCGCTCCGAGTGCCAGATACGGTCCTGAAAATCATTCTGCGACACTTTCTTGACGCGGAAGTGCATGGTGTACGCAAGGAGGTTTGGTAAGAGCAGCAGCAGGGGCCACATCCAGCGGTTTGAGCCAAATAGCAGGGCAGCGAGGAGAGCGCAGGTGTACCCGGCGGAGCTGTACAGGAACGCGGAGGACGCGGAAGAGAACACGACTTTTTGATGTGCATCAAGGTCTTTCAATGCGAGTTAGGTCGGAATCGTGCACGAGAGGTAGCACATACCGGGAGGTGGGAAGACATGGGCCAATACATTCTCTCCTCTGTCCGCCTCGGGAGTTGGGTTCGCGTTCCGAATGGTCAACTCCTCCCCGGTGGTCGGGTCTGTAGTGCGCATAGCATGGCCTTTGGCGAGCTTCTTTACAGTGTGCTCTGGCCCCTGCTCTGCATGCTGTTTCGAGCGGTCCTGCACTTGTCGTGCCTTCGCTGCCGTCGCCCTCTCCGGGTTGACGAGTGAGGTGAGCTTCGTGGTGATCTTTGGCACGGGATTTTTGCCCGAGTAGGGCTCCGCGAGCTTGTGGGACATGGCTACCTTGTGCACAGTGGAACTATCAGCGTAAGTCGTAAATCGTCAACCGCCGTTAAACATAGTCCACGGTGAGGGAAAGGTGAGGGAGTGGGGCATCATCTTCGTAGCGCCGCTCCAGATGATGCGGGTACGTATATACTTATCCGCCACGCCGTCATAGGTGGAGCTGTCTAGACTTGACCCAATAAAGCACGGAATGACGCATTATCGTGGGCAAGCCAAGTAGACAGAGTACAGAACGCGAGGGAGCGCATTTCGATTTCTGGTCAGACCGATTCAGGAGAGCGGGATCAGAGCCGGCCGCAAGGCCGATCATGACCCGCAAAGTTCGTGATCGTCCGTGACGCACCTCGTTCTCTGCAGCCTGCTCGCTCGTTCGTATAGTCTCCTATGACAGTGTTCAAAGAAGGTGAAGGCAATCGTATAGGGCCTCGTTCGGCCCCTGCCAGTGGCCACAAGCCTACCCGGCTCAGCGCAAAGCTACAGCTGGTAGGACTCAGAAGGAGGTCTTGTATCGCCCAACCGTCGAACACAAGGCTGGGGGATTGCGCTGTGAGGACAGAACGGGGGATTCTGCAAGCTACTTGGTCATGGCAAGCCTTTATATACCGTCGATTCAGAAGCTATGGCGGAGACTTAATATTGACAGGAGATGTGCTTCAAGGTCATTCCTCATCGCAATAAGGCCCAATGAGGTTGGGGAGTGTTGCTTGCGAAGCTGCTTGTAGTTTTTGTGACAGCCAAACACATATCGATAGACGTTTCGCGCTCGCGCGATTTTATGTTTCCGGCCGAACAGCAGCCACCACGAGGCGGGGCAGCCACTCGCCGGCGCGCAACACTGGATGCTTTTCCGTGTTAGTTTACAGTGCTTTCCATACTATTCCGACAGGGGAGTTGCAAATAGAATCACTCTTACTTGACTAGCACCCCCGATTCCCACCCAAATCACTTGATTCTTTTTTGTTGGGTGTGATATGGTCTTGTGAATCTCCTGCAACAGTTAGTTCGTCGGTAGTTTGGTGTAGGTTGGGATGGGAGGCAATCCGCGCGAGTGAGTCTGGCGAGTGGCTTACGGGTGTAGAGATGCAAAGATCGTCACACCGTGTCACGGCGGCAGGTTCATTCGCCGACACGGCATTCCAAAAGGAGCAAGTACGCGCCTTCGAGCGCGCGTTCACGAACATCCGCGCGACGGTTGAATGCCCAACATGAGTGCGACAATCCATTGGCCAAAGCAACTGCATTATGTACGTGAAATATTGTAGAGTCTATTTACATAAGAATAATGATAATTTACAGTGAATTCGAAGGATAGTCATCAAGGGAGCGTGGTAGCGGAGTTTGAAGCTCGTCACGCACTGGTGGCTGAGCTGCAGAACACTCATTTGAAACTTACAGAACATGGTACCTTGTGGTTGTACCGTCAATCGGGTGGGTTGAGTAAAGAGTGAATAGATGGTAGAAATATAATCTGTATAATTCAGGTAGAGAGATGGTGACATCCCAGTTGAGATCTGTGATTTATTGCTGTCAGTGCTCGAGTCGCACGCACTGTACGCAGCCTCGTTCCACGACAACTCAAGTTTCTGTAGTATCCTTTTGCGATAGGGCTTAATTAGTGTCTATTGACATGCTGTAAGAGTCTCGAGAAGTGCGAGTGAACAGAGGCATGCCGGGGTCCCATTTTTGCAACTCCCCACCCTTTGCAACTCCCCTTCCGAGATAGTATTGCTAGACCCCTCGATCGCGAACCACGTCTAGGCGGGCGGAACATAAGGATAACCCCCCTTGTCGCCGAATAATATATGGTGCCGGTGGCTTGTCTGTCTTGCCGGCCACTGTCGTCATTTCTATGGTATCATTTGTGTGTTTTTATATTTTTAATCCAGAGTCTGTTCGAAGTCCAATCATAGAGGATTTGTTAGGCTCGTACCCATCCTAATCTGGCGAGAAATTTAAACTCCGTCGTGGCACTCCTCTCGTTCGCCAGAACGGCTGGGCGAACTCGGCGCCCTTTACCTTGGTCCCCCCCGTGGGAATCGAGACTTAGAAATCGCGCGTCGAGTCTCCAAGGGAGAGCAGCGCGAAAGCCAGCTTGAGGGCACTACCTCGACGTAGACAGTCTTCAATCAAATACTGTAGCATGTATGTATCCTATACACAGTCAGAAATACAGTCCAAAGTTGTCCGCGCTCAAGTCATCCATGTCGAGCGAAACATTGCCTGCGTTGTCAAGCGACATCACCTGTTGCGGAACTAGGTCATTCTCGACATCATCCTCGACATCCGACTCCGTATCCGACTCCTCTTCTTCGCTGCTCTCGGCATCATTGACTTTGCCTGATCTGTATAGGGCGCAAACCCAACCACCGCGAGTAAGAAGAGGCCTGCGGAGACGAGCAACACTGGCGATGTTGACGCACCTACACCTGACCGTCAGGCCGGCCCACAAGAGAACCCCAAGCGGCCTCGCCATTCCACAAGTGTAAGTCTTGATGCATCGCTCTTTGCGTATGATCGCTTGAGCCAATTCTCTGCGTATAGATGGGCGGTCCCCTGGTCGCTGTGGGCGAAGCAATGAGAGTCAGCGAACACGAACTCGCCACGGTCACAGCGCAGCCAGTCCCACCTCGTACACCCGTACATGCCGCTCAGCAAGGTCCCATGGCAGCTTATCCGCGTTCCCCTTGGTATACTGCAGCACCAGTCGCGCACGCGAACCTTTATCCGACTGCTGGAACAATGTATGGGCCTGGTTATTCCACCTCGGCGACGCCGTCTCCGGCATCACGCTCGATGCAGCCCTCATCTTTGACAACACATTCATATGCATTGCCTCAGTGGCCTCCCGCACCGCTACCGAGCCCATTTCCGCAATGGCCTTCGGCACCACAGCCGGGCCCATTTCCTCAGTGGCCGCCGGTTACACCACCAAGCCCGTTCCCGCAGTGGCCACCGCCGCCGCCAAGCTCATTCCCTCAGTGGCCACCACCACCACCTAGCTCGACATATCAATGGCCGACACCGCATGCCGAGTCCTCTCACCAGCCACTACCCTCGGGCTCACAGACTGGGCCACTCACTGACGAGCAGGCTACCTTACGCAGTGTAGCAGGTCACTAACTTACCTGGTTGGTTTGCTGTGAGGCTTGATGCACACAAAGTTGCTGTTGAGCGACTTGGGATTGAGCTACGCTACAGGGGTCCTTATATACATGTAGGAGACCGTATGAATAAGCTACTGTATAGTACCTGACTAATACCAATCCCGATGCATGTGATACTCCTGTGACCCGGAGTGCTGGTGTGTGAACTCAGCTGCCTAATTAGGCGCTCTCTGTTGTTCAACACTCCCCCTTGCTAAGTGCAGCGGTAGATGCGCGCAAGCATTAAATGGCGCATAGTGCAGCCGACTATGCTGGACTCTAATCATAGAATCTTAGTCCAAGCATTTCTCTGAATTTGAGAAATTTGATACGACCCAAGTTCTTGGTGAACAAGTCTGCTGGATTGTCATCAGTGCTTACGTAGAAGATTTCGACTTTCTTGTCTTCTACTAGCTCCCTCACGTAGTGATAGCGGATGTCAATGTGTTTGGATTGACGCTCCGTGATGGGATTTGAGCTAATGAATATTGCTCCCTGATTATCCGAGCAGATAGGCAGCGGGCCGAGTTTGTAGCTGATCTCTTCTAGGAGCATCTTTATCCAAGCTACTTGTCACGAGCAATCACTCAGTGACATATACTCGGCTTCAGTGGATGACAGGGCAACTGTCTTCTGTCTTCTAGACAACCAACTGAACGCGCCGTTCGCGAACTTTAAAAAGTGTCCAGACCGTGATTTTCTGGCTTCTGGGCTGTCCGCCCAGTCAGAGTCAGTGCACGCCAATAATCCATTGCCGCTTTGTCCTTCAAAGACTAGCGCATAGGATTTAGTACCAATTAAATAGCGACAAATGTATAGCGCTCTGTTTAAATGGTCCTGTGACGGGTTTGCTGCAAATTGCGCAAGTAATGTCATGGCGTAGCAAATATCAGGTCGGGTTCTGAGCATAAGGTATAGCAAGGAACCGATAATGGTCTGGTACTTGCTTCGAAGTGCTGGATCAGCCGTGCCAGTATTTGCAATAGGCTTGTATCCAGTAGGGAGTGGAGTTGGCGCAGATTTTGCGTTCTGCATGCCGCAGCGCTGCAGCACTTTCTCAAGGTAGGCGCATTGATCCAGATGGATTTCGCGGCCTTTCCGAGTTATGCGCATGCACAGAAATTCCTTGACGTCGCCTAAGTCACAACACTCCCACTTCTTCATGAAGCAGTCCTTTAATGAAAGGACTAGGGTCTTGTCTTTGCCACAAAATATGGCATTGTCAACATAGACAATGATCAGCACAAAGCGACCATCTTTTGTCTTGTAGATGAATATTCCGGCATCGGATACAAGGCGTTTACAGCCAAGTTCCTTTAGGGACTCATTGAGGGTGCGCCACCACGCAAGCCCTGCCTGCTTAAGTCCATATAGAGCACGCAGTAGCTGGAGTACTTTGTGCTCTTGGCCTGGTACCGCAAAGCCTTCAGGCTGCTCCATGTAAATTTCCTCGTCGAGCTTGCCATAGAGGTAGGCATTTCGGACATCAAGTCCAGAGACGTGCATATCCTCAAGTGCAGCTAAGGCGAGGATTAGGCGTACTGTCTCAAAGCGTACGACTGGAGAGAAGACCTGATCATAGTCAAGGCCTTCAATTTGGGAGTAACCTTTGGCGACCAATCTGGCCTTTTTCCGACTGTCAGTTTTGACGTCAAATACCCAGCAGTTTTTGGTGACTTTACGTCCCTTAGGACGATCAACCAGTTGATAGACATTTCGTTTGCGAAGTGCCTCAAGCTCTTCACGACATGCTGTCATCCACTCCTCAAGCTCCTTTTTGGGTAGCTTTAATATATCGCGGAATGACCATTCTCTCGGGCTGGTCCCGTCTGGTAGATCGTTGTCGAGGGTGGGTAGCGCTTTTGTAAGCAGCAACTCGACTAACTGAACTCCCCCTTCCCGGCATAATTCTGCCAGTAGTAACTCAGCGCTTTGCGCTTCATCCTCATCAGATGGGGTGGACTCAACAGGTTCATCGCGTGGAGGAGGATTTGGTGCAGAACTAGGTCCGGGAACCTGTTGTTTTTGCTGCCTTGATGGTCCGGCTTTGGTACGGGAGCTACCCGCATCCTCACCAACCATCTCTTTCCATCTCCCCTGTTTTTCGATGTCCTTTAGTATGTCTTGGGGCTTCCGCTGCTCACCATAGACATTACCTCTACGAGTTACTGGTCTCCGCTCCCTTGCTGAACGTCGCGGCTCCACAGGGGGTGCAGGGTGTCCAACCGGTGCATGGGGCGGCGGTACTGGGTCTGCGGGCGCATCCTGCTGCTCCTGTTCATCGTCATGAACATGACCATTTCCCTTTTTAGGAAGGTGATGGTTTGGATTATCATTGTAGTCATCCTCATCTACCTGAGGTGTGGTGTGTGGTTGATCCGCTGGGATCATTTCTTCTCGAGGTGGCCAAACTCGAGTTGTGCCTCGACGATTTGTCAGAGGGCACTTAGGAAACATTGTCTCGTCAAACATCACAGTGGATGATCTGAGCAAAACATTATCTGGTGCTCTCATAAAGAGCCACCCGCCAGCGCGCTCAGTAGAGCCATCTCCCCCAAGGTAAATCATCAGCTCCGACTTGGGCGATAAACCATTTTGTCTAACATCCTTGGGTATGAAGACGTACGCACTGCAGCCGAAAACGCGCAGGTGCGCCACAGATGGCGGCTCACCGTGTATCAATTCGTAGGGGGTAAGCCAATTAAGATGACGAATTGGCGTCCTGTTGTAAACATGGACTGCATGATCCACGGCGAATTCCCACCAGGATGGAGGTAGACAAGCATCATGGCGCATTGCCTCTGCTTTGTCCATGAGCGTCCTATTGAAACGCTCAGCTCTGCCATTCTCCTGAGGAGTATGCGGCGAGCTCTGAAGGATCTCTATGCCATTATCCTTTAGAAGGTCTTTGAATGCAGCGGAGACGTATTCTCCCCCTGCATCAGACAACCACTTCTGCACTGTCTTTCCATATTTAGTTTTTACCATGGCTAGGAACTGCCTTGTGGCTGTAATCGCTGCAGATTTCTTACACAGATTTACAGTCCATGCGTGCGATGAAGCGTCATCATAGTACAGTATGTAGTACTTGTACTTATGATAGGAATCTACTGGGAAGGATTTTAAGTCCGAATGAATGAGTTCAAACGGTACCTTTGCCCGGTAGTTGGACGGCGGGAAAGACTTAGAGTGCATTTTCCCTTTTGCACATCCTTGACATATTGGTGAGTCCTTAGGAATCTCCACCTTTCTGGGAAACCCAGATGTATGCTCCTTCGCCTTTGCAAGCACATCCTTTGAAGGGTGCGCAAAGCGGCGATGCATAGTCGAATAATCGACTTCATTTACGTTCACATAAATATTCTGAACATTTTCACCCGATTCAGCCACGAGGGTGAAGGTGGTGGTGTCCGGGTGCTGCGGTGTAAACCTAAATAAAGGTTTCCGCGCTCCTGGTTCATACAGACTGATATGCTGCGCTGTTGCGCGCAAGTCTAGTCCGTCTTGGAGGAACATCCCTAATGACAAGAGACGAGCCGAGCAATTTTCCATGTAATAGACAGGATATAGGCGCATCTGCAGCCATTGTTCGTCTATTTGGTAGTTGAGGAACACAGTTCCTTTAGCAATAATGCTTCCTACCGCTCCTTGTTGTGCCGTTTGGGTATGAATAGGAGTCTGGAGATACTCGAATTCTGAGAAGTCTCTTATGTCATTTGTAATGTGCAATGATGCACCTGAGTCCAGTAGCCACTCATTCGCTGAAAAGCGACTTTTCCCTTTTCCCTTACAACGTGAACACGCAGCATAGTTGCACGAATGAATACATTGTACATTTTTTAAGCCGCTACAAAGTACATTAACAAATGTCCGAGTGCCGTTGTGCAAGTTAGAAGCGGCTGTAAAAGCGCTGTTAGTTACTTGCTTAGGGTTAGGAAGTTGAGTGGCGTACTCATTGCCCCAGTCGTTGTGGCCATCGTATGGCTCCATGCAGCGGAGCTCCCCTGTTAATGGGTTCCGAAAGCTTTTGTCGACGATAGGGGGCGCAAGGCCTGCGGCCTGTGCGATCATGCCATTTAATTCAGTGTCGTGCGTGTCGATGTCTTCCTCGTCTGATGCCCAGACAATGGACTTCTCCTCGGTGTCGCTGATGTACTCGTCGTTCATGACCTCGTTGATGCGATCGGCCATGTCGACGTCACCGTGCTTGCTGCGCTTCGAGGCGCACAACTCGGTATCGGAGGGGACTTCTTCTATGTGAGCTGAGCTCACGACTTCCTTCAGTGTGCGGATGGTTTCTGCCATGCCGGAGATGTCAAGGTCTTTGGCAAGCTGGAGGGCCTCTCCAAGCCAGTCACCGTGTGTGCGCTTCTTGCCCTTGTTGGGAGCAGGCGCTGCGACCTTACGAGTCTTGCTGCCTGAGGGCGCTAACTCGATGATGGTGCTGGACGTCGGGGCGGGGATCGACACAGTGTCAGCAATATGCATTTCTGCATGTTCATCATGCTTGTGCGAATGCGGCTTACCACGGTTTTTACCGCCGCGCTCTCCCCGAGGAGTAAAGCCCTTGGCCTTCTCCTTGCCCTTGTCATTCCACTCCTTCTTACCTGCGCTGCTGCTGCCCTCGGGGCGCTGCTGCTGCGAGGAGGAGGGATTGCCCTTTTTCTGCTTTATGGCAGAGATTTTCTGGGCCGACGACTGTCCCTTGTTCTTCGACTGCTCCCAGGAAGCAACTAGTACTTCCTGGACCCCTGCCACTGTGAGCTCCTTGAGCTCCTTCTGGCTGAGCGCGAGTTGTATCGCTGCATCATACCGGGATGGGGCAGCGCCGAGGACAATAAGTGTCCTCATTGCTGGAGGCAGGTTGAGACCTGCCCCTGCTAGCTCGTCGATGTTGCTCTGGATCTTAGAGATCACAGGGCTGGGGTGCTCATTTGCCGGGATCCGGATATTGATAGCTGCCTTGAAGAAGGCAAAAGCCCCCATGGCGCTGGTACCTCCGTAGGTGTTGGCGAGCGTGTCCCAGAGGGCTTTAGCAGTCGCCTTGTCCCTGACAATACGTGCGACTTCGATGCTTAGGCGCAAACGAATGCTGCCCATGGCTTTTGCCTGCATCTGATGCCATTCCATGACTTCAGAGCGGTTCTTGCCATCTTCAGCCAAAGATGGCTCCTCAATACCAGCAGGGAGGTCGACGATGAGCCAGACCCCCTGCTGCTGGAGATAAGCTTTCATGAGCTCAGCCCAGCAGCAGTAGTTCAATCCGTCGAGGACGGGGACGAAGTTCTGGAGGCTGTTCGACATGTTGTTGGTGGTGGTGATAGAGCGGGTTGTTGATATGGTTCTGTGAACACATTATCAGTGCTCTTGATTTATGCAGCCAAGACGGCGCTAGCACCACACTGGACTCAGTGTTGGGAATAGCAACAGCGAAGCTGTGCTTGACCTGCAGCCATGTAGGCGCAATGTCTCCCCCTGACGTCAAAGCCCTTAAGGGCGACGTCCAGGTAAGCTATCCTGACCCGCAGCGGACGCAGCCTCTAGGGCACAGTACCGTGCAGTGTCCAGGGCTCATAACCTGACGAGCAGGCTACCTTACGCAGTGTAGCAGGTCACTAACTTACCTGGTTGGTTTGCTGTGAGGCTTGATGCACACAAAGTTGCTGTTGAGCGACTTGGGATTGAGCTACGCTACAGGGGTCCTTATATACATGTAGGAGACCGTATGAATAAGCTACTGTATAGTACCTGACTAATACCAATCCCGATGCATGTGATACTCCTGTGACCCGGAGTGCCGGTGTGTGAACTCAGCTGCCTAATTAGGCGCTCTCTGTTGTTCAACACTCACCGGGATGTTTGACAACCTTACGGCAGCTGACTATCTCCAGAACGATCTTCCGATGAGCCTGACCGATATAGAGGACACGGCGGGCGTTGCGCGCGGACGCGGACGCGGGCGACAGAGCGGGGGCACAGAGACTGCATTGACCAGCAAGAAAGGCTGATTGTGGTATATTGTAGTGTTGTTCATCTATATTGCAAGTGCTAGAGAATGACATACAGAAGTCGCTGAGAGACATTGCAGGTTGGAAGACTCGCGCGAAGCTACTGTCCCTCCAAGTGCTCTAGGGAGCCAACGCGCGATTTCTCCAAGTCTTGATTCCCACGGGGCGACCAAGGTAAAGGGCGCCCAGTTCGCCCAGTCGGTAGAGGCCCCTACCTCCTTTTCGCACTCCGATTCCCGTTTTGTCTTTGAGCGCTTCCAAAAGGAGGAGTGCCGGAAAAGGGGTAGGGTACCTCTACCGACTGGGATCGAGTCTAAGGATTTGTGATCGAGGAGTTTAGCGATGTAAATGCAAATCTCTCTGGCACGTCGGCTTATCTCGCTTGTCGCCCTCTCGAATTCCGGCACTTCCGTTCCAAACCTTAATCTGGAAGGGCGGTTGGACCCCTCCTTCTAGGTTGAAACGCATGAACATTTGAGTTGAATTTAGAGCGAATCCTGAGTTGTAGACAAATATATTATTACTACAAGGCTTAGGAAGATATCCTGTATCCTTCGGCGGTTAGTCTCGCATCGTTGCGGTGTAGCAACGCTGTCTCTCACTGAAGGGCAGCTATCGTGACTGAAGGCTTTCTGTGAAGCAGAGGACACGACAAACATGGCAATAACTCTTAGGAACAATCGCGAAGGGACCACCGTGCAGTGATCCTCTAGCTCTCGACATGAGCGTCACTGAACATGACCGCAAACAGGGCGAACGCACTCACGAATGGCAGACGCTAAAACCCTTTTGGATTACAAAGTTGCGGGCCCACAGCTATTTGTAGCGAGCCTGCTCTGATCGACCATCGTCACCATGGCTGCTGATCTCCCTCCCTTCAACTCCTCTTACGTGTACCAGAGTACGGCCTCGCCGAACCCGCAGTGGTCCTATGGCGCAAAAATCGGCGACACTCCTGCGGGGAAGGCCTGGATTGAGGGCGAAAAGGAAGGCTGGAAAGTAGTGGATACCGCCAGCGAAGACAAGTTGTGAGTCTGGCACTTTCATCGTTGCTAAGCCGTCTGTTCCATTGCCATGAGCAGGAAGTTGTACCACCTCATGATCAGCGGCATCGTGCCACGCCCGATCGCGTTCGTGTCAACAATTTCAGAGAACGGGGCCGAGAACCTCGCGCCGTTCAGGTGATTGTTTATAACCTTCAATGTGCCGCGGCGAAGCTCACGATGATCAGTTGGTTCAATATGGTATGCGCCCTGCAGACACAGTCATGAGTCCATGCTGTTCGTTGCTAAGAGGATATAGGTCTCTCACCACCCGCCTGTTGTCTCGATCAGTTGTAGCAACAACGGCCCCCGAGGTCTCAAGGATACTGCAGCCAATATTAAAGCTACCAATGGATTCACTGTGAACATCATCAGCGAGCCCTTCATCGAAGGGGCGAACTCCACTTCGATAGACGCACCAGAGGACGTGAGCGAGTGGCCGATCAGTGGCCTCACAAAAGAGAAGAGCGTAAGCCTCGCACCAACAATCTTGATATAGGAGATGGTGACGATGGTCTCACCCAGGTCCATGTCAATCCCACACGTGTCAAGGAGAGTGCGTTTAGCATGGAGTGTGAGGTCCGTCCGGACTTATACACCAATGTTGCCAACCTTGACACTCACCACTGGCACAACATTCATAGCTTTTCCAAGCGATTGACATCATCGACCCCGCGAGTGGTGCGAAAACCACAACGCTTATCCTCGGATACGTCAAGTATATACATGTTCGCAAGGACGTGCTGAACGAACGCGGGACCGTCGACGCTGGCAAGCTGAGACCTGTTGGGCGTCTAGGTGAAATCTCGTACGCGCGCGTCGGCGATGGGTTCAGGCTCGCGCGACCGGTTTGGGAGAACGAGAAGGACAAGCTGTAGAGAACGCATGAATGATGCACTCACTTTCTGCAGCTTTCTCATTGGTCATCAATCGGCTCAGCATATTCTTCATTACGCCCAGTCGCGGCCACATCTGGAGTTCTAAGGAGAGTACGATCATAATGTAGAAAAAATTTAGTGAAGCCTTCAAAATTGCTTACTGGCCAAGTCTACCGTCAGCGAATCAACGGTGCGTATGCGCGGTAGGAACTTCCTCCGGCATCCTGATCAAGACCAGTACAACTTCTAGCAGTGA
Organism: Fomitopsis betulina; assembly: GCA_022606075.1. Classification (NCBI taxonomy): domain Eukaryota; kingdom Fungi; phylum Basidiomycota; class Agaricomycetes; order Polyporales; family Fomitopsidaceae; genus Fomitopsis; species Fomitopsis betulina. The sequence goes on from JABYQK010000027.1 coordinate 238,176, forward strand.
GCATATCTCGAATGCTATGACATGCATCACCGTTGATAGATACCAATGAGACGAAAACATTCAATTATCGTCACTGCGGCTCTCGCTCATGCAGCATACCCACATGCGTGCTTTCATCCGAGACCAAGGCAAAATAATTGCTTAAAGGGTGGATGAGGACGAAGTTACAGTCTGGGGCACAGCGCATTCAGTAATTCAGATCGTAGTCCTCCCTATGCGGATCTGTGCCCACAATGCCGTCCCACTCCACCTTCCCAACTACCTTCTCTAGCACCCTCACGTCCGGTAGGGCGATGTACTTCGACCGCTTGATCCTCAGCGACTCCAGTCTCGGCGCTTCACGCGCCCGTTCATTCAGAGCCTGCACCAGCTGCCCCGTGAACTGGCCCGGCAGCCCCCGCTTGAATGTCTCCGGGAGCCCAAACGCGACATCCTCTACCGTCACACGGCGGAGGGTAGGCAGACACAGCCCGTCCTGGCCATCCCAGCGCTTCGCGATGAGCGCGTCGGGCAGGCGGTACGTCGCGAGGCCAGAGAGGCTGAGCTCCGTCAGGTTGCACATGCGGATGAAGAGCGCCGCCCACTCCTTCGTCTGCTCCTCGTCGTACGACGGCGGGACGAGGCCAGCCGTACACACGCAGTCGACGTTTTCGAGCGCGAGAGAAAGACAGAACGGAATAGCGTGCCGCGAGAGCCATGTCGCGGTGGGTGCGTCCGGTCCGTTCTTGAAGGTCACAACGAGCGACGCCGGGTCACCTGCACGGACGGGGCCGTCCCTCGCCGCTGCCCGCACATGGAATGTAGAGCCGGAGAAGTCCTCCTCGAGCATGAGCATGCGCGGCTGGTCCATTGCTGGGTTGCGGGCCCGGAGGCAGGATGCGAGCTCGGCCATAGCGCGCTGAGACGTGCATTCGAGAACAATAGACGCTGAGCTTGGGAAGAACATGCGGTTGAGCATGTCGGCACATTCCATGGTTTCCCCCGAGAGACGCAGCCGTTTCAGCCGCGAGAATGTGACGACCATGGGGGGTATTGGGAGTGAAGTGGCGTCCTCCGGGAGGGAAGGGAGCATGCCCTCTAGGTCGAGCGACTCTAGCAACTTGAAGCTGGCTAGAGTCATGGTGACGTGGGATATCGGTGGGCGGTCGGCGCCGGTGTCGACTACTTTCAGATGCGTCAGGGATTTAAACGGGACGGGAAGGTGCCAAGGGAACCTGCAGTGCAGTAGGTCGAGCTGTTCGAGCTGGGCAGTTGTTGGCCATGCTAGAACCTGCAGTGGAGGGATTTGGCGCTCCCCTCCTGGCTGCCTGTGCATTCTCTGGCGCACGCCTTCGATGTTGAGAGACCGGAGAAGCGGGGCAGGTGCATCCAGAGCGCGCAGGATGTCGAGAGCGTCTGCGGAGACACCGATGACCAGATCTTCGATGCGCGCGAGTTCTCTCAGGACCAGCCGCGCAGGCTCGCCCAAGCCGTCCACGAGGCTCGTCAGTGCAATGCGGACACGCAGGGGAGATTTGTGGGATCGTGCGAGCATCTCCCGCATCCAGTTGAGTGACCGCGTTACGGTGATGTCACTCCAGAGTCTTGGGGTGCTCAAGGTGACGGTGCGCCAGTGCGTACATACTTGACATACGGTTATCCACCGGTAGCGATCGACCGAGCGCCATTGCAATTGGTCATTGCGGAAGAACAGGCTCAACTGTAGGAAGACACTGGCTAGGACTTCGTCGGGAAGCTTCGAGATCGTTGCGAGATCGTTCCATCTCGACTTGAGGGCGCGGATGATGTTGGCATGCTCCCGCATGCCGTTCCACAGCTCTTGGTGCTGCTGGGATGCTCCTGCAGGAAGCGATGGAAACGTGATGACGGACGCATCCGTGCATGCACTCTGCGCGCTGTAAAGCGGTGAGTACGACCAAGATTCAGGGGTTTCTGAGGACGAACCTGTGCGGCACCTCAGAGTGAGATGGCATGGCTTCGCCAACGAAGAGAGTAAGTGTTGGTGTTGCGGATTAGCCGTAGTGCGGGTCCGTTACTGCACACTGAGTGCTCCTGGGACTATTGGATCAAACCATATTACACCTCTCTAAAACAAGCTTGGACTGACGTCAACTTATCGCCTCGTTGTCGGGCTCTTCACTCCACAATGAGCAGTAAGATTCAGGATGCTACAAGTATGATGAGAAGCGGCAATTACCCATGCGGTGATGATCGAGGGTGTGGTGATCATACTTACACATGATCATGAGCTCCGTGAATCGAGATACGATTCCTACCAAACGCTCGGATTCCAGACTGCTACTGCTGGTGAAATTAGCACCCCTTCGAAGCAGCCAGTGCATGCAACCAAAGGCGCATCGGAGGTGGGATCCATTTAGTAGGCACGGAGTCATATTGGCATATTGCCCACGCGGCCGCCCAGAATTTTGCTGGTGGTCCAGTTGGGACGCATGACGAACGGGAAGGATATTGCCCCAGTTTCGTATGGCAGGCAGCAGGGAACATATTATTGTACACTGTACTGAACTTAAGCACAACAAGTGCCCGACACTTCGCCGCTCTCCTTACCCGACTAATCTTACAACTTCGCCTTCTTCTCCACCTTGTCGACCCACGCCTGTAATGCCGCATTCACGACGTCCGGGGCCTCGAGCTGTAGCCAATGACCAGCATCGACCTCCTCCATAGTGAGGTCCGAGCACAGCTGCGTCAGGGTCTTCAGCGCGAGAGCAGGCGGGTTCACACAGTCTCTCTTTCCACCAGCGTAGAAGACGGGGACGGAGAGTGGGATCCGTTCTTTGAAAATATCTAGAACACGTGTGAGCCCCAAAGCCTGAGGCGTGGAAGCGGGCCGAACACTCACCCTTGTCCTCCTCCACGGCGAGTCCGCTTAGGATAACCTTGTACCAATTGAAGGGTGCGCTCAGTCCGTGCTCGACAATTGTCTTCTTGACGCGCTCTTTGGCCTCTGGGGAGACGTAGGAGGCTATCTTCGTCTTGTTATCCGCTAGGATGGTCGCTTTGGCTGCTCCGGGAGGGCACAGGTCCTCCTTCCAGGTCAATGGATCTGCTGGATAGACAAGGCCAATTGTCGATTCATACTATAGGTGCACATCAATTAGCCGATGGCTACGGTGTGATCAATTCAACTCACGTTTCGCTTCATGAGCTCGTCGGCACCATCCTCGACAAAGAACCTAGAGGGTTGATTTAGGATGACCTGCCTCTGTAAGAATAACAATTGCATACCGCCAGTATCCGTACGGCTCATAACCTAGGGCTTGCTTGATCGTAGCCATCGCAAGTCCGTAATCAAAGCTGGCGAACGATGGCGTGTAGCCGACGGCGAGGAATGCGAACGCAAGGAAGCGCTCTGGGTAATGGACCGCGAGATGGGAGACCAAAGGCGTGCCCCTGCGAACGAGGGTTCAGCATGCGCGGAACACCACGTCCAAGGATGCCAATCGGCACATCTGCGGGACGAAAGACCTACCAGTCGTGCCCTATCGCGATCACCTTGTCAACGTTCTCCGCATCCAGGATGTCAATCACGTCCGCGCACATCGCGCGGTGCTTGTACAGCGCAGTCTCCGTCGGCTTGTCGGTACCGCCATAGCCTAGCATATCTGGTGCAACGATGGTGTAGCCCCCGCTCTCGAAGAACGCGACCTGGTTGCGCCAATCATACGACGTCGAGGGGAAGCCATGCACGAAGAGGAGTGTGGGCTTGGAGGCGTCGCCTGCGGAATAGTAGTAGCTGTATTTGATCCCCCGCTTTGTGGTAACCGTCTTGTACGAGGATTCGTCCATTGTTGTGACTCAGGCCTTGGAGAAAAGGTTTGGTGTTAAAAAGGGATTCCTATCAGTCTTGGCCTGTGTCAATGTGACATTTTGGCCCGGTCCAATGCCGGTTTCGGTGACCCTGTATCCGCATCCTCGTGAAACCCGGCGAGGTTGTATATAAACACGCGGAGCTACATAGAGCCTGGAGGGTACGACAATGCCTCGAGGAGTCTTCATCCGAAAACGTCCACGTTGCGATAGAAACATAGCCTCCCGTAGGCAGGCTCAAAGAGGACCCGACCGGGCCTTGCCAATTGGTGAGGTGCCTGATCTTCTTCCGCGCGAACGGAGGCTTCATGCCTCATCCCATCCGAGTCCGGACAAAGGTGGGGGCCGGCCGAGGGAGGCCTGAGAGGAGGGAGCATGAGCGTGAGGATACAATCCATTTGACATCCGTACACTACAATCAATATTATGTAACTATACCTATATGTGCCCCTCTCCCTTCTATTGTGACCCCGAGACACGGTCTCGTCAAATCTCCCTCTAAATGTCGACACCATGAGAATTTCCGGTCCCCGGTCACACGAATACGAGCAGGAAACATGTGTACTAGCCTGGATCACTCAGTGGCGGTTCAACGCCTTTCATTTGAATGATATCATTATCAACTGTAACACTTATTAGACATATCATTCATGACTATCTGATGATTGCGCCCTTCCAGATCTGGTTGCGCCGACAAACTCCATGTTCCGAATGTTGTATCGAACATAACTTTAGTATTAAGGAGCTCGAGCCTCGAGGTAGCCTTAATGTAGACAATGAAAAGTACTATCAAGTATCGGTATCACATCCGATGAAAGTGGACATACTGAGGGACTGGAGCGAGCGGCCCGGCCTGGTCCAACTTATGGACTTCGGCGTGAAGCCCTGCCAGACTCCGAGTCGTCCGGCGCGCCCTCGAGCTCTTCGCCATTTCGCTACTAGTACCATGGCATTGCCACTGAGAGAAGTACTCCTCGTTGGTTTGGGAGGCGTGGGTGCCATTTGTGAGTGACTTTGCCTTTGTTTGTCGGCTGAAAGTTGACAGCTTTTCGAAAGACTCCTTGATCCTGAAGCGCAGTGGGCTCGCGAACGTAACCGTTGTTGCACGGAGCAACTACCAGTTGGTCAAAGGTGTGATACACGCTTATTGTAACATCTACTGAACTCATTGAGGTGGTGTCAGACGAGGGTCTGCACTTTGTAAGCGGAAAGTATGGCGAACACCGAGGGTGGAGGCCTGACCGTTGTAAGTATATCTCAGGATTGTTGATAACGGTCTGACAGATTGTCAGTATGCCGCTCCGTGTCAGAGGCGGCGGACCATCCGTACTCTTATGTCGTTATCACCACGAAGGCTATCCCAGAACTAGTCCGGGCCCCTACTCTGCTTTCCCCTCTCCTATCTCCCCCATACTCCGACCAGCACTCTCAGCCGACGTATGTTCTGATGCAGAATGGGCTCAACGTCGAAGTCGACCTGTACGAGGCTTTAAAGAAGCTGAGACCGAATGAAGAACCGAGGATCATTAGTACCGCTGTATGGATAGGCACGGAGCTCAAGGGCAACGTTGTAGAACACAACGGTTTCGTAATTACGCATCAGATATGCATGTGGCGATCAACACTGAACGAATTTGATAGGATCGTGTCTCGCTCGGGGTCTATCGTCCTTCAACGTCAACAACAACGAACACGCCCGAAGAGGCCGCTCTCATTGCTGACTTCGAGCGCATCCTCGCCGCAGGCGGCAGCCAAACCACGATCGTCGCCGAGATCCAACGCATCAAATATAGCAAGAACTTCTGGAACGCGTGCCTCGGGATCACCGCCGCCCTCACGCGCTTCCCCCTCACCGCCATCTTCCGCCCGCCCCACCTCGAGCCTGGCGCCCCGGCAACCCCTGCCCCGCCAAGCGTGCCGCAGGACGAGATCCCGAGCGCGTCGCCTGCGATCGCAGAGTACAGCATCCCCGCGATCCGCGCGGCGATGCAGGAGGTCTACGATCTCGGGAAGGTGCTCTTCCCCGCGAGCGACGGCGTCCCCGGACTTGACCCGGCGGTGGTGGAGAACACGCTGCGGAACACGGCGCGCCTGCACGCGGACCCGAGCGCAAAGCATCGTGCGAGCACGCTCGTGGACGTGGAGAACGGGCGTCCAACGGAGGTGGAGGTCATCCTCGGCGAACTCGTTCGCATGGGCCGGGCGAAGGGCGTCGCGATGCCGGTATGTGTCCTTCCTTGCTGAAATGTATGGGAGCTGACTGGGGGTGCAGCGCATCGAGATGATGTATGCGCTGCTGTTGATCATACAGAACCAGCTGCTGAGGAGAAGCAGCGCGAAGACGCCATCTCTGTAAATGCTATAGCTACAGTACGATGAATGCCAGGATAGGAGGATGTGAACACACGTTCACAATCGGACTTTAAGACTTCAAGATCGAGCTTCAACGGAGGGTGTGACCCCTGCGTCCCTGGATTGTTTGTTTGTTTATTCCCTTTAACGTCACCGAGGGCGAAGCCCTCTGTAGATGCGTTCCTGGTTCAACTGCATGAACTCCGTTGTCTCACCGTAGCCAGAGGTAACAGCACACTAGCCCGGCCTCCGAAAACCCACAGCTCTGCTGCGTCTTCTGACGAGTTGTAGTAACATCCCAAAGGAAGTTGTATCCGTAGGCTCACATATCCCCCTCCTCCCCACCTAGTATTGGGGAGGGGCAATGCCTGAGGGAAAGTATGCCACCCCTATAACCATGCACGTCTCTGTCATAATTACACTTTCCTGGTCTCTGAAACTTGCTCAGTCAATTGTATGAGTCTGGCCTCGGGCTAGTCTCCGTTGCAAACATAAAAGATTGCCAAGCGCCTTTCATGGAAAGCGAAGTAGGTAGGGCGACTCTGCTCCGGAGGTTTGACGGTGGTATGGGCATGTCGGCCGCTAAAGAGCTGGCTTTCAGGCGGCTCGCAACTGGCTTTTGATGCACCGGTCCAACAGCTCTTCTTCGGTGGGGTTCAGATACAACAACAATGTCATCAGTTGGGTGTGCATGGCGGGTGCTGCCAAGATGTCTGACGCTGATTGATATTGATCCTGCTTCAACGACGGGAAGATGGTTAGTCGAGTCGATAGGAAATGTTTTGTAATATTGGGGTGACTTGCTGACTAAGCATTGATCATCATGTACCCTCAGGCTTCCTCCTCCTCCTCCTCCTCCTCCGTTCTGCATCTTTATTCACTTTCCCCTCAACTTAGTGTATGCCTCTACTCGTTTCTCAGGCTGATGCTACGGGAAGGCACACAGACATGGGATGAGTTACATATACCCCATTACCAGTCACTGTCTCCATTACCTTAGGCGTAAGCCTTGATTGCACTAGCAACGATTAGACTTGTATTGTCATAACCATCTGACGTGGAAATTCAGAAACACTTTGAAGGAAGAGGCCAGTGCCAGCATTACGCAATGCAACTGAGGATGTGATCCCGCTACCAAAGACATCACCTGTTTCCAGTGAGTTCAGTGTCAGTTCGATTCCGAGAGAAGGGTCTCTTGAAGAGAGTTGTCATCGCGGCTGATGAATCTGACATGTCAATGCGCCTAGTATCAGGATCTGGGTTCTCGAGTTCTGCCTCTTTCGCATCTATTTCAACGCGGAGAGTTTAATCATGATATCAATGACAGTGAATGTCTAGACGACAAACTTGTCGCACGCGTTCCCTGTATCCAATGTGTACGGATCACAATTGACGGGACGCGTCCTGTGCGTGTCATCACTGTGTGCGCAGCAGATGCAATATTGCTGCGCACCATCCTACTCTTCCTTCGCTCTCTCTGGCACCCGCATCTCTCTCCTGCGTGCTCGTTTACTCACTACGACGTTGGTGGGTTCTTCATAGGCGTAACCGACATGAATCCGATTACTGTCTACCAAGCACGAAGCCTCACAGTGGACGACTTCGCAAAGCAGGCTGGCCGCGCAGACGAGCCTGCAATATCCTGATATTGGCGCTGCTCGTCCTCTTAGGCTGGTCGTACATCCTAGTAGTGAGGTCTCTGGCACGCGATTCACGCAAGAAGGGCCCTTTTGTGGAGAAGCTCTTGAATCTCGTGCTTCCTGAAGAAGGCACAAGGCCTCCGTTATATGAACGGTACCGCGAGGCTGAGCTGGAATTGTCGAAGCGCGCAGGAGATAGCCCACAGACAAAGTACGTCTTCTTCGCGGACCATATGGAACGTAAGTGATATCCCGTTGCTTGTCAATGTATACATGCTGGAAGCGGCACAAGGAAGCAGTTCCTATAAGGTGTCTGAGGGCCCTTTGGCGGGATATCAGAGTCGCGTATTAAAAGGCTAATCCTCTGCTCTGCTCAAGGAGCTCGATGGGGCAACATCATGCAAGAACTAATTCTTCACGCGCACACTGCTTATCGCCTCAATCGAACGTCAGTCCCGTCGATCCTGTACTCTGCATGACTACACACTCAATACACCCTATATAAGATTCGTGTGGTATGATTATGAGTGGAATCCCGACGGCTCGCAGTATACCTTCTACAATGGCAAACGGATGCCATCAAGAATCCCGCTATCCGCGTTCGTGCAAGGTAAGCGACCGGCAACCTATGCTCGAGGCGGCTGACTGACGGCCTTGCTGGCAATGTGGTCAGGAGTTCTTGTGGGCGCTCAGCCTAGAACAGACGACAATGCGGTGGCACCAATCGGGGTCGCAGAAGGATACTTCGACGCTGTATGTCCGAAGCATACACGGCAGCAAGTGACAGTGGAAGATATATTTGCGCTCATTGGGCATGAGCCCACTACGGCTTCCCTGCTTGAGAAGACGCTGGAGGTCATAAGCCCTATGCCAGAGAAGTGCGTCGAAGTGCGCAGTATGCTGTTCAATATCAAGTGCGTTGCGTCCACGAACGCCAGCTCTCTAATACTGACCACACTGCCGGGTAGTCTTTTCGGAGATGGACACCGATTGCTTGATGATTGGGCGGCATTGTCGAAGTCGCCCATATTGCAAGAGTTTTTCTGGTCGAGTCTGGTCGAATCTGCTTTCGACTGGAATCGCAAGGTCTTTTCGTCCGTGCCCGACGAAATCCCGCAGCTGGGCACCGCCCCTCTTTACTCGTACTCATACAACGCGTCTCCGAGCGCGTCGCGCTACATCCCCATTTCCGGGCTGCTCGCTCTCCATATCCGGCTGGGAGACTTCGAGAAGCACTGCACCGGGCTCGCCAAGTGGCGGTCATCGTATGTCGGCTTCAACAGCTTCCCCGAGCTCCCAGACCACTTCGCCCCTCCCTCGGACAGCTCCGAGGCGGAACGCATCGCACAGTACCGACCTCGTTGCCTCGTCAGCGTCGCGGACGTCGTCCGCCGTGTCCGGGAAGTGCGCGAAGTTGAGTGGGCCGCCGGGCGCGAGCTCCGGGACGTCTATCTCATGACGAATGCCCCGGAGGAGTGGATCGCGGAGGCGAAGGCGACGCTGCGCGATATGGATGGTCCGCAGTGGCGGTCCATCGCTAGTAGCAGGGATTTGGTCGTGAGCCCGTAACAGGAATACGTGGCGCAGGCTGTGGATATGCTCGTAGGACAAAGGGCCCAGGTGTTTGTTGGCAACGGGGTGAGTAATTGCGCTGTCTGTGGGTACTCATACCGCTCGTGCTCACGTCTTCGCCGCAGTTCTCCAGTTTGTCCGGATTAATTACAATGTTCCGCATGGCCAACGGCGTACCACCTAATCAAACGCGTTTCTTCTGATTGATCAGAGCTGTGAAGAAGCACCATCGTCAGCTAGCTTTCAACGAATGTCTTGTACGATCGTGTTAGTGCATCTACTACGCTGACCACTCATAGCTCTGGGCTGGCGGTTGTGGGTGACAGCTGCTGCATACAGCTTATGTTCAGCCATACCCGTCGTACTGGACTACTGCATCGATTGGGGATGGCCCAGCCAGCTAAAGAATCAGTCAGCAACTGTGGAAACCTAGGTGACCAAAGAATTTCAAAGTGGTTCAGAGTGGGAGATGAAGGCGACATGGTGTGAGGAAAGAACGGTATAGTAGCTAATGTACACGGTAACAAACGCATGGGTCCGTAAGGTGGTTCTGCTTGACTGCGAGCCACCTACTCATTTGGCAGACGGAAGATTTTGGAGAACTTGACGATTCCACGCTCGCACCACGGCCTGAAGAGCTCCCGTACCACGGGGTCGACAGACGTCGGAGTATACCGCGCGCACAACTCGTGAGACAGCTCGTTGTGTCGCATGTTGAAGATAACATCAACGCAGCGCAGGCTGTCAAAGTCCCGTCGGCGCATGATGTCGTGCGGGCGCGGCAACACGGCGTGCATGTTGTTCATGATCAGGTCCATGAACATGTGCACGTCGCTTTTGAGGTACAAGTCGCAGAGTGCGAGGTTGAGGTGGACAACGAGATGTTCGAGCCGGGAGCTCCGTACTTGTAGGAGGTCCGTGCACAACTCCCGTGCACATCGCCCCCACTTCTCCGCGATCCCACACTGTGCGGGCATCACCAGTCCCTGGCGTGCCAATGGGAGTTCCTGTGTGATAGCCGCTTGCTGGGCCTGCGCAAATGCTACGTATGAGTGATCGTTTGGTACCGTGACGTCCACGTCAAGGCTGATGTATACGTTCAAATCGAGGTATCGTAGGTCCGTGCTACTCTTCAGTGAGCAATGAGGAAATCCTGGAGAATGCGATACTTTGAGCACGAGCGACAGAAGGAGGAAGCAATGTCGTACCTAGTCCGTAAACCGGGTCGTTTTGCTCGCGGAAGATCTTCAAAGCGGACCCGCTTTGCTTGATGATCCTTTCGACCTGGCCACCTTCGGGGCTGCTAGTATCCTAGGATTCCCTGACAATACCCTTGAGAGCTACAGCAAGCCGCTCGAGTTGGGTACACATTGCTGAGGATACGAACAAGTCTACTATCTTCTCTAGACTCTGTCCCTCGACAAACTCGAGTGTGAGACTCTTCAGTCGGATGGCATCGCAAGAAGCGCGGGGGCGCCTCATGCTCGCCTCGGGGGGCTCTTTATCTACAATCTGGACGCGGGCGAGGGAGAGGGTCTTCAAATGGGGAAAGCAGTGGAGGACCCGTTGGAGCGACATGATCTCGTCCAGCTCGGTGTCTGTTAAGCGCAGTGATACGACATTTCGGAATTGGCTGAGGTTGGAATAGAAGCTGGGCTGCATCCGAGAACGCAGTTCCGATTGAATGGTCAGCTTGCGCAGGGACGGTAGCCAGCGAGAAAGAGTAGCAGGGATGGGGTCCAGATATGCATCTTGCCTGACTTGGTGCTTGGAAAGGGGCCCCCCGATGATGAGCTCCTCCGTATTCGCCGCCCAGCACTGACGCGGGGGGACGTGTACAGTCGCTGACAAAACGACTCGTAATCTTCGCGAGAGTCGATCTCGAGTATGCGGTACAAGTTGTGCACGACGCTCGCGTACCAGGATCGGGCCACGAGCGCGGCGACGGGGAGGTGGGCGTAAGGAATGTGGTCGATGATGTGGTCGAAGATTTCGACAGGGATGCGATCTGGTACCGACAAAGATATGGTCCCACGCAGAGTTGGGCCTCGTCCCTTGCTTGACCCTGGTGATGGGCTCTGTTTCGTCATTTGCGCGAGCTCCTCGACCGGAATTCCTACCTCGCAGTCTTCAAGTGCACTGCCATTGGATGAGCGAATCCAGTGCACGCTCCCATCATCTTGGGGGATAGGTATAAACATGAAGTGAGTCTCGCCTGCAGCGATCATACTTAATAGTATCTACCGGACAGGTTGTCAGCTTCGTGTCCACTAATAAGATTGAAAAGACACACGGCAGGATGTATATTGCCCCCTGTACACCGGAACGGTAGCTGTCGAACGCAGATATATCAGTAATATGTAGCTTGGGGCACGGGGATACGGACCATGATGAAGAGTGTGGTACCTAGGCCGCTGGACCTACCGTGAAAGCTGGTGGGAGACGCGGACATGCTGGCCTCTTATAACCCTGGACCAGGCGATTGCTCTGCATGCTGCTTATGTTCAGCTATACCCGTCGTACTGGGTCACTGCATCGATGGACCGGGGCTTCGCCAGCTGATGTAGAGAAGCAGTCAACAACCGTGGAAACCTGAGGTTATCGAAGCAGATCAGAGTAGGATATGAACACGACGACACAGCCTGCGTGCAGGGTAGAAAGGCGGCGACCACATACATGGCAAGGTAGTGTATGAACTGGCACCGTGCATGCTGCGTCCGTGCTAGTCGATTTGAGTTATCGAGGCCTTAGCTTCATGCTCCCGTAGGCTGCCCCGCACGATGTGCCTTCAAAACCATGAGGTTTCCGCGTGATAGTGCAAAATGAAGGGATCTAGATAGAAGTCCGGGCTTGAGGAATCAGTCAACAATCGAACAATGCAATACCGTCGTACCACCATGTGACCCTCAATATCTGAGATGCCACGTGGTCAATATGCAAAGTGCATTTGCACTGGACGCTGCACTTTACCATGTACATGATTGCCGCCTGTGGAGGACCATGGCAAGTTCGTGGATGACTACCAACGATCGTGCATGTCGCGTCGCGAATGCAGCAGAGCACAATCGGGGGACGCAGACTCGAAAACTCTAGTCCGAACATGGCGGTGTTCTCGTATCAGGGCTGCGCCCAATGTACCAAACTCGCTGAACAGCAATGTCGTTGTTTGAGACCTATATGCCCCTCATCCATGATAGTAGGGTGGTCAAGTGCGTGGTGATCCGAGCAGTAAAAAGGCGGAGACCCTCTCACAATTGCTACGGCCTGATACAAAATACAAACACTTTCGTCTCCTCCCCACGTCGAGCTGAGCGGTAGGCGCACTTCGACGACATGAACCCCATTATTTTGTGCTCCCCGTATCTGCCAATGCGCACCTTGATGCACAACTTGACTTCTGTCAGATGGAGTGGTTCATGCTAGTAGGGCTGCAGCGTCCGCGCCTTGACCACTTCCAAGAAGCTTGTTACTCCACTTCGACTTCTGCCGAAGACACCGCCCTCAGCGCGTACGGTCATGTCCGCGGATACAAGCAACACCTTCACACGAAAGCGTCAATGGCCATGAAACTGGGGAAGTCGCGATGCGTATGCAAACGCCCGCGAAAAGATGTTCCGAGGTAGCTACCCATGTCAGAAATAACTGATGGTCACAGTATGATATAAAGCACTACACCGATCGGTGCTTCGGCTTGATATGACGTCACGCAGTCGACGGCGGAGCGCGCGGCAGGTCGGAAGGATATTGTAGATTTTGTGTATGGACACCTGTAATGAGAGTTTAGCCTCAGCAAGCGTCCTCTGCATTCACACACGGAGGCTGATACGAACCCTAGAAGGCAGAGTGCGCTGCGGTAACCGCAACGGTCGTAAAGCACAACACTGTATCTTCAAAATAACAGTTACCCTGCGCAATTATCAGACTCGTTCACCCACCCTGTAATGTGACACGTCATCACGTTGTTGAACTTCTACCGTTATCTTATCAGGCTTGCCTGATATGGACTTATCTAGTGTTCTGCAACACTACTTACCTTACTGTAGCTTACATTCCTTTTCGCTCATATCTTATCTGCAGGACTCGTTATCTCTCATCCTGACACAGTAGATTAGATAACGGACCTCCGGGCCTCCGCTCCTTTAGCATCTGATATAACCGGTTACCTGGAGTTCTGGATTCCATCTTACTAACGATGACTCACGTAGCTTACACTCATGACTCATGATGACTCGGCCATCAGGTGATGGTCTCGCACATGTATATATACCAGGCTGGGGACGCCCTCTAATATATTGTTCGTTCCTCTGCTCTCCCATGTGCCTAATGGGATCCCTCTAGCAGTTCCTCTCACAGGTTCATTCATTAGCCTTCACAGCCACTCTATTTCACTCCTTCAACAGGTTATGAGCCCTGCGCTACATGCACATACCTAGTTGTTTTATCCCTGCAGGATCCCTTCAAGACTACGCTCCTAGGAGTAAGTGTAGCGTTTTGCTGGTCTTATCATAGACTCAGTGTTTGATGACCTGAAGTGCCAAAAGCACTAAAGGATTGGATTTCCAGTGGGCCTTCGCACCATTTGCAAAAAGTTTATCCTCCAACGAGACCCGAGAGAAAGGTCCGTTGACGCTGACTCTACTGCATCAAGTTCGATCTCGGATCTAACGGTTTTGTGATTCTAGTCGCACCTGCTCCCCGCTCCTGTCTGCTCCAACCCTGCCGCCCAGCCACGTTCACTTGCTGAACGACTTTCCGCTCCCGCTCCTCACCTGCTCCCTGACTTCAAGAAGAAGTCAACCGAAGAAGTCGTAGGGATCCTCGAGAAGAAGGTTAGCACCACCTGTTGAAGGAGTGAAATGGAGTGGCTGTAAAGGCAGATGAACGAACCTGTGAGGGGAACTGCTCAAGGGAACCCATTAGGCACACGGGAGAGCAGAGGAAGGAACAATTGCATTAGAGGGCATTTGAGCCCAGTATATATACATGAGAGGAAGACATTATCTGATCGTACAGTATACCTATCAGATGATGTCTGAGTCGTGAGTCATCATCATAAGCTTCATGAATAAGTGTTAGTAAGACGGTAAACAGAACTATAGATAACTGTCAATATCATATGACAAGGGAGCAGAGTTCCGATACTGAATGGAGTACCAAATGGAGTCCGAATGGATACCAAATGGATACCGAGTGGAATGCTGAATGGAACTCGGTATAATCAGCTATCTATAGATAAGAAGAAAAAGAATGCAATCTACGTATAGTAGCATAGCAGAACATAAGATAAGTCCTTATCAGGAGAGCCTGATTAGATAACGTATGAAATAGTAGAAGTTCAACACTCCCACTTGTTCAAGACACTATGACCATGCCAGTTGACATTCGAAGTTTCTCTATTCCAGAAAGGGGAACATTCTTAGTCAATGCATCTGCAAGCTGGTCTTCGCTCGCAACAAAAAAGATGTTGGTTTCACCCTTCTCGTAGAATTCTCTAATGAAGTGATACCAAATTTCAATGTGTTTTGTGCGGTGGTCCACGGCAGGATTAACCGCAAGGAAAATGCTTCCTTGATTGTCCAGACACAAGGGAGTAGGAGTGGTCATATTGTCACCAAGCTCTTGTCCGAAGTTCCAAAGCCATGCGTCTGAGGCAGCCTTGTACTCTGCTTCTGTTGAAGAGAGGGAAACTGTGGGTTGGCGTCTGGAAACCCAAGAAACAACACAATTGGCCATGAGGAACACAAAGCCGCTTGTGGAGTGCCTATCATCGTGATCTTCTGCCCAGTCCGAGTCTGAATAGGCAATTAACCCAGAGTTGGAATCACCATCGTAACAAAGTGCATAGTCTTTTGTTCCCCTGAGGTAGCATAAGATGTATTGTGCAAGGCGCATGTGTTGCTTTGATGGGTTCGAGGCAAACTTGGCGAGTCTCGTTATGGAAAAAGCAAGATCAGGCCGTGTACCGAGCATAGCATACATGATGCTACCAATGATGCTCTGGTACTCAGTACAGAACACATCCGTTGTGGTTTCTGTGTTCTTCTCCAAAACTGAACCCGCAGGTAGAGGTGTCTTTGCAGGTTTGCAGTTAGACATTTGAAACCTCTCCAAAACGGTCTGAACGTATTCAGATTGATAAACTAGAATCTGTCACTTTTGACGATCATGACGAATCCTGAGTCCTAAGAAACACTCTACTGGTCCAAGATCGGTCATCTGGTACTCCTTCTTAAGATGATTCTTTATTTGCTCGATGAACAATTTAGAATCCCCAAGAAGTAATAAGTCGTCTACATAGAGTACTACATAGCAGACTTGACCATTGGTTTTACTGGAGTACACATAAACTCCGGCATCCGAATATGTCCGTGTGAACCCTTGGTTCAAAAGAGTTTGGTGGATCTTAGTGTTCCATTGATGAGATGCTTGCTTAAGACCATAGATGGCCTTCTGAGGAGGCAGACCCAATCCTCCTTGCCTGGAACTACCCAGCCTTTGGGCTGTTCCATGTAAATTTCCTCTTCGAGTTCACTGTTGAGGAAGGCTGTCTTGACGTCCATTGAGTCCATCTCCCAGTCTTCAAGTGTGGCATGTGCAAACATGTATCTCAAAGACTCAAAGCAAGTGACTGGAGAGAAAGTCTCGTGGTAGTCTTCACCCCAGACTTGAGTGAAGCCTTTCGCTACTAACCGAGCCTTGTACTGGCCATCATGCTTTCACGTGTATACCCATCTATTCTTGACTATCTTCCTGTTCTTGGGACGAGGAACCAAGATCCAGGTGCCGTTTTGCTCATGAGACTTCATCTCAGAGCCTTCAGCAGCATGCCAGTGGTCCCACTCAAGGGATTTCCTTGCGTCTGAATGCGAGGTAGGAACCAATTCAGAGTAGTTGGCTTCCTTGAGAGCCTGCAGTATCATAAATGCTTCCGCTTGCTGATCTCCATGAGAATCAGTTTGACAGTCGATCTGAGCTGGAGGCTCATCACCATAAATGTTGTCCCTATTCCTGTTTGGGTTCCTCCCAGCATTCTCACAATGAGGGCAAGCATATGTGGGCTGAGGAGGTTGAACAGGCTGTGGATGTTGTGCAGGTTAAGGGAGTTGTCTCTTAGGTTCTCCCACTGGTTCCGGTTTGTCAATGTCTTCATGAACATCTTCGCTCTCTACCGGTAGAGGAAGTGGAATTTCGATCTGTTCCTCATCATCATCCTCAGAATCAGAGTCTACAGGATCGAATAATGGCGGACCCAGAGTCTTCGGGTTAGCCATATCCTTACGTGCCGGAAAGGAATCTTCATCGAAGGTCACATCACGAGACACAACAATCCATCGACTGGAAGCATCCCAGAACTTATAGCCCTTGGAGCCTTGCTCATATCCAATGAAGATTGCCTTTTTATCGAGTTTCCCTTGTCTTCGTTCCTTTGGCACATGCACGAATGCCTTGCAACCGAATACTCTGAAGTATGAGATATCTGGGACCGTGCCATCCCAGAGAGTTATCGGGCATTGCCACTTAAGGCGTCGCATAGGCTGACGATTATAAATATGAATGGCAGTATCAACCGCAAGTTGCCAAAAACCATGACTAAGACCAGCGTGGTGAAGCATAGCCATAGCCTTTGCCATGATCGTGCGATTCCAGCGTTCAGCTCGCCCATTTTGCTGAGGCGAGTGTGCTACCGTCTTTTGATGAACAATTCCATAGAATTTAAGACGGGCCGTGAAAGCGTCAGAAGTATATTCCCCCCCTCGATCCGAGCGTACATTGATGAGTTTATAACCAGTAACATTCTCAGCCCATGCCTTAAAGTCCTCGAACGCTTGGAGCGACTCAGACTTATGACAAAGGTAATAGGCTCGTCCTAGATTAGTATAGTCGTCTAGGAACGAAATGAAGTTCTTGAAACCACCATTGACTGCTTGAGTACGCATAGGACCATCTTTGTCAGTGTGTACCAACTCAAGAGGCTTTGTAGCACGTTTGTAAGACGTGGGGAAAGGGGCACGATGAGACTTGCCCCATTGACAACCTTCACAGGGAGATTGATCCTCAACTCCCACTGGATCTACACCTTTGGTATGATCAGGTAAACAGCGAATAACTTCCTTAGACGGATGCCCCATCCGGCGATGCCAGGTACGAAAGGGGTAGACAGCAGTGCTGCCGATTTCCTGTCCAGGACGTCCATAAACGAAAAATACAAATTGTTTAGGAAGTTGTACAGTGCTTCCATAACAATGTTGCCAGAAACTTTGCCATGCGAAAACGGTTGGTCATAAATGACCATCTGACCTGAACCTTGAACGAGCGTATGTCCTGATTTCTCCACAATACCAGTTGAAAACAAACAGCCAGAAGCCTGAGGAATATATGCAACATTAGATATGGTAATCATCATGCACTCTGTTCCAACTGTTGTTAAACCTTTGATGGTGCCAGATCCTAGTGCTTCTATCTTAGCATCTCCTGCTGTACCAAAAACAACAGGAACCATGTACAGTTTGTAATCCCAGAAATATTCAAGTGAATTGACGACCGTCTGACTTGCACCTGAGTCCATGAGCCACACAATGTGCTTGAATTGATGCAAATGAGACTTATTCACACCAGGGCAATAGAACAACAAGCTCAATTGTGCAGACCCAGCGTCAGCAGATGCGCCATTATGTACAACAAGAGATGAAGCCACTAAAGAACCAGCGGTATGAGGGGGACAGACTCTACATGAAGGGTCCATACAAGCTGTGTACTTAACCTCCTCGACTTCTACCACCGAAGCACCTTGACCGTTGGACGAGGACAAACCGGACTGAGTGACCTTTGTCCCATCCGTGGTAGTGTGAACAACTACCATGTTCGCCTTTTTACCATTGCCTTTGCCACCCTTCCCTTTCCCTTTGCCCTTGTCGCTGTCCTTCTTTGGGTGCAGGTGTGGGTACTTGGTCCAGCATTGGTACGAACTGTGTTTCTTGCTGCAGTGAGAGCAAGGACTGTTACCGTTGTGTACTTTAACCTGGGAAGTCTTTGATGCAGACTGTCCCATACCGGACTGGCAGAGAGATTCCTCGGAGAGAATTTTGCTCACAAGGGTCTCGACCTTCAGCTCCTTGAGAATGGTAGTCGCCATGATGGCTGACACCATTGTCAAGTAGCTTTCCGGGATTTTTGACATCAGAAGGAGAGCCTGGGTTGGCTCATCCAATGTAATGCTGCCATTGACAATGTCCTTAAGTATGGTTTGGATCTTCGAAATTTGATCCTGCATCGGCTTGTTGTCATCCATCTCTCTTGACTTGATGAGAGCCGAGAACTGTGACCAAATGTATGCTGCGTCTGGTGTACCAAAATGCATCTTGAGCGACATCCACATGTCCTTTGCCGATTTCATGACCTCTTCACCCTCTACAGTCTCATAGAGAAGGTGATGAAAATTGTTGTCCATGCGCATGAGGATCACACCCTTAGCTCGGGCATTTGCCTTCTTGTAGTCCGCTTTGGTGAGGTCACCGGCCTTGAGAGCCTCATCGGCTTAGATAAACGTTAGGTAGCTGAGCATCTGGCTCGACCACACCTTGTAGTCCAAGGAATTTTTGAGGACAGGGATACTGTCAGCCTTCATGTCCGACATGGTGGAAGTGAGAATATGAAATTCGAAGAAGTCAGAGACTTCTTCAGAAATGGAGGGTGGTGGTAAACTTTCAAGAACGTAAGCAAGGTCAGGAGATAACCTTGATACCTCTACTTCTTCTTGAGACAGTGCTAGTAGTTCCTCTACATTGTCTTCTTCAAAGGAAAACACTCTAGAGCCGGGAATAGATGGAGATCCGTACTCTGGGGTTCAGGTTCAGAACCCTCAAAGAAGCTTGTAGAAGCAAATTCAGAATAAGTGTTGGTCTCTTGCCAGTTATTAACCGGTATGCCCCAGTCAGTGCTTTTGATGAATGGACCAGACCACCTATTCTTACAGACTACTTCTTCACACAACCAAAACTTGTATTCAGTTTCTTCAGGTTGTCAATGATAGTCTCTTCTTTCTGTGAAGTCGAATAGGTGCTGTTGACCTGTGCAGTCGAATGGAGTTTCTTCTGCTGTTGCTTCTGATGCTTCTGCTTCTAAATTCTTGTCTAGCGAATGCTCAGACGAAGCCGCAGTGTGATGCTTGACTAGTGTATATTTCCAGTGATGAATACAAAAACGCTAGGTATGCCGACCTGTCTACAAACTAATCCAGTCCAGGTAGCCCCCATTGGCTATGCTCGTCAGGTCCTTCGTGACCTTTCTATACCACTTAACGAGCAGTTCCTGCGACGTCGAGAATTCGACGGTGCCGACACAGCAACAAGCCCATGAGGTGCTATCTCACTGCTGCTTAGACCACTGATTGGCCTTGTGGAAGTTGTCACTGACCCAATTCAGCTGGTCAGCAAAGTGGTGGAGGGCTCACTGGGAATCTCCGAGAAGCAACTCAAATAGATACTTCTTGTCGAAGATTGCTTGGTAGCGCTCAATGGTGGTGTTGAACTTCTACTATTTTATACATTATCTAATCAGGCTCTCCTGATAAGGACTTATCTTATGTTCTGCTACACTACTATATGTAGATTACATTCTTTTTCTTCTATAGATAGCTGATTATACCGAGTTCCATTCAGCATTCCACTCAGTATCCATTCGGTATCCATTCGGACTCCATTTGGTACTCCATTCAGTATCGGAACTCTGCTCCCTTGTCATATGATATTGACAGTTATCTATAGTTCCATTTACCGTCTTACTAACACTTATACATGAAGCTTATGATGATGACTCATGACTCAGACATCATTGTCACGAGTTGACGAAAGCGCCCAGCGCTCGGCGTACCCTAGGCCTCCAAGTCTACCCTCGGCCTCCAAGTCCCCCCTTGCTCGGCGTACCCTCAGCCTTCGGGCACAGCCTCGGTCATCGGCCATGTTGAACAATAGAGAGCGCCTAACTAGGCAGCCGAGTTCACACACCGGTACTCCGGGTAACAGGAGTAACACATGCATTGTAGATAGAATCACATGCATCGGGATTGGTACTATACAGTAGCTTAGTCAGACGGTCTCCTACATGTATATAAGGACCCCTGTAGCGTAGTACAATCCCAAGTCGCTCAACAGCAACTTTGTGTGCATCAAGCCTCACAGCTAACAAACCAGGTAAGCTAGCGTCCCGCTACACTGCGTAAGAGTAGCCTGCTCGTCAGGTTATGAGCCCTGAACACTGCGCGGTACTGCGCCTTTATGGCTGCGTCCGCTGCGGGTCAGGTTAGCTTGCCTGGACGTCGCCCTTAGGGGTTTTGACGTCAGGGGGAGACTTTGCGCCTATATGGCTGCAGGTCGGGCACAGCCTCGCTGTTGCCATCCCAAACAATGAGTCCAGTGTGGTGTCAGCGCCGTCTCGGCAGCATAAGTCAGAGCGCTGATAATGCGTTCACAGAACCATATCACCAACCGCTCTACCACCACCAACTAACAAAATGTCGAACTCGCTCCAGAACCTCGTCCCCGTCCTCGACGGATCGAACTACCGCCGTTGGGCCGATCTGATGAAAGCGTACCTGCAGTCGCAGGGGGTCTGGATTCTCATTGAGTTGCCCGATGGTTTCGATGAGCCTACCCTGGCTACGGACGGAGGAAACCGCTCTGAAGTCCTTGAGTGGATGCAGATGCAGTCAAAGGCAATGGGCAGCATTCGTTTGCGCCTAAGCGTCGAAGTCGCGCAGCTCGTCAGATCCAAGACGACTGCGAAATCTATCTGGAATACCCTGAAAGGGCTCTACGGAGGGACTAGCGCCATGGGGGCTTTCGCCTTCTTCAAGGCAGCTGTTAACGTCCGTATTCCGGCCAACGAGCACCCCGGCCCTGCGATCTCAAAGATCCAGAGCAATCTCGACGAGCTCGATGGAGCCGGTCTCTCTCTGCCGCCGCAGATGAGAACCCTGATTATATTGGGGGCCGCTCCACCTCGGTATGAGACAGCTATCCAGCTGGCCCTCAACAAGATCGAGATCAAGGATCTCACACCGAGCAGCGCCCAGGACGCTCTAACCGCCTCCTGGGAACAGTCGAAGAACAAGGGGCAGCAGTCCGCCCAGAAAATCTCTGCTATCAAGCAGAAGAAGGGCAACCCATCCTTCTCGCAGCAGCAGCGCCCTGAGGGCAGCAGCAGCGCGGGTAAGAAGGAGTGGAAGGACAAGGGCAAGGAGAAAGCTAAAGGCTTCACTCCCCGGGGAAAGCGCGGCGGTAAAAACCGTGGTAAGCCGCATTCGCACGACGAGCACGCAGAAATGCACATCGCCGACACCGTATCGATCCCCGCCCCGACGACCAGCACCATCGTCGAGTTAGCGCCTTCGGGCAGCAGGACTCGGAAGGTCGCAGCACCTGCCCCCAACAAGGGCAAGAAGCGCGCCCGCGGTGATTGGCTCGGAGAAGCCCTTCAGCTCGCAAAGGACCTGGACGTCGCTGGCACGCCGGAAACAATCCGCGCGCTGAAGGAAGTTGTGAGCTCCGCTCACATCGAAGAAGTCCCCTCGGACACCGAGTCGCGCGCCTCAAAGCGCAGCAAGCTCAGTGACGACGACATGGCCGACCGCATCGACAAGGTCATGCGCGATGAATACATCAGCGAGGACGACGACTTCCGCGATGCCGAAGAAAGGTCCATCGTCTGGGCAACAGACGAAGAAGACATCGACGCGCACGACGCCGAGCTAAACGGCATGATAGCGCAGGCCGCGGGCCTTGCGCCCCCTATCGTCGACGAAAGCTTTCGGAACCCGTTAACGGGTGAGCTCCGATGCATGGAGCCATACGATGGCTACGACGACTGGGGCAATGAGTACGTCACTCATATTCCTAACCCTAAGCAAGTTGCTAACAGCGCTTTCACAGCCGCTTCTAACTTGCACAACGGCGCTCGGACATTAGTTAATGTATCTCGTAGCGGCTTAAAAATTATACAATGTATTCATTCGCGCGATTTCGCTGCGTGCTCACGTTGTAAGGGAAAAGGAAAAAGTCGCTTTTCAGCGAATGAGTGGCTACTGGACTCAGGTGCATCATTGCACATTACAAATGACATAAGAGACTTCTCAGAATTCGAGTATCTCCAGACTCCTATCCGTACTCAAACGGCACAACAAGGAGCGGTAGGAAGCATAATTGCTAAAGGAACTGTGTTCCTAAACTACCAAATAGACGAACAATGGCTGCAGACGCGCCTATATCCTGTCTATTACATGGAAAATTGCTCAGCTCGTCTCTTGTCATTGGGGATGTTCCTCCAAGACGGACTAGACTTGCGCGCGACAGCGCAGCATATCAGTCTGTATGAACCAGGAGCGCGGAAACCTTTATTCAGGTTTACACCGCAGCACCCGGACACTACCACCTTCACCCTCGTGGCTGAATCGGGTGAAAACGTTCAGAATATTTATGTGAACGTAAATGAAGTCGATTATTCGACTATGCATCGCCGTTTTGCGCACCCTTCTAAGGACGTGCTTGCAAAGGCGAAGGAGCATACATCTGGGTTTCCCAGAAAGGTGGAGATTCCTAAGGACTCACCTATATGCCAAGGATGTGCAAAAGGGAAAATGCACTCTAAGTCTTTCCCGCCATCCAACTACCGGGCAAAGGTACCGTTTGAACTCATTCATTCGGACTTAAAATCCTTTCCAGTAGATTCCTATCATAAGTACAAGTACTACATACTGTACTATGATGACGCTTCATCGCACGCGTGGACTGTAAATCTGCGCAAGAAATCTGCAGCGATTACAGCCACAAGGCAATTCCTAGCCATGATAAAAACTAAATATGGAAAGACAGTGCAGAAGTGGTTGTCTGATGCAGGGGGAGAATACGTCTCCGCTGCATTCAAAGACCTTCTAAAGGATAATGGCATAGAGATCCTTCAGAGCTCGCCGCATACTCCTCAGGAGAATGGCAGAGCTGAGCGTTTCAACAGAACGCTCATGGACAAAGCAGAGGCAATGCGCCATGATGCTTGTCTACCTCCATCCTGGTGGGAATTCGCCGTGGATCATGCAGTCCATGTTTACAACAGGACGCCAATTCGTCGCCTTAATTGGCTTACCCCCTACGAATTGATAAACGGCGAGCCGCCATCTGTGGCGCACCTGCGCGTTTTCGGCTGCGGTGCGTACGTCTTTATACCCAAGGACGTTAGAAAAAACGGTCTATCGCCCAAATCGGAGCTGATGATTTACCTTGGGGGAGATGGCTCTACAGAGCGCACTGGCGGATGGCTCTTCATGAGAGCACCAGATAATGTTTTGTTCAGATCATCCACCGCGATGTTTGACGAAACTATGTTTCCTAAGTGCCCCTTGACAAATCGTCGGGGTACAACTCGAGTCTGGCCACCTCGAGAAGAAATGATCCCAGAAAATCAACCAAATACCACACCTCAGGTAGATGAGGATGATGATGATGATCATCCAAAACATCACCTTCCTAAAAGGGGAAACGGTCATGTTCATGACGATGAGCAGGAGCTGCAGGATGCGCCCATAGACCCAGTACCGCCGCCCCATGCACCGGTAGAACACCCTGCGCCCCCTGTGGAGCCGCGACGTTCAGCAAGGGAGCGGAGACCAGTAACTCGTAGAGGTAATGTCTATGGAGAGCAGCGGAAGCCCCAAGACATAGTAAAGGACATCGAAAATCAGGGGAGATGGAAAAAGATGGTCGGTGAGGATGCGGGTAGCTCCCGTACCAAAACCGGACCACAAAGGCAGCAAAGACAACAGGTTCCCGGACCTAGTTCTGCGCCAAATCCTCCTCCACGCGACGAACCTGTCGAGTCCGCCCCATCCGATGAGGATGAAGCGCAAAGCGCTGAGTTACTACTGGCAGAATTATGCCGGGAAGGGGGAGTTAAGTTAGTCGAGTTGCTGCTTGCAAAAGCGCTACCCACCCTCGACAACGATCTACCAGACGGGACCAGCCCGAGAGAATGGTCATTCCGCGATATACTAAAGCTACCTAAAAAGGAGCTTGAGGAGTGGATGGCAGCGTGTCGCGAAGAACTTGAGGCACTTCGCAAACGCAATGTCTATGAATTGGTTGACCGTCCTAAGGGACGAAAGGTCACTAAAAACCGCTGGGTATTCGACGTCAAAACTGACGGTCGAAAAAGGCCAGATTGGTCGCCAAGGGTTACTCCCAGATTGAAGGCCTTGACTATGATCAGGTCTTCTCTCCAGTCGTACGCTTTGAGACTGTACGCCTAATCCTCGCCTTAGCTGCGCTTGAGGATATGCACGTCTCCGGACTCGACGTCCGTAACGCCTATCTCTATGGCAAGCTCGACGAGGAAATCTATATGGAGCAGCCTGAAGGCTTTGCAGTACCAGGCCAAGAGCACAAAGTACTCCGGTTACTTCGTGCTCTATATGGACTTAAGCAGGCAGGGCTTGCGTGGTGGCGCACCCTCAATGAGTCCCTAAAGGAACTTGGCTGTAAACGCCTTGTATCCGACGCCGGAATATTCGTCTATAGGACAAAAGATGGTCGCTTCGTGCTGATCATTGTCTATGTAGACGATGCCATATTTTGTGGCAAGATAAGACCCTAGTCCTTTCATTAAAGGACCGCTTCATGAAGAAGTGGGAGTGTCGCGACTTAGGCGACGTCAAGGAATTCCTGCGCATGCGCATAACTCGGAAAGGCCGCGAAATCCATCTGGATCAATGCGCCTACCTTGAGAAAGTGCTGCAGCGCTGTGGCATGCAGAACGCTAAATCTGCGCCAACTCCGCTCCCTGCTGGATACAAGCCTGTTGCAAATACTGGCACGGCTGACCCAGCACTTCGAAGCAAGTACCAGACTGTCATCGGTTCCTTGCTATACCTAATGCTTGGAACCGACCTGACATTTGCTACGCCGTGACATTACTTGCGCAATTTGCAGCAAATCCGTCACAGGACCATTTAAACAGAGCGCTGTATATCTGCCGCTATTTAATTGGTACAAAATCTATGCGCTAGTCTATGAAGGACAAAGCGGCAATGGATTATTGGCGTGCACTGACTCTGACTGGGCAGACAGCCCAGAAGCCAGAAAGTCACGGTCTGGGCACTTCTTAAAGTTCGCGAACGGCGCGTTCAGTTGGCTGTCTAGAAGACAGAAGACAGTTGCTCTGTCGTCTACTGAAGCTGAGTATATGTCGCTGAGCGATTGCTCGCGACAAGTAGCTTGGATAAAGATGCTCCTAGAGGAGATCGGCTACAAACTTGGCCCGCTGCCCATCTGCTCGGACAATCAGGGAGCAATATTCATTACTCCAATCCCATCACGGAACGTCGGTCTAAACACATTGACATTCGTTACCACTACGTGAGGGAGCTAGTAGAAGACAAGAAAGTCGAAGTCTTCTACGTAAGCACTGATGACAATCCGGCAGACTTGTTCACTAAGAACTTGGGTCGTATCAAATTCCTCAAATTCAGAGGAATGCTCGGACTAAGATTCTACGATTAGAAGTCCAGCATAGTCGGCTGCACTATGCGCCATTTAATGCTTGCGCGCATCTACCGCTGCACTTAGCAAGGGGGAGTGTTGAACAATAGAGAGCGCCTAACTAGGCAGCCGAGTTCACACACCGGTACTCCGGGTAACAGGAGTAACACATGCATTGTAGATAGAATCACATGCATCGGGATTGGTACTATACAGTAGCTTAGTCAGACGGTCTCCTACATGTATATAAGGACCCCTGTAGCGTAGTACAATCCCAAGTCGCTCAACAGCAACTTTGTGTGCATCAAGCCTCACAGCTAACAAACCAGGTAAGCTAGCGTCCCGCTACACTGCGTAAGAGTAGCCTGCTCGTCAGGCCAAAAGCCTCGCGACCTTGTCCATCACGCCAAGGCAGTTCCGCATTATTCCACACCCTTCCGACCCAATCACGACGCTCTGCGCACGGACCATTGTAGATAGCTTGCCCTAAACACGGGCTGTATATAAAGACCACCCCCTGCTCCCCTAGAGACTCAGTTTCGACCTCTTGTCTCTAGGTGAGCAGGGTACCCCCTGTACTAGTTTCTTCTACACTAATGTATACTTGTCTCTAGCCCTAAGGTTGAGTCCCTGACTCCCTTTCAGTTTCAGATAAGAATCAGTAAGTCGAACGTCCTGGGTTTGCAGTAGATTGTTAGGCTGTGACTAGACCTTAGGTCGTCACATTAGGTCGAAACTCCTCCCACCCCCGACGTTTGATGGTTCTTCTTTTTTCTTAGCCACTCCCTTGCCGATCCTCAGGCACAAGAGGTGCTGTCATCAGACAGTAAAAGTCTTGTTCACTAGTGACAAGCAAAGCGTGCCGCCTCCCAGGTGTAAGGGACTCTGCTAGTTAAACTAGCCGTGTGTTTCCAAGAGGTCTCAGTGACTGTAGATGGAAACAAACATGCTAGGGCAGAAGGGACATAGGTGCAATACCTCGTCCACCAACGTTTGGCTCTGAGTGTGGAAACTCAGCAGCGACTACCCCGATTCCCCACCTGACCTGACTGAGAGAAAGCAGGCAGACGCCGACACTACCTCCCTTTTTCTTGCAGCCAGGATCTGTTGTGCCAGTGCGCTGACTGGACGTTTGTAGTGCCTAAAACTGCTTCTTCCCGCATCATCTGCGCCAAGAACGAGGCTACCGGGCTACTAGAGCGGATCGAGCTCTCAGACCCCCATCGATTCGACCACATAGGGAAGAGACGACTGGCTCGTAGTATAGAATCAACGTGGCTAGCTCAGCGGAACAGTTAGCTTGTTACGGCTGTATACACGCCTTCGACTCTTCAGACCTCTGCGACGTTCACTACCGCGAAGGGAAAGGCGAGACTCAGATCTACGATTGTGAAAGACAACCGTGCCCCAATCGCTACCCACGGTCACGAACCGACAATGGCGAAAGGTTCAAAGCGATCCGACGCACCAACCAACATCCATTAGGGCCTCGTAGCACTCATGCCAGTCGGTCAGCCTCTCGAGTACCTTCACGGATCCCAACTCCCGATCCTCCTACACCTCCGCGCAATCCGAGCCCCGAACCCCCACGACCAACCCGTGGTTGTCAACCTACACGAAACCCCGGCCGACCTCCTGTGGGTGCACCACCACCACCATCTCCCTCCCCTCCTCCTCCTAGCATGGCGACCCCCGATAAGGAAATTGCCAAGCTATTAATCCCGCAACACTATGATGGCTCGACAACGCAAGGAGCTAAACTCTTCATCGCCCAGTGCAAAGAATACTTTGAGTACTATGGGTCGGTAATTGGGTCCCTCCGTATCCAGCTTCTCGTAGCTCTCAATCTCCTAGACAAGGACGCCAAGGAGTGGGCAACTCAATATGTCGTCCTCTATGCAGAGGGCTCCAGTGCCCCGTTTGCCGATCTTGAGGCCTTTTACCAGGCTCTCCTGACTCGGTTCGGCCACGTGGACGACGCCGCAGCCGCGCAAGTAGAGATTGAGAAACTTGTCAAAAGGGACAAACGAGAAAAGCACACCGTGGCCGAGTTTTCAGCGGCCTTTGCAGGACCAGCTCAGTGATCTGGATACGGGACAGTCGAGCTTCGCAACAAGTATCGGGACGGGCTCCCCACTCGGGTGTTCCGCAAAATCCAACTCAAACAATTCAAGGACTGGAAAAAGTTGGACACGCGGGCGCTCGAGGTCGAACAGCTGTTGGATCTTGACAAGGCACGAAGGCCTGAAAACCCCTTCTTCCAGCGCAGACAAGCCGGTAGCTCCAACAGAGTGGCGGCGGCCACTATCAGTGCCACCACTGGCAATGGGAAATTCCCCGGTAACTGCTACAGCTGTGGACAGAAAGGGTATCGGCGCACGGAATGCCCCAACTGCAAGGATAAACCCCGACAACCCCGAGTACGGGCTACGGTCGCCGCAACGGCCACGACAACTGTCCCGGCGGAAGTCAAAGGGAAGGGCCTCGACGTCTCAGCACTGCTGGATGAAATGACAGCCTTGAAAACGGAGTTGAGGGAACTCCGATCCCTTAAGGAGTCAGAGGGTTTTTAATTCGGTCCGTGTTAGCTGCTGTACGCGTTGGACCGAAGACTACGAATCATTTTTCTGTACTGTCATCTGCAAATGTATACGAGCTTGATCACGAATCGCAACATTTTCACATACCCGTTTTTCTGCGTGGCAGAAACAGACAGAAGGAGATTACAGCAATGGTGGACAGCGGAGCCACCACTAAATTCATGAATCAATGTTTCGTACGAGAGAACAAAGTACGCACCCAGAAGTTGAAGCATCCCATACCTTTGTACAACATCGACGGATCACTCAACAAGGCAGGGAGCATTTCAGAAGTAGCAGTCCTGCACATGAAGATCGGAGACCACGAGGAGAAAGTGGTGTTTACTGTCACAGACATCGGTCCGGAAGACGTGATCTTAGGCTTGGACTGGCTGCGCGAACACAACCCCGAAATCGACTGGGAGCAAGGGTCCTTTAAACTCTCACGTTGTCCGGATACGTGTCGGACAGAACCCACAGAACCTCAGTTGACTGCCAGTGCCACCTCAGGGAAGAGGCGACGGGCTAAGAGGACCTCTAAGGTTGAGAAGGGCCAAGTACGGGCTAAGGTGCTACCTGAGGAGGACTCAGAGCCCGAAGTCGACATTGATTGGAACGAGGAGGACCTCCTGGAAGCTTGGGAGCGTGGAGTGACTCTACCGAACTCTCCGAAACTTTACATTGCCGCCGGACACACGTACTCGCAAGCCCTGGTAGAAGAGGCATTCCTTAAGAGAGAAGTCAAAAGCGTGGATCAGATGGTGCCAGAGAAATATCACGACTTCCTCGACATCTTCTCCAAAGAAGCCTCAGAACGGTTACCCGAGCATAAGTCCTACGATCATGCGATTGAACTGGTCCCCGACGCCAAGACGTTCCACTCTAAGGTTTACCCCTTAGCTCCAAAGGAACAAGTGGCACTAGATGAGTTCCTCAAGGAGCAGCTAGCGAAAGGCTATATACGGAAATCCAAATCACCAATATCCTCCCCTTTCTTCTTCATCAAGAAGAAAACCGGTGATCTACGCCCGGTGCAGGATTACCTCGACTCAATGTGATCACTGTAAAAAATCGCTACCCTCTACCGCTCATCTCGGAACTCACAGACCGTCTGTGAAATGCCACCATCTTCACCAAGTTTGACATCCATTGGGGTTACAACAACATCCGGATCAAAGCGGGAGACAAATGGAAAGCCGCGTTTGTGACCAATCGAGGCCTATACGAACCTCGGGTCATGTTTTTCGGGCTCACCAACTCCCCGGCCACATTCCAGAATGTAATGAACGATATCTTCAGAGATCTCATTACCGAAGGAAAGATTACGGTCTATCTCGACGACATCCTCATCTTCTCCACCGATCAGCAGGAGCACGACCGAGTTACACGAGAAGTGCTCAACGATTGAAGGAAAACGATCTCTTCCTTAAACCAGAGAAGTGTGAATGGAATGTGCCAGAAACCGAATACCTCGGGATGATTGTGGTGGGGGAAAGGTTCGCATGGACCCAGTCAAGGTCAGTGGTGTTGCAAACTGGCCCACTCCCGCCAACGTCAAGGGGGTCCAGCAATTCAGGGGATTTGCCAATTTCTATCGTCGCTTCATCCAGGATTTTGCCAAAATCACTCGACCCTTGGACAACCTGACCAAGAAGGACACACCCTGGCACTGGGGTGAAGAGGAGCAAAAAGCCTTTGACGACCTCAAAAAGTGTTTCACGTCAACGCCCATCCTGGCTATCTACGACCCCAGCCGAGAAACACGAATTGAAGTAGACGCCTCAGGGTTTGCAACGGGCGGTGTCCTCAGTCAGAAACAAGACGATGGAAAGTGGCATCCAGTGGCTTTCCGCTCCCATGGAATGGACCAGGCACAGCGAAACTACGAGATCTACGACAAGGAGATGTTGGCTATCATTGAGGCACTCGAGGACTGGCGCCACTACCTCGAAGGACTACCCTTGCAGTTCGAGATTCTCTCCGACCACAAGAACCTCGATACTGGCGAACAGCACAACATCTCACGTGTCGACAAGCCCGATGGGCCTTTACCTGTCACGGTTCGACTTTGTCATCACACATAAAGCGGGCAAATCCAATGGATGGGCAGACGCACTTCCCGGCGGGTCACCTTCAAATCAATGACGAAGATGATAACCTTGACCAGGTGGTCTTAAAGCCTCGCAGTTTAAAGTCGCAGCGAATCAACGAGGCCACGCTGCGGTCATACCGGACACAGCCATCCTCCGTCGCATATGCACCTGCTCCGACAAGGACCAAATAGTTGCCGAGGCTCTCGAGAAGATTCAGGATCTTGGACCTCCGCGCCTTCAACGAGATTTCACCGAGTGGAATGCTGAACAGGGTCTCCTGTTGTTTAGGGGGTGCATCTATGTACCAAAGGACGTGACACTTCGTCACGACATCGTCCAAATGCACCATGATGCCCCGGTGGCCGGTCACCCCGGTCGGGCAAAGACACTCGAGCTGGTATCCAGGAACTACTGGTGGCCAGGGATGACCAAGTTTATCAACGACTATGTCGACACCTGCGATGTATGCAACCAAACCAAGACGTTCCCGGCAAAACCCCAAGGACCTCTCAAGCCAAACGAGATTCCGGAAGGACCTTGGCAAGTCATGACCACTGATATGATCGTAGGGCTGCCTAAATCGCAAGGGTTCGACTCAATCCTTGTTGTTATTGACCGGTTCACAAAGCAAGCGCATGTCATCCCCTGCCATGAGACACTCACTGCCGAAGGTGCTGCGGAACTATACATTCATGACATATTCCGACACCATGGTGTTCCAGCCAAAGTAATCTCCGATCGAGGCCCCCAGTTCGCATCAAAGTACCTTCAAGCCATCTATAGGGGCCTGGGGATCAAACCAGCCTTGTCCACGGTGTTTCATCCACAGACAGATGGACAGACAGAGCGACTCAATCAGGAAGTTGAACAGTACCTGCGTGCCTTCGTCAACCACCAACAGGATGACTGGGCCAAACACCTGCCCATAGCAGAGTTCGCATTAAACAACCGAGTACACTCTGCTACTGGTCACTCGCCGTTCTTCATGCTAATGGGATATCACCCATCGGCAATGGCACGCTCCGGCCCCATGTCCACAGTCCCTGCAGCCGAGAAACACCTCCCCTACTCGAAGAAGTCCGTCGTGACTGCCAAGCTCCCTCGAGTTAGCAGCTGAACGGATGAAACGATACTATGACCGGCAGGTACAGAGGCACCAATATTCCAACCAGGCGACAAAGTGTGGCTGGATGCTCGAAACCTCAAAATTCGGCAACCAAGTCGGAAGCTTAGCCCTAAGCGACTCGGACCCTACAAGGTCATTGGTCGCACTGGTGACCTGGATTACGAGCTGAAACTGCCCCCATCCATACCCGTCCACCCAGTTTTTCACGTATCATTGCTCAGCCCGTACAAGAATAGTCCTATCCCAGGGCGAACACCCACAGAACCTCCACCAATCGAAGTCGAAGGAGAGGAGGAATACGAGGTTGAGCAGATCAAGGACTCACGCATTTTCAGACGGCAACTCCAATACTTGGTCAAGTGGAAAGGCTATGACGACTCGCACACATCCTGGGAACCGGCACACAACGTGGCCAATGCTCGTCGCCTAGTGGAGGCATTCCATCACCAGCACCCATCCGCCCCACGCCGTGTGTCGGCAACGGTTTTGGAAGCCCTGCGGTTCAAGCCAGTCCCAGAACCCCTGACATCAGTTCACCATCAGTCGGGTTGGGAACTTGGGCTGGGCGCCACGCATGAGGTCATGCGCCCTTAGGAGGGGGGTACTGTCACGAGTTGACGAAAGCGCCCAGCGCTCGGCGTACCCTAGGCCTCCAAGTCTACCCTCGGCCTCCAAGTCCCCCTTGCTCGGCGTACCCTCAGCCTTCGGGCACAGCCTCGGTCATCGGCCAAAAGCCTCGCGACCTTGTCCATCACGCCAAGGCAGTTCCGCATTATTCCACACCCTTCCGACCCAATCACGACGCTCTGCGCACGGACCATTGTAGATAGCTTGCCCTAAACACGGGCTGTATATAAAGACCACCCCCTGCTCCCCTAGAGACTCAGTTTCGACCTCTTGTCTCTAGGTGAGCAGGGTACCCCCTGTACTAGTTTCTTCTACACTAATGTATACTTGTCTCTAGCCCTAAGGTTGAGTCCCTGACTCCCTTTCAGTTTCAGATAAGAATCAGTAAGTCGAACGTCCCGGGTTTGCAGTAGATTGTTAGGCTGTGACTAGACCTTAGGTCATCACAATCATCTGATAGGTATACTGTATGATCAGATAATGCCTTCCTCTCATGTATATATACTGGGCTCAAATGCCCTCTAATGCAATCATTCCTTCCTCTGCTCTCCCGTGTGCCTAATGGGTTCTGTTACGAATGTCAGGATGCGCGCTACTGCATCCTGGAACACGTGACATACACCTAACCCTACCACTCTCTCGGACCGGTTCCCTTCCCCTTGCCGCCATCGCGTCCCACATGACTGGAGCCCGGCCCGATCCCTCGGCCCGGCTCCGCACCTCTTTGTTCTCATGACTCCCAAGGCTAGGTCATTCCCCTTCATGACTCGAGCCTGTACTATACTTAGATAGGGACTGGT
This sequence comes from Fomitopsis betulina, assembly GCA_022606075.1. NCBI lineage: Eukaryota > Fungi > Basidiomycota > Agaricomycetes > Polyporales > Fomitopsidaceae > Fomitopsis > Fomitopsis betulina. Next base: position 271,316 of record JABYQK010000027.1, read on the forward strand.
GTGGTACTCACACCGAGGACGCTTCCCATTGGCCATTCACTATATCCCTCATGCTTCCCATGACTCATTCCTCCGGACTCTGACTCACTCCCACTCCCATGACCCCCAGGGTTCCTCCTACCCTTCCACTGTGTTTCTCCTATTGGCCCCACACCGAGCTCAACCTCGGTGACCCTGCCCTGAATCGTAGAGGCTTGCCCTGAACCTCTCTTGTATATATACTGCAGTCTGTAGATGGTCGAAGTCCCAACTTCGACCTGGTTTAATCTATACTCAGCCTTCACTCGCATCCCCTGCAGTGAAGCCTCTGAGTTAGCCGACACCAGACTCAAGCTCGCTCGATCCTGGTGGTAGCATTGTGCTCCCAGGCATCTATCGTCACTCTCATCGAAGGACAGGGTTTCCTTCGTGTAGCTCGCTAGGCCCAGGTAGGTAAGTCCTAGGGGTTAGGTTGACTGACTATTTGTGTAATAGGTCAGTGGTCTCCAGAGTCGACCTTAGCCGAGTTAGCGCGAGTCGTCGCGTAACAGGTTCCCTCAAGCAGTTCCCCTCACAGGTTCGTTCATCTGCCTTTACAGCCACTCCATTTCACTCCTTCAACAGGTTATGAGCCCTGTGCTACACGCGCAAACCTAGTTGTTCTATCCCTGCAGGATCTCTCAAGACTACGCTTCCAGGAGTAAGTGTAGCAAGTTTTGCTAGTCTTATCAGAGACTTAGCGTTTGACAACCTGAAGTGCCAAAAGCACTGAAGGATCAGATTTCCAGTGGGCCTTCGCGCCGTTTGCAAAAAGTTTATCCTCCAATGAGACCTGAGAGAAAGGTCCGTTGATGCCGACTCTACCTCATCAACATTTGATCCATTGATCTAACATTTTTGTGATGCCAGTCGCACCCGCTCCCCGCTCCTGTCCGCTCAAACCCTGCCGCCCAGCCTTGTTCACTTGCTGAACGACTTTCCACTCCTCGCCCGCTCCCTGACTTCAGGAAGAAGCCAAATGAAGAAGTCGTTGGTATTTTCGAGAAGAAGGTTAGCGCCACCATCGAATGCTACCAAGCGATCTTCGACAAGAAATACCTGTTCGAGTCGCTCCTCGGAGACTCGCAGCGCGCCCTCCACCGCTTCGCTGACCAGCTCAACTGGGTCAGCGACAGCTTCAACAAGGCCAATCAGTGGTCTAAGCAGCAGTGAGATAGCACATCGTGGGCTTGTCGCTGTGTCGGCACCGTCGCAGGAACCACTCGTTAAGCGGTATAGAAAGGTCACGAAGGACCTGACGAGCATAGCCAATGGGGGCTACATCAGGAAAAACCTATTTACCTTGGCAAGTATGGTCCCACCATATTTGGCCTTTTGGTGCATCAAAAGGCAATTGCCGGCTTGCAGGCCTTGACAAAGGCAGCTGACATCACTATTCACTTTCAGGTAAATGAAATGCCATCAGAATGGCATGGAATGGCATGGAATGGTAACCATGGCATAAATCCCATGTAAATGCATTACATTTTGTACTTATGAGGACCATCATTGTTGCTGGTGTAGTTCATCTTTGTATTCAAAGTTCTGCTATTCATGTTTCATTTTCTATTCCACAGAATACAATATATTGATGCTACTACTAAGAGACTGTGACTAAACTACCATAGAGTTTGGTATGAATACTTAGAAGCCCAATTATTCAGTAAGAACTTCTGTGCTTTGTTGAGCACAGAGTCTGAAGTCCAGTCAGTTGGTACAGTAGCTACAACATGCTCTTTTGTAGGTTTTGGGAATCGAGGTATCAACTGACATGACTGGCGGATCATACTGAGGGGTATGATCTCACCAGCTGGTGTACCATCTGTGCATAGAGGTAGCTTGCAGACCTCGTACATCATATGTACCGGGTCTGCAGAAGCCGGGAGGTTTGCGTACCATTCGACGTATGCTAGGGGTCCTTGAGTGGCCCACTCCTCAGATGCGTGCATCTCATTGAGGCTGCCGTGCTCGTAGATTGTGTCCGGTAGCTTGAATATCACTTTGATGCGGCCAATACGCGTACCTTGTGGAGAAAATCAATCAGTACTTCCTTGCAAATGGTGGTATTGGAATAAAAGTGCGTACCTTGGACTCCTGTAGCCTCAGCGTTGTTGTCATGCAAGACAACAACTGTATCAAACCTTGCAGGCTCTGAGCCTATACGTGGTCTTGCCTTCACAACGTCGTGTTCTGGTCGATTATCGGTGAGTGGAATAGTTGTGAATTTGAGGGTATGGAAGGTATCGATGCGGCTGAATGGGAGGTAAGAGCTCGCATTCTCCTGCTCCTGCGAGGTAGCGGTCGACCAAGCTTCATCGAATAGACATGTTGATTTAGGGCCTTGGTGAATCCAGGTGCGCAGTGGCGGTTGGCGATGGCATGAATAGATTGGCGAGCTGAGGAAGGGTGTTTGGGAAGGAAGAGGCCAGTCTTAGGAGGGGGAGGTGGAGGGGCGGATGTTGGCATAGAGATTGAGGGTGTCTGTGCGTCTGCATCTGCGTCTGCATCAGAGGTGTGCAGCAGCAAACATAGCGATCTTCTCTCGCCGTTCGAGCCACTTGGTCATCTGCGGCCGCTCGTTCCTGTGGTTCGAGGCACGCCAGGCCTTCTTGGCACAGTCGATGTGCAGCCTCTTGAACATCTCTGTGTTGTAATTGTCAGTCATCCCAAGGCTGTGTATAGAGTCGGCGTAGTGAACAAGTGAGTGAAACTTTGGAATATTGAGGTGCTGACGTATACCAAGTGTCTTGAGGATGTCCTTGTGTTTGTGGTATTGCACAAGCACGTCCTCTAGGTACTTGAGTGTCTGGTCATCGTGAGTCGAGTACTGCGCGATGTAAATGAAATCCAGGAGGGCGCGGAGGGTGAGCATGAGTGCATGAGGAATGCGCCCGACAAGACAGCCCAGTAGAATGCAGGCCATGTCTTTGCGCTTGCTCCCGGACACCTGGGAGAGCGCGGAGATACCGTTTTTGAAGTGTTGTGTACCGTACGCGGGCGGGAGACAACGAATGTGCTGATCGAGCTCCTTCTTATCCATTGCCTCAGAACACCACTCCAGGACGTGCTTGAAGATGCCCTGGTATAGTTGGTGGAGCACGTCCGGAGTGATGCTGAGGTGGATGTCAGCAAGCGTGTGTTCTTTCCAAAAGGGCTTGACGACGTACCCTGAAACGTTCAGGTTCTGGCATGCATCAATAAATGCATTACTGCCCTTCTGTCCTTTGCTCCTTGAGAGCCTGAGGACGTCAAGGGTCCAGGTTCGGTGTCGTGGAGTCTGAGCACCCTCCTCTCCCAGGGCAGAGTCAGGGCACTGGCAGATGGGGCATGTACCATACTTGGAGCAGGTGACTAGGCACTGCTCTGGGTAGTCCGCAACGTACGCGGCGAGTACTGGATGGATGTGGCGCACCTTGCCATCGCCACCAGTCACATTGATTCCTTCCTTGCCAGCCTCTGCGCTTCAGCGGTGGCTAATCCTGCCCGCTCAGACGTATTTTTGCGAATCCCGCGGCGCGGGATTCGTTCTAAAAAGGAAATTAAGTGCTTTGTGCAGGGGGTGGGAGTCATACACTCGGAGCGCTGGCTGGCTGAATGCGCGGTTGCCCGTCGAAAGTCTGGCCTGTTCACTGTGCGGTTCAGTGGGAAGGTGAGTGTGATATCTTTTCTATCTTCGACACTATCTAGTACCTGCCATTGGACGCTACCACGGTGCGGACTTTGGCATTCATCTTCCTTTGCTTCCGGCATCCTGTGGGAGCAAAGCCCACATGGACTCCTTGGCCCAGGTGGCGTCTGGACTGGCAGCTGCCTGAGGTTTTGCCTGCCAACACGCTGTGCAATCCGCTTGCGGTAGTCGCTCGACCTCGTCACTCAAACTCGGTAAGTCCTGCCTACATCTCTCCCCTCTTCTATTACTTCTCGCCGCACAGATCCTTTCCCTCATGCAGTCCTCTCTGACTCGACACACCATTGGCCCCCGGATCGTGTCCTCTGAGGAGGACGACTACCCGCTCAATGCCCCCTCTCTCCCGGACTTCACCAAACCTGCTCCCCACCCGCTCTTTGACGACGGCAGCGACCAAGGTTCCGACCGTACGTATACCGCCGCCTCAATGTAAACAAGGACTAACACACCCACAGTGTTTGCTCCATCCTCTCCCCCCACTGAAGGCGGAGGCACCCTCAGTTCCATCAACCCCACCCAGTGCATCGGCGAGCGTTCAATTACACCAAGTGATTTCGAAGGCAGTGCCAACGAGGACGACGACTTAGAGCTTCTAGTTGAGCGCATCAAGTCTTGGAGCCTCTCTCGGGACGTATTCGGTGAGCTGCTTGATGACATGAACTTCCCTGAGCTGCAAGATTGTGCAGAGGTACTATATGTCACTGTTACTCTCCTCCGCTGAAGTGCTCACTGCGTTATCTGACAGATCAAGAATTTGACTGAAGCTCAGTGGCAAGATCTCCTCAGCTTTATCCAGGAGAACACGTCTATCCTCAGGTTCTTCAAGTAAGTAGCTCCCTGGCTGCATCTTCTCTCAACACAACGGACATCGAGGAAGAGACGGAGCTGGACTCTTGAGGCAGAGCAACGGCGCACAAACTCCAAGGTGAGTGCCCAGGTACCTAGCAGGTGTACATTGTCAGCTGAAATGTGATTGTCAGGTCTCACAGAACAGCTACAACGTCATGAATACCTGACCGTGAAGTGAGTTGTCTCTCATGTTCGTAGCTTGCGCTTGCGTTGGATATGTGATGTATGGCTTGTATTCGATGTTCTGTATTACTAGTGCACACATTATGGATGGATATCTGGCTATAACAAATTGTATGACTGAAACTGAGTGAATTACAAACCATCTACTACTTGAGAAACCAAATACAAGGCAGCTGTGATGTTCAGAATGGTATTATTGGCAATGTACAAGCAGTGCTGGAGGATATATTGTACTAACTTCAGCCATGCTCAAGAACATACATTGAAAGCTAGACAATCAAGCAAGCAAAAGCTACCAAACTGGATACTTGAGAGCTGCAGGATCTACCATTTTGCTTTTTGTGCAAGCAAAGCAGTTTATTGGCAAGGCTTTGATGAAAGGGACTTACGTTGCCAAGGAGATTGGTTCAAAAAGGCTTGAATTGCCTTGTTATGGAGTTGCTCAGCTAAGAAGGCCATTATAGCCTTGTCAAGGTAAATCAATTTTTCCTGATGTACCTGGACTGGATTAGTTTGTAGACAGGTCGGTGTACCTAGCGTTTTTGTATTCATCACTGGAAATATACACTAGTCAAGCATCACACTGTGGCTTCGTCTGAGCATTCGCTAGACAAGAATTTAGAAGCAGAAGCATCAGAAGCAACAGCAGAAGAAACTCCATTCGACTGCACAGGTCAACAGCACCTATTCGACTTCACAGAAGGAAGAGACTATCATCGACAACCTGAAGAAACTGAATACAAGTTTTGGTTGTGTGAAGAAGTAGTCTGTAAGAATAGGTGGTCTGGTCCATTTGTCAAAGGCACTGACTGGGGCATACCGGTTAATAACTGGCAAGAGACCAACACTTATTCTGAATTTGCTTCTACAAGCTTCTTTGAGGGTTCTGAACCTGAACCTCAGCATCTTGCATCAATCCCAGAGTATGGGTCTCCATCTATCCCTGGCTCTAGAGTGCTTTCTCCTACTCCTGAAGTTTCTCCCGTAAACCTATCTCCATCATTTGTTCCCACTACTTTACCATCAGATCTATCGAATCTCTTCGAGGAAGATGACGTAGAGGAACTACTAGCACTGTCTCAAGAACATCAGGAAAAACACTTTTGTGTGCCTAAGAATGTCCAAAACCCCAAAGATACAACAGAGACCTGCCGTAGTCTTTAATCAAGTCTGAGTACCTACAGACACTCTCAGATACCCTTTTGAATGTCGAGCATTGTAAGGCGCTCATATATATACTTTCCTGATGTGTAGAGTCATTATATAGTACAGCAAAAAGATATATTGTGTATCTCATATTTAATCAGAGTAGTTTACATCCACTCAGACTCATGGAGTATTCAATGCCCTTGGCACAATGTGATTGGCACAGGAGTGCATCTGACAAGCCATTATACAGTTCCATGGCACTATGATTGCACTATGGCAAAGAAAACAAAGATACAATCTCTTTAAAATACACTATGAAGGTCCTACTATGATACAGTACATGCTGAGCTGGGGAGAGACGCTGCACAATACCTACACTAAAGATGACACAGCAGTACTAGTGCATGAACATGCTGCTTTCACAGCTTCATCTCCAGCATTGCCCTTCCTGTATTGTCCTCCTCCTGGTTGTACAAAACGACCATGATCATATGGCGTGCACTATGGTATGGTGTACACATAAAGACAAATGAAAAGACTCTACGTGGCCAGTAGACTATATGCTTGGTGTGCACAGGGTTTCCCAGAAGTGCTTGTATTGCTTCGAGAATGTCGCAGAAGTGAACGGTGTGCTCCTCATCTGGATTCTCCGGGAATACAAGAGTTGCCGTCTTCCACTTTGCTCGATCTGGAATGTCGTCTACTTTGCCAAATAGCTCTCGTACATTCTTGAAGCTGAGCTCCAAGCTTTCCACGACCTAGTCGACCCAGGGATCTGTCAATGGATATTCACTGTAACTGTCACAGCCATAAAACTCACACCAGATATTGCCAACAGTTGATTCAGAGCGCCCTGACTGACATCTTCCCTCACCGCCCACATCACAACCCTCCAGTCGAGCTCAGATGCGAAAGGCCTCCACCGTATCTGTGGGTCTATTGGAAGTTTGTCAGGTACTCCAGCACTGGGTGCACCTTCCTCGCCATCCACGTCCATGCAATTGTCTTCCTCTTCTTCTTCAGGCTCCTCCCTGAAGTACACCTTTCACTTCTCAACTACCGCCTCTGACATCCTGACCACCCTTCCAGCAAGCTCTTCGTCAAGTTCGTCTATAACACGTGTGTCTTCATCATCATTCAAAGAAGGTGGAAGCAGAACACACCAGGGAATAGAGGGACCGGCAGATGAAGAGGCCCCATGCAGATCAGGCTTATCACCTGGAGGAACGAGCTCGAAGAGATTATGCTGCTCCATAATATTGTCAAAGTCCGGTGCGTCTTCATCTATCCCGCTGATACGCCTGAGCTGTGGCTCTACCCAAATACGGTCGGGCCGGCTCTTTTTGCGCTGTAGGCCGAACTTCGAATGGGATCGTCGGGCCCGCGCTGGGCCATGGATCGCTTACTGCGCTGTTTAGCAGGTCGGAACGTACCACTTCTATTGTCGCGACACAGGAACGTGCCGTCGCGGCCTATCGCGGCCTCGTCGCACGCAGGAATTCAAGCTGCACACTCGGAAAGTCAAATCGTAGAAGCCAGGTCGCATTGTCGAGCTAGCTAGCACAGTACACCATGAGTCGTGACTACTTCCGACCGTGACAGGGTACAAAGGGATGCGGGCCGCACCCGTGCTGCCCGGCGTTCCTCGGCAAGCCTCCCCCTCAAGCAAGTCCACCTCTACCCCTCGCACCTCCTCGACCATGTCGTGGACCCGTCGGGGTGTTCAGCGCATGAAGCATATCAATTAGGCTGGGGCCCGCAGGGTTCATTGCGGGTTCCGGCACCAGTGCGGGCATCGTATTGTCGGGACCGCCAGTCGGCTCGGACGGCTTGTCGCGACTCGCCTCAAGTAAGCGGTCGACCAACCGGGACATCTCACTCATGATTGTCGGCAAGGAACGGTAGTCGTCGAGGTACGTGGGCACTGCCGTGTACATGGGCAGTCCTACGGCAAGGCGAGTGTTCGGCTGGGTCTGCTTATACAGGACCGCCGCTTCCGACCAAGCGAGCGTCGGGAACGGTACTCCGACCCTCTCGATCTCGGGCGAGTCGTGATCCTTGAAGACCTCGTCGAAGTAGTCCAGCATCTCCTTGATCTCGTGGTACGTGAACGGCGACAGAAGGCTACCGGGTTCGGCAGTGGTGACATGGCAGTACGACTCCAGTACAGCGCGCTACCGTCGCGGTCAGCAACAGCTCTATCGGGACACGCTAGCTACGTACCAGGTGCCAGCGGGCGCCATGCGCCCAGGCTAGCCACTCTCGCGACCTGGAGGGTTGGTACTGCGGTTCGATTGCGGTGTCAGCCAGCAAGACGTCAATAAGTCTCGCGAAGCAGATGCGGTGAGCATTTACGGTTGTCTCGTTGAGGGACATGTTGCTTGTGTCTGGGGAGTTCGTCTCTCCAGTGCAGGTTCATATCTCTTCACCGTCGGGCATCTGTCGGGCACTCTCGAAGGTTCCATCAGAGTACGGCTGTGCGTATCACACTCGTCGCACATGGTACTCGGCCATGTCGCGGCCTGCCCGGACTGTCGTGCGATGTTTCTGATTTTTGTGATTGGTTGTGTGTTCTCTCGGACGATATTTCTCATCATGTCGTGACTCATATGTGCTGGCCGGTTTGTTCCGGTCGGGCATGTCCACCTGTATATTACCTTAGACTTTTCCCCCAATACACCAGAGACCGTTACCCTCTCATTTTCCGGCACGTCTGCACGTCTGTTCGTCGTCGAGACTTGCTCGACTTGCTCGCCCATACGTAGGTCATTGCGCACTGTTCTGTTCGAAGCACCGGCTCGCAAGTCATCGCAAGGCATCGCAAGTCGTCACTAAGTCATCGCTAAGTCATCGTTCGTCGCGCTCTATTGTCGCTCGTCGCGAGTGTACTCCTTCGCTGCGGAAACTAGCCCGTACTCCTCCTTCCATCTTAGACCACCCCTAACACCCCCACTGTTCGTTCTTTCCTGAGCACAGCCCTCGGTCCTGTCAGAGCCCTCGTGACATCCCTCGGTCTCCTGCTCATGTGTCTTGTGTGGAGGGTTTCGTGCTCGTTCGGTCACAGCACCGCCTTCTCCATCCTGAGAAGAGCCTTGTTGGGCGACGTTTGTCTGTGCCGCTGCCCGTATAATCTGGGGTTCACTATATGCAGACAAGTCCCTGTTTTTACATTTCCTGTACCACCTACACGACTTCGCTTGCCCGAGATGGCTGAGCATCCCTTTCGCTGTCTTGAAGCCACGCCCACATGCAGGGCATACTCGCTCATCCGGGTCGCCCGGAATAACGTGAGGTATCTCGTGGTAGAAAGGCATCATTATTGAGGTCTGTATAGCAAGTTCTGTCAAGATACCAGGTAGGAAGCTGGCCGGGAGGTGAGCATACCGTCAATGTGCTGTTGTGGACCTCTGATAGAGAGACAATTGCAGTGGAAGCCACACTCTACGAATACTTTATTGGCCCAATAGTCACCCACTACAGTATTGCATATGTGTCACCTGTAGACATGTTACATTCAATTTCCCACAGTACGTCCGCAATGCCTTCCTGACAAGCAGTATGCCCACCTTCTCACCACCGCATTGATCCCAGGTATCGCTCATCTCTAGGCTGAGATATTCACTGCCCAGTGGATTGAAGTATTCAGTGGTATGTTCATGTCATTGTCTATGTACTGACCTTATGCGCCATGTCTGAAGGGTGGCACCACTGGCGCGCAACTTGGTCTGAGCTTAAAGTTGCGCTAGTCTCATGCGAACACAGCTTGAACATATGGGACTTCATTCATTCATTTTTTTCATTGGGACAGAAAAGTGAGTTTATTACTGTTCTTAGCTCTATCTGGGTGTTAACAAATGCACAGTGAATGCTTTTGAGCAAGACTTACCTCTGGAAGTGTCGCCCTTCCATGTTTGGTAACTGACACTTTGAGTGTCAGTTACCAAATATGGGAGATGGGTCAGTCCACCCAATCCTGGCCTTGCAGAAGGGTAGTGACAGCAGTGTAGTAAATATGTGCTCTCTGCAATGGGCTACCACCGTGATAATTGTGCTAGACTCCTTTTGGCGGTGAGTGTGGACTAAAAATGAGGAGCAGCCCGGTGGACTTAGCACTGAATGCTTGTTGATGACTTCTTTCCCATGGGAACGACGGCAACACTCAGTTGTGCACATGGGCTCATATACTTTCTTCCTCTGCCCTTGCACTTTCAAGATCTGGTGACTTATTTTGCACATCTGGCTAAGTCTACTACTGGCTCTGACCCTCATTCTCCTACCCTCTACAGGTCTGACGATCTGGAGTCTAGTATGGCTTTGGTCCACCTCACTGGGCGCTCGGAGACAGGAACCACAGTATACCCTCCAGAACACTCTCGCTGCCCGAAAGCCCTGATATCTACTTCCCCCACTCCTGGAGCTGGTCCAGCTCTCTCGACGCTGCTGTCTGTCGAAGAAGAAGATACGCCTGTTCGCGAGTTCGTCTATTGGCTCAGTGACAGGAGCGAGGGTGATATATCACCTGACGAAGAGACCTTCCTCATGGACTACTTCGATAATTTGTGGAGGCTGCACGAGCAGTGGATGGGTACTAGCTGGATGGATAACCATCTGACTTATGTAAGTTGGACTGCAATTGAACCGCTGGCATTGCAACGTTCAAGTATGGCGCCACACTCATGAAGAACTGATTTGTATCACAGGTTAGGTTTTGCACAGACCCTCGGCATATCAAAATAATACTGGATTCCTTCTCCTGGGTGCGTGAGGAAGTGCCGATGGACAAGCTCAAGTCTAGGGGAGGTGCTCCGTGGATGAGATTCCTGAGCGATGTTAGGTGAGCGACAGTGACGAAGATAGGGTAGTAGACTGTGTGGCTGACATTTAAATGTAGAGTGGACTACTGGGCGAAGAGAGGGGAGCTGTGTGCTATCGCTCCAACAATCGCAGACACTAGGACATTGCCACTGATGTCCCTGATGGCAAAGTTCTTCAGGGAAAGCACGACCGACCTGTACCTCAAGGCGGTTCACGTGGTGCCTGTGAGCGACGTGCTTTTGGAGTTTGAGCAGCCAGATTCGGGGGACGAGGAGTCCAGCAAAGAGGTCGACATTCTTGACTTGCAGAATGAGCTGGTGATATGTCAGTATTTTGGCACTGACACCTGCGGGATCTTTGTCTGCTTGGTGGGGGAGATGGAGGATGAATTTCTGTATGAAGTGAAAAGGGTTTGTGCTCAAATCATGTCTATGGTTAATCATGGTGTGAACCAAGCTTATGAGTTGCACAGATGAAGGCAATGCTCGAGTCCTCTACACCACTAGATGTTGAACAATAGAGAGCGCCTAACTAGGCAGCCGAGTTCACACACCGGTACTCCGGGTAACAGGAGTAACACATGCATTGTAGATAGAATCACATGCATCAGGATTGGTACTATACAGTAGCTTAGTCAGACGGTCTCCTACATGTATATAAAGACCCCTGTAGCGTAGTACAATCCAAGTCGCTCAACAGCAACTTTGTGTGCATCAAGCCTCACAGCTTAACAACCAGGTAAGCTAGCGTCCCGCTACACTGCGTAAGGAAGCCTGCTCGTCAGGTTATGAGCCCTGAACACTGCGCGGTACTGCGCCTTTATGGCTGCGACCGCTGCGGGTCAGGATAGCTTACCTGGACGTCGCCCTTAGGGGCTTTGACGTCAATGGGAGACTTTGCGCCTATATGGCTGCAGGTCGTGCACAGCTCAGCTGTCGCCATCCCAAACAATGAGTCCAGTGTGGTGTCAGCGCCGTCCCGGCAGCATAAGTCAGAGCGCTGATAATGCGTTCACAGAACCATATCACCAACCGCTCTACCACCACCAACCAACAGAAAATGTCGAACTCTCTGCAGAACCTCGTCCCCGTCCTCGACGGATCGAACTACCGTCGATGGGCCGATTTGATGAAGGCGTACCTGCAGTCGCAAGGCGTCTGGATTCTCATCGAGATACCCGACGGTTTCGATGAGCCTGTTTTGGCTACGGACGGAGGAAACCGCGCTGAGGTCCTCGAATGGATGCAGATGCAATCCAAGGCCATGGGCAGCATTCGATTGCGCCTAAGCGTCGAAGTCGCGCAGCTCGTCAGAACGAAGACAACTGCGAAGACAATCTGGAATACCCTGAAAGGGCTCTACGGAGGGACTAGCGCCATGGGGGCTTTTGCCTTCTTCAAGGCAGCAATAAACGTCCGTATTCCGGCCAACGAGCACCCCGGCCCTGCGATCTCAAAGATCCAGAGCAATCTCGACGAGCTCGATGGAGCTGGCCTCTCTCTGCCACCGCAGATGAGACCCCTGATTATTCTGGGGGCCGCTCCACCTCGGTATGAGACAGCTATCCAGCTGGCCCTCAACAAGATAGAGATCAAGGATCTCACACCGAGTAGCGCCCAGGATGCCTTAACCACCTCCTGGGAACAGTCGAAGAACAAGGGGCAGTCGTCTGCCCAGAAAATCTCTGCTATCAAGCAGAAGAAAGGCAATCCCTCCTTCTCGCAGCAGCAGCGCCCTGAGGGCAGCAGCAGCGCGGGTAAGAAGGAGTGGAAGGACAAGGGCAAGGAGAAAGCCAAGGGCTTTACTCCTCGGGGAAAGCGCGGCGGTAAAAACCGTGGTAAGCCGCATTCGCACGACGAACATGCAGAAATGCACATTGCCGACACAGTGTCGATCCCCGCCCCGACGACCAGCACCGTCGTCGAGTTAGCGCCTTCGGGCAGCAGGACTCGAAAGGTCGCAGCACCTGCCCCTAACAAGGGCAAGAAGCGCGCCCGCGGTGATTGGCTCGGAGAAGCCCTCCAGCTCGCCAAAGACTTAGACGTCGCCGGCATGCCGGAGACAATCCGCACTCTGAAGGAAGTCGTGAGCTCTGCTCACATCGAAGAAGTCCCCTCGGACACCGAGTCGCGCGCTTCAAAGCGCAGCAAGCTCAGTGACGACGACATGGCCGACCGCATCGACGAAGTCATGCGCGACGAGTACATTAGCGAGGACGACGACTTCCGCGATGCCAAAGAAAGGTCCATCGTCTGGGCAACAGACGAAGAAGACATCAACGCGCACGACGCCGAGTTAAACGGCATGATAGCGCAGGCCGCGGGCCTTGCGCCCCCTATCGTCGACGAAAGCTTTCGGAACCCGTTAACGGGTGAGCTCCGATGCATGGAGCCATACGATGGCTACGACGACTGGGGTAATGAGTACGTCCCTCATATTCCTAACCCTAAGCAAGTTACTAACAGCGCTTTGACAGCCGCTTCTGACTTGCACAACGGCGCTCGGACATTTGTAAATGTACTTAGTAGCGGCTCAAAAGATGTACAATGTATTCATTCGCGCGATTATGCTGTGTGCTCACGTTGTAAGGGAAAAGGAAAAAGTCGCTTTTCAGCGAATGAGTGGCTACTGGACTCAGGTGCATCTTTGCACATTACAAATGACATAAGAGACTTCTCAGAATTCGAGTATCTCCAGACTCCTATCCGTACTCAAACGGCACAACAAGGAGCGGTAGGAAGCATTATTGCTAAAGGAACTGTGTTCCTAAACTACCAAATAGATGAACAATGGCTGCAGACGCGCCTATATCCTGTCTATTATATGGAAAATTGCTCGGCTCGTCTCTTGTCATTAGGGATGTTCCTCCAAGACGGACTAGACTTGCGCGCAACAGCGCAGCATATTAGTCTGTATGAACCAGGAGCGCGGAAACCTTTATTCAGGTTTACACCGCAGCACCCGGACACTACCACCTTCACCCTCGTGGCTGAATCAGGTGAAAACGTTCAGAACATTTATGTGAATGTAAATGAAGTCGATTATTCGACTATGCATCGCCGTTTTGCGCACCCTTCTAAGGACGTGCTTGCAAAGGCGAAGGAACATACATCTGGGTTTCCCAGGAAGGTGGAGATTCCTAAGGACTCACCAATATGCCAAGGATGTGCAAAAGGGAAAATGCACTCTAAGTCTTTCCCGCCGTCCAACTACCGGGCAAAGGCACCGTTTGAACTTATTCATTCGGATTTAAAATCCTTCCCAGTAGATTCCTATCATAAGTACAAGTATTACATACTGTACTATGATGACGCTTCATCACACGCGTGGACTGTAAATCTGCGCAAGAAATCTGCAGCGATTACAGCCACAAGGCAATTCCTAGCCATGGTGAAAACTAAATATGGAAAGACAGTGCAGAAGTGGTTGTCTGATGCAGGGGGAGAATACGTCTCCGCTGCATTCAAAGACCTTCTAAAGGATAATGGCATAGAGATCCTTCAGAGCTCGCCGCATACTCCTCAGGAAAATGGCAGAGCTGAGCGTTTCAACAGGACGCTCATGGACAAAGCAGAGGCAATACGCCATGATGCTTGTCTACCTCCATCCTGGTGGGAATTCGCCGTGGATCATGCAGTCCATGTCTACAACAGGACGCCAATTCGTCGCCTTAATTGGCTTACCCCCTACGAATTGATAAACGGTGAGCCGCCATCTGTGGCGCACCTGCGCGTTTTCGGCTGCGGTGCGTACGTCTTTATACCCAAGGACGTCAGAAAAAACGGTCTATCGCCCAAATCGGAGCTGATGATTTATCTTGGGGGAGATGGCTCTACAGAGCGCACTGGCGGATGGCTCTTCATGAGAGCACCAGAAAATGTTGTGTTCAGATCATCCACCGCGATGTTTGACGAAACTATGTTTCCTAAGTGCCCCTTGACAAATCGTCGGGGTACAACTCGAGTTTGGCCACCTCGAGAAGAAATGATCCCAGAAAATCAACCAAATACCACACCTCAGGTAGATGAGGATGACGATGATGATCATCCAAAACATCACCTTCCTAAAAGGGGAAACGGTCATGTTCATGACGATGAGCAGGAGCTGCAGGATGCGCCCACAGACCCAGTACCGCCGCCCCATGCACCGGTAGAACACCCTGCGCCCCCAGTGGAGCCGCGACGTTCAGCAAGGGAGCGGAGACCAGTAACTCGTAGAGGTAATGTCTATGGAGAGCAGCGGAAGCCCCAAGACATAGTAAAGGACATCGAAAATCAGGGGAGATGGAAAAAGATGGTCGGTGAGGATGCAGGTAGCTCCCGTACCAAAACCGGACCACAAAGGCAGCAAAGACAACAGGTTCCCGGACCTAGTTCTGCGCCAAATCCTCCTCCATGCGACGAACCTGTCGAGTCCGCCCCATCCGATGAGGATGAAGCACAAAGCGCTGAGTTACTACTGGCAGAATTATGCCGGGAAGGGGGAGTTAAGTTAGTCGAGTTGCTGCTTGCAAAAGTGCTACCCACCCTCGACAACGATCTACCAGACGGGACCAGCCCGAGAGAATGGTCATTCCGCGATATACTAAAGCTACCTAAAAAGGAGCTTGAGGAGTGGATGGCAGCGTGTCGCGAAGAACTTGAGGCACTTCGAAAACGCAATGTCTATGAACTGGTTGACCGTCCAAAGGGACGAAAGGTCACTAAAAACCGCTGGGTATTCGACGTCAAAACTGACGGTCGTAAAAAGGCCAGATTGGTCGCCAAGGGTTACTCCCAGATTGAAGGCCTTGACTATGATCAGGTCTTCTCTCCAGTCGTACGCTTTGAGACTGTATGTCTAATCCTCGCCTTAGCTGCGCTTGAGGATATGCACGTCTCCGGACTAGATGTCCGTAATGCCTATCTCTATGGCAAGCTCAACGAGGAAATTTATATGGAGCAGCCTGAAGGCTTTGCAGTACCAGGCCAAGAGCACAAAGTACTCCGGTTACTTCGCGCTCTCTATGGACTTAAGCAGGCAGGGCTTGCGTGGTGGTGCACCCTCAATGAGTCCCTAAAGGAACTTGGCTGTAAACGCCTCGTATCCGACGCCGGAATATTCGTCTATAGGACAAAAGATGGTCGCTTCGTGCTGATCATTGTCTATGTAGACGATGCCATATTTTGTGAGAAAGATAAGACCCTAGTCCTTTCATTGAAGGACCGCTTCATGAAGAAGTGGGAGTGTCGCGACTTAGGCGACGTCAAGGAATTTCTGCGCATGCGCATAACTCGGAAAGGCCGCGAAATCCATCTGGATCAATGCGCCTACCTTGAGAAAGTGCTGCAGCGCTGTGGCATGCAGAACACTAAATCTGCGCCAACTCCACTCCCTGCTGGATACAAGCCTGTTGCCAATACTGGCACAGCTGATCCAGCGCTTCGAAGCAAGTACCAGACCGTAATCGGTTCCTTGCTATATCTAATGCTTGGAACCCGACCTGACATTTGCTACGCCGTGACATTACTTGCGCAATTTGCAGCAAATCCGTCACAGGACCATTTAAACAGAGCGCTGTATATCTGCCGCTACTTAATTGGCACAAAATCCTATGCGCTAGTTTATGAAGGACAAAGCGGCAATGGATTATTGGCGTGCACTGACTCTGACTGGGCAGACAGCCCAGAAGCCAGAAAGTCACGGTCTGGGCACTTTTTAAAGTTCGCGAACGGCGCGTTCAGTTGGCTGTCTAGAAGACAGAAGACAGTTGCTCTGTCGTCCACTGAAGCTGAGTGATTGCTCGCGACAAGTAGCTTGGATAAAAATGCTCCTGGAGGAGATCGGCTACAAGCTTGGCCCGCTGCCCATCTGCTCGGACAATCAGGGAGCAATATTCATTAGCTCCAATCCCATCACGGAACGTCGGTCTAAACACATTGACATTCGTTACCACTACGTGAGGGAGCTAGTAGAAGACAAGAAAGTCGAAGTCTTCTACGTAAGCACTGATGACAATCCGGCAGACTTATTCACTAAGAACTTGGGTCGTATCAAGTTCCTCAAATTCAGAGGAATGCTCGGACTAAGATTTTACGATTAGAAGTCCAGCATAGTCGGCTGCACTATGCGCCATTTAATGCTTGCGCGCATCTACCGCTGCACTTAGCAAGGGGGAGTGTTGAACAATAGAGAGCGCCTAACTAGGCAGCCGAGTTCACACACCGGTACTCCGGGTAACAGGAGTAACACATGCATTGTAGATAGAATCACATGCATCAGGATTGGTACTATACAGTAGCTTAGTCAGACGGTCTCCTACATGTATATAAAGACCCCTGTAGCGTAGTACAATCCAAGTCGCTCAACAGCAACTTTGTGTGCATCAAGCCTCACAGCTTAACAACCAGGTAAGCTAGCGTCCCGCTACACTGCGTAAGGAAGCCTGCTCGTCACTAGACCCTATCGGTTTTATGATCGTCGTCTTCCTGCTCGTCACCAGTGTACAAGACGAAAAGCCTGTCCATGTAGAGGACTATGAATGCAAGGTTAGGACTGGTGTCCTGACGTACGACGAGTCGAATTACAGTGATTTCCTGGAGAGGGCTCAGCATGCGGGGTCCCTTGCAGATTGGGAGGACTCACCCGCTTTCATGGTAAGTTACAGGATTCGTACCATTTTTGTGCAATATTGACATGCATACCCGCAGTATCTACAGCTGGAAGGGTGCACACTGCACAGTTCCCCTCCTGAAGGGATGGCGGCAATGGGCCGTGCATTCAAAGAATCTGCCCAGACGTTCAGCACGTGAGTGACACACCTAAACTAGCTTTTCACATCCAGGCTAATATTAGACACTAGATTGCGACAGGCTCTAGATCTGGATAGTTTCCCGATTGCTCCAGAAGTTGTGCCCAGCGGCAATAGAGACGACCCAGCAGTTCGGCAGATCCTTTCCTGTCTGGGATTTCTTGCATGGGGCATAGCACTCCGAGCGTATATCTGGAGGAAACATCATGGGTGGGATCTCTACAGCTTTTTCTATTCGACTCAATTCCCATCCGGTTTTCTACCCAGTGAAATGTAGAGTATGTTGTCGCATTGTCTATCTCCGAGTCAGCCTCTCAGCAGCATCGCATTATCAAGCAATACCATATTCTTAGATGCATCCTGTAGCGTGATCATGGGAACACCTTGAAAGATTCTATCGCCGCCAGATCAGGATAAGAGTACGCATTACCCAGAGGTTCAAGACTAGAGCCTGAGCAGTATGTCGGCGGTGAAAACTGACCAGGCCGATCTTCTCATGGTCTTCATTTTTTGTGTACAATGTATGATTGCGCGAGTCTTGTATTCAATGATTTGTCGGCATTGTCAGATTATAAGTGCGGACATGTATGGAGTGAGATAAGTGCAAAGTCTATACGCAATCCTAGAAACCAAGTAACAAATCTGCAATAACCTTGCTATCAATATCTAGACGTCAAAGACTATGTGAAGTCTGTTGTGCTCGAGATAAGCACCAACTTATATCTCCAACAGTGCTGATCAACCAACCATTCTTGGCAGTGACTACTGACACTTCCTGTCTTTCATGCCGCCTTGCGTCTTGTGCGATGTCCCTTCGCAAGACTCGCTCTGTGGTCCCTGAGCTCGAGGATGATGCGCCGGTGCATCGAACTCGTAACAAAACCAAGATAGCGACTGCCCAAGATGCTGAAGTGGTGAGTCAGAGCACGAGTGTGTTGAACTTCTACCATTTCAGGCGTTATCTTATCAGGCTTGCCTGGTATGGACTTGTATTATGTTCTGCAACGCTACGTACCGTATTGTACGCTTACTCTCTTTCGCTCTTTATCTTATCTATAGGACTCGATTATCTCTCGTCCTATCTCAGTAGATTAGATACCGGACATCCGGGCCTCCGCTCCTTAAGCATATGATATTACCGGTTACCTGGAGTTCCGGATTCCGTCTTACTAACGATGACTCACGTAGATTACGCTTATGACTCATCATGACTCGACCATCAGGTGATGGTCTCACACATGTATATATACTGGGCTGGATACGCCCTCTAATGTATCGTTCCTTCCTCTGCTTTCCTGTGTGCCTAACAGGACTCCCTCAGCAGTTCCCTCAGAGGTTCGTTCACTGCCTTTATAGCCACTTCAAATTCACTCCTTCAACAGGTTATGAGCCCTGCGCTACACGCGCACACCTAGTTGTTTTATCCCTGCAGGATCTTGAAGACTACGCTCCTAGGAGTAAGCGTAGCAGTTTTGCTAGTCTCTCAGTAGACTCAGCGTTTGACGACCTGAAGTGCCAAAAGCACTGAAGGATCGGATTTCCAGTGGGCCTTCGCGCCGTTTGCAAAAAGTTTATCCTCCAACGAGACCTGAGAGAAAGGTCCGTTGACGCCGACTCTACCCGCATCAAGTTCGATCTCGTATCTAACGTTTTTGTGATTCCAGTCGCATCCGCTCCCCGCTCCCGTCCGCTCCAACCCCGCCGCTCAGCCGCGCCCACTTGCTGAACGCCTTTCAGCACCCGCTCCTCGCCCGCTCCCCGACTTCAAGAAGAAGTCAACCGAAGAAGTTGTTGGGATTCTCGAGAAGAAGGTTAGCGCCACCATCGAGCGCTACCAAGCAATCTTCGACAAGAAGTACCTCTTCGAGTCGCTTCTTGGAGACTCCCAGCGCGCTCTCCACCGCTTCGCAGACCAGCTCAACTGGGTCAGCGACAACTTCGACAAGGCCAACCAGTGGTCTAAGCAGCAGCGAGACAGCATCTCGTGGGCTTGCCGTTGCGTCGGCACAGTCGAATTCTCGACGCCGCAGGAGCCGCTCGTCAAGCGGTATAGAAAGGTCACGAAGGACCTAACGAGCATAGCCAACGGGGGCTACTTGGACTGGATAGTTTTGTAGATTAGGTCGGCGTACCTAGCGTTTTTATTGCATACATCACTGGAATATCATATAAGTCAAGCATCACATTGTGGCTTCGTCTGAGCAAGAGCTAGACGACAATCTAGAAGCAGAAGCACCAGAAGAAGAAACACCATACAATTGTAGAGGTCTTCAACATTTATTCGACGTCACAGAACTAAGGGACTATCACTACCGGCCTGAAGAAACTGAATATAAGTTTTGGCCGTGTAACACCACAGTCTGTGCGAATAGGTGGTCTGGTCCATACATCAGAGACACAGGCTGGGGTATCCCAGTTGACCACTGGCAAGAAGACAATTCTTATTCTGTTTTCGCTTCTTTAAGCTTCTTTGAGGGTTCTAAACCTGAACCGCAACATCTTGCATCTATCCCAGAGTATGGGTCTCCGTCTATCCCCGGCTCTCGAGCACAATCTCCTTCTCCCATTGTTTCCCCAGTACATCTTTCTCCATCGTTTGCTCCTACTACTTTACCGTCAGATCTATCGAATCTCTTCGAAGAAGACGACGTAGAGGAGCTTCTAGCACCGTCTCAAGAAGAAGCAGAGGAAAGTCTATCGTCTGACCTCGCTTTTGTTCTTGAAAGTTTACCACCGCCCTCCGTTTCTGAAGAAGTCTCAGACTTCTTCGAATTTCATATTCTCACCGCCAACATGTCGGACATGAAGGCTGACAGTATCCCTGTCCTTAAAAAGTCTTCGGACTACAAGGTGTGGTCGAGCCAGATGCTCGGCTACCTAACGTTTATCGAGGCCGATGACGCCCTCCAAGCTGGTGACCTCACCAAGGCAGACTACAAGAAGGCTAACGCCCGCGCTAAGGGTGTGATCCTCATGCGCACGGATAACAGTTTCCACCACCTCCTCTATGAGAAGAGTGAGGATGGTGATGAGGTCATGAAATCGGCAAAGGACATGTGGGCGGCTCTCAAGTCGCATTTTGGTACCCCGGACGCAGCATACGTTTGGTCGCAGTTCTCGGCTCTCATCAAGTCGAGAGAAATGGACGACAACAAGCCAATGCAGGATCAGATTTCGAAGATCCAAACCGTACTCAAGGACATTGTCAACGGCGGCATTAAGCTGGATGAGCCAACTCAGGCTCTCCTCCTGATGTCAAAAATCCCGGAAAGCTACTCGACAATGGTGTCAGCCATCATGGCAACCACCGTTCTCAAGGAGCTGAAGATTGAGACCCTCGTGAGCAAAATTCTCTCCGAGGAATCTCTCCGCCGGTCCGGTATGGGACAGTCTGCTTCAAAGACTTCCCAGGTAAAGGTGCATCACGGTCAAGGTCCTTGCTCACACTGCGGCAAGAAACACGGTTCGGACCAATGCTGGACCAAGTACCCACACTTGCGCCCACAGAAGGCCACAGACAAGGGCAAAGGGAAAGGCAAGGGTGGCAACGGCAAAGGCAACGGTAAAAAGGCGAACACGGTAGTCGTTCACACTACCACGGACGGTACAAAGGTCACTCAGTCCGGTTCGTCCTCGTCAAACGGTCAAGGTGCTTCGGTGGTGGAGGTCGAGGAGGTTAAATACACGGCTTGTACGGACCCTTCATGTAGAGTCTGTCCCCCTCGAACTGCTGGTTCATTAGTTGCTTCTTCTCTTGTTGTACATAATGGCGCGTCTGCTGACGCTGGATCCGCACAATTGAGCTCGTCGTTTTATTGCCCCGGTGTGAATAAGACTCATTCGCATCAATTCAAGCGCATTGCATGGCTCATGGATTCAGGTGCAAGTCAGACAGTCGTCAATTCTATGGAATACTTCTGGGATTACAAGCCGTATACGGTTCCCGTCGTTTTTGGTACAGCAGGAAATGCTAAGATAGAAGCACTAGGCTCTGGCACCATCAAAGGTTTAACAACAGTCGGCAAGGAGCGCATGATGATTACCATATCTAATGTCGCATACATTCCTCAGGCCTCTGGCTGTTTGTTTTCTACTGGTATTGTGGAGAAATCAGGACATACGCTCGTTCAAGGTTCAGGTCAGATGGTCATCTATGACCAACCGTTTATGCATGGCAAAGTTTCTGGCAATGTTGTGATGGAAGCACCGTACAACTTCCTAAACAACTTGTATTTTTCGTTTATGGACGTCCTGGACAGGAAAACGGCAGCACTGCTGTCTACCCCTTTTCGTACCTGGCATCGCCGGATGGGGCATCCGTCCAAGGAAGTTATTCGCCGATTACCTGATCATACCAAGGGTGTCGATCCAGTGGGGGTTGAGGATCAATCCCCTTGTGAAGGCTGTCAATGGGGCAAATCTCATCGTGCTCCATTCCCCGCGTCTTCCAAACGCGCTACAAAGCCTCTCGAGTTGGTTCACACTGACGAAGATGGTCCTATGCGTACTCAAGCAATCAACAGTGGATACCGGTACTTCATTACGTTCCTTGATGACTTTTCGAGTCTTGGACGTGCCTATTACCTGCGTCATAAGTCTGAATCGATCCAAGCGTTCGAGGACTTTAAGGCATGGGCAGAAAATGTAACTGGTAACAAAATTATCCACGTACGCTCGGATCGAGGGGGGGAATACACATCTGACGCTTTCACGGCCCGTCTGAAATCCTATGGGATTGTTCATCAGAAGACGGTTGCGCACTCGCCTCAGCAAAATGGGCGAGCTGAACGCTGGAATCGCACGATCATGGAGAAGGCTATGGCAATGCTGCATCATGCAGGCCTAAGCCACGGTTTTTGGCAACTAGCGGTTGAATCTGCAGTCCATATTTACAATCGCCAGCCTATGCGACGCCTTAAGTGGCAATGCCCGATAACTCTCTGGGATGGCACGGTCCCAGATATCTCATACTTTAGAGTATTCGGTTGCAAGGCATTCGTGCATGTGCCAAAGGAACGAAGACAAGGGAAACTCGATAAAAAGGCAATCGAGATGATCTTCGTTGGATATGAGCAAGGCTCCAAGGGCTACAAGTTCTGGGATGCCTCCAGTCGACGGATCGTTGTGTCTCGTGATGTGACCTTCGATGAAGATTCCTTTCCGGCACGTAAGGATTTGGCTAACCCGAAGACTCTGGGTCCGCCACTATTCGATCCTGTAGACTCTGATTCTGAGGATGATGACGAGGAACAGATCGAAATTCCACTTCCTCTACCGATAGAGAGCGAAGATGTTTATGAGGACATCGACGAACCGGAACCAGTGGGAGAACCTGAGAGAGAGCTCCCTGAACCTGCAGAACGTCCTCAACCTGTTCAACCTCCTCAGCCAGTATATACTCGCCCTCGTCGAGAGAATGCTGGGAGGAACCCGAACAGGAATAGGGACAACGTTTATGGTGATGAGCCTCCGGCTCGGATCGACCGACGAACTGATACTCATGGAGATCAGCGAGCGGAAGCGTTTATGATACTGCAGGCTCTCAAGGAAGCCAATTACTCTGAATCGGTTCCTACCTCGCGTTCAGACGCAAGGAAATCCCTTGAGTGGGACCACTGGCATGCTGCCGAAGGCTCTGAAATGAAGTCTCATGAGCAGAACGGCACCTGGATCTTGGTTCCCCGTCCCAAGAACAGGAAGATAGTCAAGAACAGATGGGTGTATGCGCGAAAGCATGATGGTCGGTACAAGGCCCGGTTAGTAGCCAAAGGCTTCACTCAAGTCTGGGGTGAAGACTACCACGAGACATTCTCTCCAGTCGCTCGTTTTGAGTCTTTGAGATACATGTTTGCACATGCCGCACTCGAAGACTGGGAGATGGACTCAATGGATGTCAAGACAGCCTTCCTCAACGGTGAACTCGATGAGGAAATCTACATGGAACAACCTGAAGGCTGGGTAGTTCCAGGCAAGGAGGATTGGGTCTGCCTCCTCAAGAAGGCCATCTATGGTCTTAAGCAAGCGTCACGTCAATGGAACGCTAAGATCCATCGAACTCTTCTAAACCAAGGGTTCATACGGACATATTCGGATGCAGGAGTTTACGTTTACTCCAGTAAAACCAACGGTCAAGTCTGCTATGTAGTCCTCTATGTAGACGACTTATTACTCCTTGGAGACTCTAAACCGTTCATTGAACAAATAAAGAATCATCTCAAGAAGGAGTACCAGATGACCGATCTTGGACCAGTAGAGCGTTTCTTAGGACTCAGGATTCGTCGTGATCGTCAAAAGCGACAGATTCTAGTTGACCAATCTGAATACGTTCAGACCGTTTTGGAGAGGTTTCAAATGTCTAACTGCAAACCTGCAAAGACACCTCTACCTGCTGGTTCAGTTTTGGAGAAGAACACGGAAACTGCAACGGATGTATTCCGTACTGAGTACCAGAGCGTCATTGGTAGCATCATGTATGCTATGCTCGGTACACGGCCTGATCTCGCTTTTTCCATAACGAGACTCGCCAAGTTTGCCTCGAACCCGTCGAAGCATCACATGCGCCTCGCACAATATGTCTTGCGCTACCTAAGGGGAACAAAGGACTATGCGCTTTGTTACGACGGTGATTCCAACTCCGGGTTAATTGCCTATTCAGACTCGGACTGGGCAGAAGATCACGATGATAGGCACTCCACAAGCGGCTTTGTGTTCCTCATGGCCAATTGTGTCGTTTCTTGGGTTTCCAGACGCCAACCCACTGTTTCCCTCTCTTCAACAGAAGCAGAGTATAAAGCAGCCTCTGATGCATGTCGTCAAATGGCTTGGCTTAGGAACTTCGGACAGGAGCTTGGTGACAACATGACTGCTCCCACTCCTTTGTGTCTGGACAATCAAGGAAGCATTTTCCTTGCGGTTAATCCTGCCGTGGACCGCCGCACAAAACACATCGAAATACGGTATCACTTCATTCGAGAATTCTACGAGAAGGGTGAAACCGATATCTTCTTTGTTGCGAGCGAAGACCAGCTTGCAGATGCGTTGACCAAGAACGTTCCACTCTCTGGAATAGAGAAACTTCGAACATCAACTGGCATGGTCATAGCGTCTTGAACAAGTGGGAGTGTTGAACTTCTACCATTTCAGGCGTTATCTTATCAGGCTTGCCTGGTATGGACTTGTATTATGTTCTGCAACGCTACGTACCGTATTGTACGCTTACTCTCTTTCGCTCTTTATCTTATCTATAGGACTCGATTATCTCTCGTCCTATCTCAGTAGATTAGATACCGGACATCCGGGCCTCCGCTCCTTAAGCATATGATATTACCGGTTACCTGGAGTTCCGGATTCCGTCTTACTAACGATGACTCACGTAGATTACGCTTATGACTCATCATGACTCGACCATCAGGTGATGGTCTCACACATGTATATATACTGGGCTGGATACGCCCTCTAATGTATCGTTCCTTCCTCTGCTTTCCTGTGTGCCTAACAGGACTCCCTCAGCAGTTCCCTCAGAGGTTCGTTCACTGCCTTTATAGCCACTTCAAATTCACTCCTTCAACAGAGTGCACCTCGCGGTGGGAGAAGTAGTGAGCCCGCTGCCAGCAAAAGCAGCGGGAAGGACAAAGTGTCCAACAACACGAAGAGCAGTGCGTCAGGCAGTGCAAAAGCTTCAGCTGCCACAACAAAGAAGCAGAAGCAGGCGGAGGAGAAGCGAAGACAGCAAGGTAAGTACACCCTCATTGTCACCGACTTCACTGCTATAAAATCCCTACAGAGATTCAAGAGCAGAATGCGGTAATGCTGCAGGATGAGGAGCCCGGTTCGGGTGAGCCCGAGGGAGCCAGCCATGACAAGTCATCTCAGCCCGATGCAGGCCCATCAAAGAAGATGGCTGTGAAAGGTCAGCTACTCAGCCGATGCGGTAACAAGACTGGGATACTGACGAATGCAATGTAGTTGGTCCTCTGAAGAAGGGGACAAAGAGACTGGCAGCGGTGCTGCTGGAACAAGAGGTAAGCGAGGCCGAGGGGCAATCGAGCAGGAAGAAGAAGAAGACAAAGGGGAAGGAGGCCATCAAGAAGGGGCCTCAGGGCAAGCCAGCCCTGAAGACCTCGAGAGCTGAGATGGAGCTTGTGGCCTTGATCAGTATGTACTTTGCTCAAAAATTAGCATTGGCTGATCACCGCCATGTTGTGTTGCATCAGGAGGGCCGTCACAGTCAAAGTCTGGAGACCACGGCGAGGAGGAGGAGGAGGAGGAGGAGGAGGAGGAGGAGGAGGAGGAGGAGGAGGAGGCACGGGTTTGGAGGAAGATGGAGAAGGGGAAGAGGAAGAGGATGAAGAGAAAGGTGTGTTGTTGAACAGTAGAGAGTGCCTAACTAGGCAGCCAAGTTCACACACCGGTACTCCGGGTAACAGGAGTAACACATGCATTGTAGATAGAATCACATGCATCAGGATTGGTACTATACAGTAGCTTAGTCAGACAGTCTCCTACATGTATATAAGGACCCCTGTAGCGTAGTACAATCCTAAGTCGCTCAACAGCAACTTTGCGTGCATCAAGCCTCACAGCTAAACAACCAGGTAAGTTAGCGACCCGCTACACTGCGTAAGATAGCCTGCTCGTCAGGTTATGAGCCCTGAACACTGCGCGGTACTGCACCCTAGAGGCTGTGTCTGCTGTGGGTCAGGATAGCTTACCTGGACGTCGCCCTTAGGGGCTTTGACGTCAGGGGGAGACTTTGCGCCTATATGGCTGCAGGTCGGGCACAGCTTCGCTGTCGCCACCCCAAACAATGAGTCCAGTGTGGTGCTAGCGCCATTTCGGCAGCATAAGACAGAGCGCTGATAATGCGTTCACAGAACCATATCAACAACCGCTCTATCACCACCAATCAACAAAAAATGTCGAACTCTCTCCAGAACCTCGTCCCCGTCCTCGACGGCGCGAACTACTGTCGCTGGGCCGATCTGATGAAGGCGTACCTGCAGTCGCAGGGAGTCTGGATTCTGATCGAGTTACCCGACGGCTTCGCAGAGCCTACACAGGCTTCGGACGGGTCTAACCGCTCTGAAGTCCTTGAATGGATTCAGATGCAATCAAAGGCTATGGGCAGCATTCGTTTGCGCCTAAGCGTCGAAGTCGCGCAGCTCGTCAGAACTAAGACGACTGCAAAGTCGATCTGGAACACCCTCTATGGGCTCTACAGAGGAACCAGCGCCATGGGGGCATTTGCCTTCTTCAAGGCTGCGATCAACGTCCGTATCCCAGCGAACGAGCACCCCGGCCCTGCGATCGCAAAGATCCAGAGCAACCTCGATGAGCTCGACGGAGCAGGCCTCTCTCTGCCCCCGCAGATGAGAACCTTGATTATTCTTGGTGCCACTCCACCCCGTTATGAGACGGCTATACAGCTCGCTCTCAACAAGATCGAGATCAAGGAGCTCACACCAAGCGGTGCCCAGGATGCCTTAGTCGCTTCCTGGGAGCAGTCGAGGAACAAGGGGCAGTCGTCGGCCCAAAAAATCTCTGCTATCAAGCAGAAGAAGGGCAATCCCTCCTTTTCGCAGCAGCAGCGCCCTGAGGGCAGCAGCAGCGCGGGGAAAAAGGAGTGGAACGACAAGGGCAAGGAGAAGGCCAAGGGCTTTACTCCTAGGGGAAAGCGCGGCGGTAGAAACCGTGGTAAGCCGCATTCGCACAAGCACGACAAGCATGCGGACATGCACATCGCCGACACTGTGTCGATCCCCGCTCCAACAACCACCACCGTCGTCGAGTTAGCGCCTTCGGGCAGCAGGACTCGAAAAGTCGCAGCACCTGCCCCTAACAAGGGCAAGAAGCGCGCTCGTGGTGATTGGCTCAGAGAAGCTCTCCAGCTCGCCAAGGACCTAGACGTCGCCAGCACGCCGGAAACAATCCGCGCGCTGAAGGAAGTTGTGAGCTCCGCTCACATCGAAGAAGTCCCCTCGGACACCAAGTCGCGCGCTTCAAAGCGCAGCAAGCACGGTGACGTCGACATGGCCGACCGCATCGACGAGGTCATGAATGACGAATACATCAGCGAGGATGACGATTTCCGTGACACCGAAGAAAAGTCCATCGTCTGGGCATCAGACAAAGAAGACATCGACGCGCACGACACCGAGTTAGACGGCATGATAGCGCAGGCCGCGGGCCTTGCGCCCCCTATCGTCGACAAGAGCTTTCGGAACCCGTTAACGGGTGAGCTCCGCTGCATGGAGCCATACGATGGCTACGACGACTGGGGTAATGAGTATGTCACTCATATTCCTAACCCTGAGCAAGTTACTAACAGCGCTCTAGCAGCCGCTTCTGACTTGCACAACGGCGCTCGGACATTAGTAAATGTACTTTGTAGCGGCTTAAAAAATGTACAATGTATTCATTCGCATGATTACGCTGCGTGCTCACATTGTAAGGGTAAAGGAAAAAATCGCTTCTCAGTGAATGAGTGGCTACTGGACTCAGGTGCATCTTTGCACATTACAAATGACATAAGAGACTTCTCAGAATTCGAGTATCTCCAGACTCCTATCCATACTCAAACGGCACAACAAGGAGCAGTAGGTAGCATTATTGCTAAGGGAACTGTGTTCCTAAACTACCAAATAGACGAACAATGGCTGCAGACGCGCCTATATCCTGTCTATTATATGGAGAATTGCTCGGCTCGTCTCTTGTCATTAGGGGTATTCCTCCAAGACGGACTAGACTTGCGCGCAACAGCGCAGCATATCAGTCTATATGAACCGGGAGCGCGGAAACCTTTATTCAGGTTTATACCGCAGCACCCGGACACTACCACCTTCACCCTCGTGGCTGAATCAGGTGAAAACGTTCAGAACATTTATGTGAATGTAAATGAAGTCGATTATTCGACTATGCATCGCCGTTTTGCGCACCCTTCTAAGGACGTGCTTGCAAAGGCGAAGGAACATACATCTGGGTTTCCCAGGAAGGTGGAGATTCCTGAGGACTCACCAATATGCCAAGGATGTGCAAAAGGGAAAATGCACTCTAAGTCTTTCCCGCCGTCCAACTACCGGGCAAAGGTACCGTTTGAACTTATTCATTCGGACTTAAAATCCTTCCCAGTAGATTCCTATCATAAGTACAAGTACTACATACTGTACTATGATGACGCTTCATCGCACGCGTGGACTGTAAATCTGCGCAAGAAATCTGCAGCGATTACAGCCACAAGGCAGTTCCTAGCCATGGTAAAAACTAAATATGGAAAGACAGTGCAGAAGTGGTTGTCTGATGCAGGGGGAGAATATGTCTCCACTGCATTCAAAGACCTTCTAAAGGATAATGGCATAGAGATCCTACAGAGCTCGCCGCATACTCCTCAGGAGAATGGCAGAGCTGAGCGTTTCAACAGGACACTCATGGACAAAGCAGAGGCAATGCGCCATGATGCTTGTCTACCTCCATCCTGGTGGGAATTCGCTGTGGATCATGCTGTCCATGTTTACAACAGGACACCAATTCGTCACCTTAATTGGCTTACCCCCTACGAATTGATACATGGTGAGCCGCCATCTGTGGCGCACCTGCGCATCTTCGGCTGCGGTGCGTACGTCTTTATACCCAAGGACGTAAGAAAAAATGGTTTATCGCCCAAATCGGAGCTGATGATTTATCTTGGGGGAGATGGCTCTACAGAGCGCACTGGCGGATGGCTCTTTATGAGAGCACCAGACAATGTTTTGTTCAGATCATCCACCGCGATGTTTGACGAAACTATGTTTCCTAAGTGTCCTCTGACAAATCGTCGGGGCACAACTCGAGTTTGGCCACCTCGAGAAGAAATGATCCCAGCGGATCAGCCAAACACCACACCTCAGGTAGATGAGGATGACGACGATGATCATCCAAAACATCACCTTCCTAAAAGGGGAAACGGTCATGTTCATGACGATGAGCAGGAGCTGCAGGATGCGCCCACAGACCCAGTACCGCCGCCCCATGCACCGGTTGAACACCCTGCGCCCCCAGTGGAGCCGCGACGTTCAGCAAGGGAGCGGAGACCAGTAACTCGTAGAGGTAATGTCTATGGAGAGCAGCGGAAGCCCCAAGACATAGTAAAGGACATCGAAAATCAGGGGAGATGGAAAAAGATGGTTGGTGAGGATGCGGGTAGCTCCCGTACCAAAACCGGACCACAAAGGCAGCAAAAACAACAGGTTCCCGGACCTAGTTCTGCGCCAAATCCTCCTCCACGCGACGAACCTGTCGAGTCCGCCCCATCCGATGAGGATGAAGCGCAAAGCACTGAGTTACTACTGGCAGAATTATGCCGGGAAGGGGGAGTTAAGTTAGTCGAGTTGCTGCTTGCAAAAGCGCTACCCACCCTCGACAACGATCTACCAGACGGGACCAGCCCGAGAGAATGGTCATTCCACGATATACTAAAGCTACCCAAAAAGGAGCTTGAGGAGTGGATGCAGCGTGTCGCGAAGAACTTGAGGCACTTCGCAAACGCAATGTCTATGAATTGGTTGATCGTCCTAAGGGACGAAATGTCACCAAGAACCGCTGGGTATTCGACGTCAAAACTGACGGTCGCAAAAAGGCCAGATTGGTCGCCAAGGGTTACTCCCAGATTGAAGGCCTTGACTATGATCAGGTTTCTCTCCAGTCGTACGCTTTGAGACTGTACGCCTAATCCTCGCCTTAGCTGCGCTTGAGGATATGCACGTCTCCGGACTCGATGTCCGAAATGCCTATCTCTATGGCAAGCTCGACGAGGAGATTTACATGGAGCAGCCTGAAGGCTTTGCAGTACCAGGCCAAGAGCACAAAGTACTTCGGCTACTTCACGCTCTCTATGGACTTAAGCAGGCAGGGCTTGCGTGGTGGCGCACCCTCAATGAGTCCCTAAAGGAACTTGGCTGTAAACGCCTCGTATCCGACGCCGGAATATTCGTCTACAGGACAAAAGATGGTCGCTTCGTGCTGATCATCGTCTATGTAGACGATGCCATTTTTGTGGCAAGGATAAGACCCTAGTCCTTTCATTGAAGGACCACTTCATGAAGAAGTGGGAGTGTCGCAACTTAGGCGATGTCAAGGAATTTCTGTGCATGCGCATAACTCGGAAAGGACGCGAAATCCATCTGGATCAGTGCGCCTACCTTGAGAAAGTGCTGCAGCGCTGTGGCATGCAGAACGCGAAATCTGCGCCAACTCCACTCCCTGCTGGATACAAGCCTGTTGCCAATACTGGCACAGCTGACCCAGCGCTTCGAAGCAAGTACCAGACTGTCATCGGTTCCTTGCTATATCTAATGCTTGGAACCCGACCTGACATTTGCTACGCCGTGACATTACTTGCGCAATTTGCAGCAAATCCGTCACAGGACCATTTAAACAGAGCGCTGTATATCTGCCGCTATTTAATTGGTACAAAATCCTATGCGCTAGTTTATGAAGGACAAAGCGGCAATGGATTATTGGTGTGCACTGACTCTGACTGGGCGACAGCCCAGAAGCCAGGAAGTCACGGTCTGGGCACTTCTTAAAGTTCGTGAACGGCACGTTCAGTTGGCTGTCTAGAAGACAGAAGACAGTTGCCCTGTCATCCACTGAAGCTGAGTATATGTCGCTGAGAGATTGCTCGCGACAAGTAGCCTGGATAAAGATGCTCCTGGAGGAGATCGGCTACAACTGGCCCGCTGCCCATCTGCTCGGACAATCAGGGAGCAATATTCATTAGCTCAAATCCCATAATGGAGCGTCGGTCTAAACACATTGACATTCACTACCATTACGTAAGGGAGCTAGTAGAAGACAAGAAAGTCGAAGTCTTCTACGTAAGCACTGATGACAATCCAGCAGACTTGTTCACTAAGAACTTGGGTCGTATCAAATTTCTCAAATTCAGAGAAATGCTTGGACTAAGATTCTATGATTAAATGTCCAATATAGTCGGCTGTATTATGCGCCATTTAAATGCTTGCGTGCATCTATCGCTGCACTTAGCAAGGGGGAGTGTTGAACAGTAGAGAGCGCCTAACTAGGCAGCCGAGTTCACACACCGGTACTCCGGGTAACAGGAGTAACACATGCATTGTAGATAGAATCACATGCATCAGGATTGGTACTATACAGTAGCTTAGTCAGACAGTCTCCTACATGTATATAAGGACCCCTGTAGCATAGTACAATCCTAAGTCGCTCAACAGCAACTTTGCGTGCATCAAGCCTCACAGCTAAACAACCAGGTAAGTTAGCGACCCGCTACACTACGTAAGATAGCCTGCTCGTCATGTGTATGGTGCCAAACTGAGCATGCACTATTCTGATGGCCTGCTATGCACATCAAGTACCGCGTCGTACCAAGCTGGTCTCGCAGGAGAAGATCAAAGGCGGTAGCATGGGGCGGGCCGACTCCGAGCAGTCTGACAGCATGGAGGTCAATGAGTCGGACGGGTCTGGGAGCAACGAGTACATTCCCTCTGGTTATACGGCGGATGGGGATGATGGGTCTGACGTAGGCAACAGGAGCGATGGCTCGGTAAGTAGGATGTATTATAACATTGGAAAATGAGCTACTAAGCCATAGGACAAGATGATTGTGAAGAAGGGGAAGAGTCCTCAAGGGAGCAAGAAGGCCCCGAAGTCTGGCGGCTCGGAGAAGAAGGCAGGGAAGGTCAAGGTGAAGGAGGAGCCAGCCGAGGCCGTGTTGGAGAACCTGAGGGCGGCAGGCATATCAAAGGAGCTGCTGAAAAAGCAGCCACTGAAGTTGTTCATGCAGCAGGCGCAGCATGAGTTCCGGGTGTACATCGCACTGGAGAATGCATGGCCGCAAAAGCGGAACAACGTTATCAAGAAGCGTGAAGTGCCGGAGCGCATCATCGCGATGATGGCTAGCAAGTACGAGGTCTACCAGACGAAGACCTTTAAGAAGCTCTTCGGCAAGGTTTGGAAGGACGACGGGCTGCATGAGCTGATGATCAAGCAGGTGAGAATATTGGTTTCGTCTGTTTGTCTCTGCAGATGTGTCTGGACACTGAGGTATGGTATAGGTGTACAAGGGCGCGGCTCAGCTCAGGCAGGACATCAAGCAGAAGGCAAAGAAGGTGGTCGAGAAGGCGTTCCTGCAGTTTCAGCTGCCCAAGGTGGATGCAAACGGAGATGAGCTGAGCGCTGAGGCCGTGGAGGAGCGGCTCTGGGCAGCGACTGAAGCCCATGTCAAGTGGCTCAGAAAGGATTCTACGTTCCACCACGGGAACCTGAAGTTGCCTGACCCTAGTCAGGACCCGGAGGTATGAGACGAGTAGATTGCATGTCTAGGCAGTGGGCTCACACCTGTTAGCTCTGGGAGGCTAACTTATGTGCGCTGTACCACAACGAGGTCATCTCGGAGGTCATAGTGCGCCAGTGGTGGATGGGGGCACACCCCGAGGCCTTGAAGGCAGAGCACCGCGACTGGTTCGATTTGACGAAGCCACTCTCGAGCAACCTCATCGCGCTGGTCTGCACCTCGGTGGGTGGCAGACTGGTGATTCTCTGTGCAACTCTTCATGAATTTGCTGACTTGTGATCCCCTCAGATCTATGTTGTGCTGGATGAAGTTCTCAAGAAGAACGTCACCGTCCACTTCGACGAGAAGAACTACGCACCAGTGTAAGTCCCTTATTTCCTGTGAATAGTGTGGCTCAACATGGGCTGCAGGCACGATGGCTTCAAGAACAACATTGATGCTGTTCGGCTAGCGGCTGACCCTGCCAACAAAGCTGTAAACCAGTCGGGCTGTGCACGGTTCTGCAAGTCTATGGATGACACCCTCATTGCTCACATCAGGTGTGTTCCCTTTGTTCCCAGTGGGTCACAGGTAGTACAAACAGCTCGTAATAATTGCAGGAAGGTCGCAGGCATGTTGTCTGAGCAAGGTGATCCCAGTGGTGCTCAGAGGGCAGCAGCTCCAGTGGCTGCTGCTACTCCTGATGTGATTGGTGCGAACTGGGCGTGAGGACGCGAGGACGTATCAGCAGGTGGGCACAGTATGCACCATGAGATGCTAGTGCTATTTCTAACAGATACTAACTATGTTTTCAGCATGCATCGGTCTTTCTGGCTGCTCCGCATACTTGCATGCATGTACTTGTATGCATCAGTGTGCATAGGTTACCCTTGATGACATCAACTCATGTAGCCCTAAAGCCACCATCGCCGCCATCGCCGTGACTGTCGCTGCCACTGCCGTCCTCCCCTCGCACATCCAGCTGTACTACTACTGCTTTCACTGTCTCTATATCAAGAGCTGGATGTTGTTGAGGTCTGTCATTGCTAGCCACTCCTTCTTTTGGTGTACAATGTACTGTTTTCTGATCAATGCAGTCTGATTGAGTATTTGCTAAAACAGGGTAAACACGCTAGCCTTGGAGACTTGATAAGATGATAGGAGCTCTTCAAAGTGTTTGAAAGAGGCCATGAGCGCCCAAACACGGTCCACAGATGCCATAGATAGAGACACTTTCCATAATATAAACAATACCCAAAGCTCTTGAGAAGTGACAGAAACATGCGGGGAGCTGTGAGGCGCCCGTTGTGCAAGACTTTTGAGAGCACATCATGCCCTGAGGAGTCTTCCAGAGTGCAAGAAGCATACCCCGCAAGCCGCCAAATGAGGTCATAGACACCCGTATTCAGACCAGACTTAGAGCAATGAATCAATACTTAGAGTATTTCGCTTACTTTTTAGTATCCCACAAACCGGGAACTAGCTTCTGAGAAGTGTTCGGGGCTAGGCTGTTGATTTGGCTTGTTTCTCACTACTCAGGGACTCTGAGAGGTCTTTCAAAAGTTATATGGCTCCTAGTGCTTTTTCCTGATGAAGAAGTAGAATCAAGGTTATCTCCTGACCTCGCTTATGTTCTTGAAAGTTTACCACCTCCCTCCTTTTCTGAAGAAGTCTCAGACTTCTTCGAATTTCATATTCTCACATCCACAATGTCGGACATGAAGGCTGACAGTATCCCTGTCCTCAAAAAGTCCTTGGACTACAAGGTGTGGTCGAGCCAGATGCTCAGCTACCTAACGTTTATCGAAGCCGATGAGTAGTGTTGTTGGCAATTGGGCGCCAAAGCACCAGGGGTGGCGATTGCCTGGCAAATGGCAGGGGTTATGGAGGCACCTGGCACTTGGCGGTGATTGACGATCTGGTATCGCTCTTGAAATTGAAGGAGTAGATAGCCTTAGGCACGGTCGGTGGGGTGGTCTGTGAGATTAGAGGGCATACGGGAGCATTGTATTATGTAAGTATATCTGCATTCGAAGCTGTACCCATTTGGGTGGCAATGGCCCGATCCCGCACTCTGTCGTGCTTCTCGTGCTTCTCGAAGCTGTCACTGCAATGGCTCCCGGCGGCTCTGGTTCTCACAGTGGTGGCCGTGAGCTTCTACCCTTCATGGAGAAGCACTTCACAAAGTCCTCCGAGCATAATCCAACAACAAAGCAATACAAGTTCAAATGCAACTACTGCCCTGAGGGCAGTGCGCTTATCGAGCATCGCGAGAAACGTTGTCTGCAACACATCGCGAAGCCGACGGAATGCCAGCATGCTCTGAAGTGGGCCCGGAAGGAGGCATGGCTTATCCTTGCGAAGGACACGGACATCGAGGTGGAGGTGGCAGCAGAGGGTGATTCCGCAGTGACAGCTCTCATCATTGATGATGATGATGCCAGCAGTAGTGCCAGCAATGCCGGAACTGTACGACCAGCTAAGAAAGCGAGGGTTGTTGCTGTGAGAAGCACCCTTGACAGCTTCGTAGACCGGCCCATGACAAAAGAAGAGAAGGAAAAGACAGATCTTTGTCTGCTCCGGTATGCACTAATTTGACTCGCATTACAAGGGCAGTGTAGCCCACATACTAATAATATAACTAGATTTCTCATTCACGGAAATGTCGCATTCAATGCTGTCGAAGACCCTTTCTTTGTGCAATGGGTTGACCGTTTGCGCCCCAGCTACACCATCCCAAGCCGATTTGTCCTTACAACGAACTACCTTCCACGTGAGGAGGCTCGCGTGCACGTTCAAGAAGTGGCAAGACTGAAGAAACGAGAGTCACTTACTCTCATGACTGACGGTTGGGAAGATAGGCTGTGGTGGAGCATCTATGATACCCTGCTTGCAGAAGTAGGATTCCGCCCTGTTGTCCTAGGCCTTGAGGACTTGACAGGGAAGCATGCTACAGAAGAAACAGTCCTTTCTGTTGTCGAAGGAGCCCTTGAGAAGAAGGAAGTTTCTGCAAGTCAGGTCGTTGTGCTTGTTACGGATAACCCCACCACTATGACTGCATTTCGCCGCAACTATCAGTCAAAGTATCCCTGGACAATTGTATGTCATCTCGACCTGTAAATGTGGCTGCAGATCTGACATGCCATTAGACACTCTTCTGTTTCCTGCATGCCCTCAACACAATTGTTGGGAAGATCGCATCCCATCCAGTTGCAAAGATGGCCATGACGAAGAATGCACGTATCGTCTCATATTTCAATTCTTCGCATTACTGGGGTGGACAACTTGAGGAGATAGCAATCAGGGTAAAGGTCACCCGTACAATGAAGACAAACTTCCTGACACACTTCTACGGTCTGGTCCTACAGGCTATCAGTGTACAGAGCTACAGGTATGTGCCCCCGTTTGTTCCTCTCTATGATAGCTGAGTCTCGTCTCTCCAGGGCATGCCTTCAGGAGCTATGCTTATGTGATGATGAACAGCGCACAACACGGGGCTTGACACCTGCTAGCAGTGATGTTGTGGATATCTGCATCTGTGACGTGACACACTGGCACCGGAACAAGCAGCTCATCCAAACATGTAAGCCCCTTGTCGATGCAATCGGCAACATTGAATCCTGCAATGCCAACCTTGCCGACTGCATGCTGGAGCTCCTCTGGGCAGAGCAAGTGATTGCGAGACTATCCATCATGGAGACTGACGATGCCAGTTTCGCATACCATGCAAAGTCAACTGTCCGGCATGAATTCCACCGCATCAACATGGATATCCACTGGCTGGCTCTTTTCCTCCACCCCTTGTGTCGCCGCCTTGCAATTTCCAGTGCTACCCACTCCCGGAAGCTGGCAGATGCCTGTCGCATCAGTCTCAATCTCGCACAGCAATGGAAGTGGCCAGAAGAGGCTGCCCGCCAGCTACTGCAGGATCTCAAGGCCTACCACCTTGGGAACGCGCCTTTCGCAGGCAGGACGTCCGATGCACATTCATGGTGGGAAACCCTCCTCGTGAGTGCAAAGGAGCATCCAATCAAGGCCCTTGCGATCCTGATCTTCTCAATTGTCCCCCACTGTGCCGAGGTTGAGCGGCTGTTCTCAAACCTTGGTGGGGTCCAGAGTGTCAAGTGCTGCAATTGGACAGTTGATCATATGCAGACGATAGGCACTCTCTGCAACTACTATGAAGGTGAACTCACCAAAGGTGCCACAGCCCATCGCAAGCATGCCCATATGCACATGCGAGACGAGCAAGGCCTCAACAAGGAAAAGGCCAATGAGCTCCTTGAAGAGTATGCCTTCCAGCCGTCTACTGCTGTGCTTGCCGGAGACACCGAGGGACCCGAGACATTGTCGCCAGAGGAGGTTGCCGAAGAATTTGAGTGCTTTGAAGCCCAGCAGCGTGAGGCTGAGGTACGTGAGAGGCAGGATGGTGCAGAGGCTAGGCGTGAGGCTATTCCCGGAGAAGCGGATGATGTGGATAGCATGTATGCCGTGGAGGAGCTAGCGGAGATTAGGAGGGGTGTGGTGCCAAAGCCGGTGCAGGAGGAGGTTAACAAGCACAACAACACACCGGGAAACAAGCAATGGGCTGCAGATGAGCTTTTGTGCTCAGTCGGGCTCTCATAGGGTCCCCAGAAAGTTATCTATTATGTCCCAAATACATAGTTCATGTTTGTAGTGCGATTTGAGCAATCACCACATCGCGCCACAATTGCCACGCTTTTGCCACTCTCCGAGACCTGTCGCCAAGCGCCATTTGCCGGCAAATGACGCGCTGAGGAATCACCATCAGCACTACCAATGAGGCTCTCAAGGCCGGTGACCTCACCAAAGCAGACTACAAGAAGGCGAATGCCCGAGCTAAGGGTGTGATCCTCATGCGCATGGACAACAATTTTCATCACCTTCTCTATGAGACTGTAGAGGGTGAAGAGGTCATGAAATCGGCAAAGGACATGTGGACGTCGCTCAAGATGCATTTCGGTACACCAGATGCAGCATACATTTGGTCACAGTTCTCGGCTCTCATCAAGTCAAGAGAGATGGATGACAACAAGCCGATGCAGGATCAAATTTCGAAGATCCAAACCATACTTAAGGACATTGTCAATGGCAGCATTACATTGGATGAGCCAACCCAGGCTCTCCTTCTGATGTCAAAAATCCCGGAAAGCTACTTGACAATGGTGTCAGCCATCATGGCGACTACCATTCTCAAGGAGCTGAAGGTCGAGACCCTTGTGAGCAAAATTCTCTCCGAGGAATCTCTCTGCCAGTCCGGTATGGGACAGTCTGCATCAAAGACTTCCCAGGTTAAAGTACACAACGGTAACAGTCCTTGCTCTCACTGCAGCAAGAAACACAGTTCGTACCAATGCTGGACCAAGTACCCACACCTGCACCCAAAGAAGGACAGCGACAAGGGCAAAGGGAAAGGGAAGGGTGGCAAAGGCAATGGTAAAAAGGCGAACATGGTAGTTGTTCACACTACCACGGATGGGACAAAGGTCACTCAGTCCGGTTTGTCCTCGTCCAACGGTCAAGGTGCTTCGGTGGTAGAAGTCGAGGAGGTTAAGTACACAGCTTGTATGGACCCTTCATGTAGAGTCTGTCCCCCTCATACCGCTGGTTCTTTAGTGGCTTCATCTCTTGTTGTACATAATGGCGCATCTGCTGACGCTGGGTCTGCACAATTGAGCTTGTTGTTCTATTGCCCTGGTGTGAATAAGTCTCATTTGCATCAATTCAAGCACATTGTGTGGCTCATGGACTCAGGTGCAAGTCAGACGGTCGTCAATTCACTTGAATATTTCTGGGATTACAAACTGTACATGGTTCCTGTTGTTTTTGGTACAGCAGGAGATGCTAAGATAGAAGCACTAGGATCTGGCACCATCAAAGGTTTAACAACAGTTGGAACAGAGTGCATGATGATTACCATATCTAATGTTGCATATATTCCTCAGGCTTCTGGCTGTTTGTTTTCAACTGGTATTGTGGAGAAATCAGGACATACGCTCGTTCAAGGTTCAGGTCAGATGGTCATTTATGACCAACCGTTTTCGCATGGCAAAGTTTCTGGCAACATTGTTATGGAAGCACTGTACAACTTCC
Organism: Fomitopsis betulina; assembly: GCA_022606075.1. Classification (NCBI taxonomy): domain Eukaryota; kingdom Fungi; phylum Basidiomycota; class Agaricomycetes; order Polyporales; family Fomitopsidaceae; genus Fomitopsis; species Fomitopsis betulina. Next base: position 310,205 of record JABYQK010000027.1, read on the forward strand.
TAAACAATTTGTATTTTTCGTTTATGGACGTCCTGGACAGGAAATCGGCAGCACTGCTGTCTACCCCTTTCGTACCTGGCATCGCCGGATGGGGCATCCGTCTAAGGAAGTTATTCGCTGTTTACCTGATCATACCAAAGGTGTAGATCCAGTGGGAGTTGAGGATCAATCTCCCTGTGAAGGTTGTCAATGGGGCAAGTCTCATCGTGCCCCTTTCCCCACGTCTTACAAACGTGCTACAAAGCCTCTTGAGTTGGTACACACTGACAAAGATGGTCCTATGCGTACTCAAGCAGTCAATGGTGGTTTCAAGAACTTCATTTCGTTCCTAGACGACTATACTAATCTAGGACGAGCCTATTACCTTTGTCATAAGTCTGAGTCGCTCCAAGCGTTCGAGGACTTTAAGGCATGGGCTGAGAATGTTACTGGTTATAAACTCATCAATGTACGCTCGGATCGAGGGGGGGAATATACTTCTGACGCTTTCACGGCCCGTCTTAAATTCTATGGAATTGTTCATCAAAAGACGGTAGCACACTCGCCTCAGCAAAATGGGCGAGCTGAACGCTGGAATCGCACGATCATGGCAAAGGCTATGGCTATGCTTCACCACGCTGGTCTTAGTCATGGTTTTTGGCAACTTGCGGTTGATACTGCCATTCATATTTATAATCGTCAGCCTATGCGACGCCTTAAGTGGCAATGCCCGATAACTCTCTGGGATGGCACGGTCCCAGATATCTCATACTTCAGAGTATTCGGTTGCAAGGCATTCGTGCATGTGCCAAAGGAACGAAGACAAGGGAAACTCGATAAAAAGGCAATCTTCGTTGGATATGAGCAAGGCTCCAAGGGCTATAAGTTCTGGGATGCTTCCAGTCGACGGATTGTTGTGTCTCGTGATGTGACCTTCGATGAAGATTCCTTTCCGGCACGTAAGGATATGGCTAACCCGAAGACTCTGGGTCCGCCATTATTCGATCCTGTAGACTCTGATTCTGAGGATGATGATGAGGAACAGATCGAAATCCCACTTCCTCTACCGATAGAGAGCGAAGATGTTTATGAGGACATTGACGAACCGGAACCAGTGGGAGAACCTGAGAGACAGCTCCCTGAACCTGCACAACGTCCTCAACCTGTTCAACCTCCTCAGCCTATATATACTCGCCCTCGTCGTAAGAATGCTGGGAGGAACCCAAACAGGAATAGGGACAATGTTTATGGTGATGAGCCTCCGGCTCGGATCGACTGTCGAACTGACTCTCATGGAGATCAGCAAGCGGAAGTGTTTATGATATTGCAGGCTCTCAAGGAGGCCAATTACTCTGAATTGGTTCCTACCTCACGTTCAGACGCAAGGAAATCCCTTGAGTGGGACCACTGGCATGCCACTGAAGGCTCTGAGATGAAGTCTCATGAGCAAAACGGCACCTGGATCTTGGTTCCCCGTCCCAAGAACAGGAAGATTGTCAAGAATAGATGGGTGTACGCGTGAAAGCATGATGGTCGGTACAAGGCCCGGTTAGTAGCCAAGGGCTTCACTCAAGTCTGGGGTGAAGATTACCACGAGACTTTCTCTCCAGTCGCTCGTTTTGAATCCTTGAGATATATGTTTGCACACGCTGCACTCGAAGACTGGGAGATGGACTCGATGGATGTTAAGACAGCCTTCCTCAACGGTGAACTCGAAGAGGAAATCTACATGGAACAACCTGAAGGCTGGGTAGTTCCAGGCAAGGAGGATTGGGTCTGCCTCCTCAAGAAGGCCATCTATGGTCTTAAACAAGTGTCTAGACAATGGAACACTAAGATCCACCGAACTCTTCTGAACCAAGGGTTCATACGGACATATTCGGATGCCGGAGTTTACGTTTACTCCAGTAAAAGCAACAGTCAAGTCTGCTATGTAGTCCTCTATGTAGATGACTTATTGCTCCTTGGAGATTCTAAACTGTTCATTGAACAAATAAAGAATCATCTCAAGAAGGAGTATCAGATGACCGATCTTGGACCAGTAGAGTGTTTCTTAGGACTCAGGATTCGTCATGATCATCAAAAGCGACAGATTCTAGTTGATCAATCTGAATACGTTCAGACCGTTTTGGAGAGGTTTCAAATGTCTAACTGCAAACCTGCAAAGACACCTCTACCTGCTGGTTCAGTTTTGGAGAAGAACACGGAGACCGCAACGGATGTGTTCCGTACAGAGTACCAGAGTGTCATTGGTAGCATCATGTATGCTATGCTCGGTACACGGCCTGATCTTGCTTTTTCCATAACGAGACTCGCCAAGTTTGCCTCGAACCCGTCGAAGCATCACATGCGCCTCGCACAATATGTCTTGCGCTACCTAAGGGGAACAAAGGACTATGCGCTTTGTTACGACGGTGATTCCAACTCCGGGTTAATTGCCTATTCAGACTCGGACTGGGCAGAAGATCATGATGATAGGCATTCCACAAGCAGCTTTGTATTCCTCATGGCCAATTGTGTTGTTTCTTGGGTTTCCAGACGCCAACCCACCGTTTCCCTCTCTTCAACAGAAGCAGAGTACAAAGCAGCCTCTGATGCGTGTCGTCAAATGGCTTGGCTTATGAACTTCGGACAGGAGCTTGGTGATAACATGACAGCTCCCACTCCTTTGTGTCTGGATAATCAAGGAAGCATTTTCCTTGCGGTTAATCCTGCCGTGGACCGCCGCACAAAACACATCGAAATACGGTATCACTTCATTCGAGAATTCTACGAGAAGGGTGAAACCGATATCTTCTTTGTTGCGAGCGAAGACCAGCTTGCAGATGCATTGACCAAGAACATTCCCCTCTCTGGAATAGAGAAACTTCGAACGTCAACTGGCATGGTCATAGCATCTTGAACAAGTGGGAGTGTTGAACTTCTACTATTTCATATGTTATATAATCAGGTTCTCCTGATAAGGACTTATCTTATGTTCTGCTACGCTACTATACGTAGATTACATTCTTTTAGATAGTTGATTATACCGAGTTCCATTCGGCATTCCACTCGGTATCCATTTGGTACTCCATTCGGTATCGGAACTCCGCTCCCTTGTCATATGATATTGACAGTTATCTATAGTTCCGTTTACCGTCTTACTAACGCTTACTCATGAAGCTTACAATGATGACTCACGACTCAGGCCTCATCTGATAGGCATACTGTACGATCAGATAATGCCTTCCTCTCATGTATATATACTGGGCTCAAATGCCCTCTAATGAAATTGTACCTTCATCTGCTTTCCTGTGTGCCTAACAGGTCTCCCTCAGCAGTTCCCTCACAGGTTCGTTTCACTGCCTTTACAGCCACTACAATTTCACTCCTTTCAACACAGGGCTCATAACCTGATGAGCAGGCTATCTTATGCAGTGTAGCAGGACGCTAACTTACCTGGTTGGTTGCTGTGAGGCTTGATGCACGCAATGTTGCTATTGAGCAACTTGGGATTGAGCTACACTACAGGGGTCCTTATATACATGTAGGAGACCATATGACTAAGCTACTGTATAGTACATGACTAATACCAATCCCAATGCATGTGAATCTATCTACATTGCATGTGATACTCCTGTGACCCGGAGTGCCGGTGTGTGAACTCGGCTGCCTTATTAGGCACTTTCTATTTGTTCAACACCTTCACGCATGGCTCTTGAGGTATGATACCTGGATTACTGACGGAAACCAAATCACTGTGTCCCAGTGGGTGTCGAACACGCATGGTCTCGCCCGGTACACCACCAGACAACCTCCCGCCGGATTCCGCATGGAACTGGTGTCCACGCGGAATCCAGAGGCACGTATCGTGGAACTCAACTGGTGTCCACCTGATTCCACGAGAAATGAAATAACGCTGGATTCCACCCCCGTCTCTGTTGTGTACACCGTAGCTAAGGGTGTATTCATTTTGTTCTCGTGTATCCCACCATCACTCCTGTGGAGTCCGATGTCGGCTGTGTGTGTAACGACTGAACGAATGCCTGCAACATCATCAGCGTCGACTGCCAACTGAGTGCACCTCACTGCCGTCTGTCTTGCATATCCTGAGTATGGGTGGACTTCGGTTTCGTCAGGGTACGTGTATCAGTGGAAGCACTCCGATTTCAGCAAGATTGACAAGAGAAGCAGCCTTCCAACGGCACGGGACTCTTTACCGCTGTATCGTGTGTCCGGCGTTCACGCAGTGGGTGCATCTGAGCCACACCGTACAGCACGAGTCATCCAAGGATCATATTCTTCGTTATCGCAAGTTGAATGAGCCTCCCAGTCACGCAAATGAACCCCTTGACTCGTGTCCTACTGCTGGTCCAGAGTCATGCGAGCCTGCATTCAACAAACTCGGTGCTTGCGCGAGCCAACATATGCAAGTTGGCGACTATTCAGACGCCAGTCACTCACTGGATCCTACGTTTTCTAGTACCTGTACTATTGCTGGACCGGCACTAGATTGTGATGACCCTTCGCAGCTCTACGACGACTTCAGTGGCGTGTGGGGTGAACAGGAGATGGAACAAGCGGGAGGCTCAAGGGATGGCATGAACCTGGATGAAGGTACTTCTCCATCTGACATGGCTGCAACTGGGGACTGAAGCACAGCAGATCTGGCAGCCGGTTCAAGTCTTGATGAGACATCCGAAACTATGCACGAGGGTGGATCTTGGCATTGGGATGGAGAGGGCATTGCTATACAAGGGGATCCAACGCCCCCAAGGGCAGTGCACGGTGTGTTTCCGAGGTTGTCATTCGAGAGCATCAAGCAGCTCAATGTCAATTAGATCCTCATGGTCCCAGTGTGACAAAGCTCTTGGAGACCGAGCAGGAGGATGCATACCCATGGCGGAACCGCAAGGTGCGTGGCAGCAACTTGAACGTGTCAGGCTATTGTTGAACAGTAGAGAGCGCCTAACTAGGCAGCCGAGTTCACACACCGGTACTCCGGGTAACAGGAGTAACACATGCATTGTAGATAGAATCACATGCATCAGGATTGGTACTATACAGTAGCTTAGTCAGATGGTCTCCTACATGTATATAAGGACCCCTGTAGCGTAGCACAATCCTAAGTCGCTCAACAGCAACTTTGCGTGCATCAAGCCTCACAGCTAACCAACCAGGTAAGTTAGCGACCCGCTACACTGCGTAAGATAGCCTGCTCGTCAGCTATTGTGTTCATTGTGATATTAGGAATGTCTCACAGATATAATTAGTGCGTTTCCGCGCTCCATCTTTTCTGAGGCGGAGATGGAAGTAGTGAAGTGGTTCTGCGAGAAATGCGGGGCAGACGGCCTTCCATCAGTCAAATACATCAAGCGGAAACACGAGTCGATTCTCGACGCAGCTGCCAGCCTGGAAGACGTACAGTACCTTTGCTCGACTACCATGGGACACACTCACAATGTGATGCACAGGTGGAACGAGGAGACGATCTCAAATGATCCTCACACTGCTATCGCATCCGCACCTCCACCTCCCGACCCGTTCACTTCGAGACAGCCCGAAGTGCAAACTCGTCATGCGGAATCTCCTGAGCATTCTATACTCCCGATGGCTTCCAACCTTCGCCCTCGGGAATCGACCCCAGCGGATGCAACGGACCACACCTCGACGTTCCCCACATCTGGCAGTGCAGCCGGATTACAGGGGCCTGATGCTCAGCCTACAAGTGCGCTGTTTGCTTCAAGTTCTCGGGTTCCGTCGTCGTCATCACGGTCATCAGGCAGCCCATCTCAATCGCCGAGCCCGACCCCACCGCCACTCAGACCGGAGTCAATGCGAAGCCCCGCACCTCATATTATCTCGCAGAATGCCGCGACTACAACCCTCCGTCCAACGTATTTTGCGGAACAACCAATGGCTGGTGTTGACGGCCGCATCCCGTCGAGTGCCAGCGCTGACCGTGACGGGTTTCTGCAGTTGCATCCGTCAGGCTTAGACTTTGCACGACCCAATGGATCCCCTCTGCCGCAGAACCACGTGCAGCAATATGGGGTTATCCGGCAAGACGTTCGACTTGCGCCAGCCCGCTTTCCGTACTGAGAAGTGGTGGATCCGGGAGACTTATAGACTGCACGGATAGAGTTGCTGCGGTGGATTGTGGATGCCACCGTGCCTATCTTTTTATTACCGTATACACTAGCATAGCGCAAATCTTAATGATGAATTCATTGCTATTGAACTGCGTCATGATACACGAGCAAGCCGTGATTTCAGGCGGAACGCAGCCTCGAGCTCTCTTTACAACTTACCAAATGTAGTAAGCAGTCTTGCCCACCGTAGATGGGAGTGGAATCCACGTTGTGATGAGCGGATTTCTCCTTCTCTTCATTTCTCGCGGGTTCAGGTGGAACGCTGTGGGATTCCACCTTCGCGCCACTTCGGCGGAATCTAGTGGGAGGTTGTCTGGGCGTGTATCCAACAACACCGGCGTGCAACCGGAAGAGAAAGAGCTCTGCAGTCGGCATGGAACTATGACAAATTTCGCGACGATCCTGGGGACCGAACACGAGCCGAGAAATAAGGCGACAAGACTGGAATTCGGAGATAAGTTGTGAGTAGATTTGGCTATGTTATACACTGGATGTCCTACGCAATGTCATTCACACCGAACTGAAACGTACCCTCTCCCAGCTGTCTCCTCCGCAGATATCGTCCCAACGAACACGCACTGGGTGATTTTCTTGGTCCTCCGAGATGTACAACGAGCTCATATCGCACAGAGGCCCTCGATACTGCGTCGGAACCCACAGTACAAGGCCCCCCTGCGCCGTGCGTATCCATCCATCTTCGGGGATGTTCTCTGGTACCCTGTCTGGCCCGAGAAGATCGCAATCCAGGTCGTGTGTCGACGGCGCCTTCTCCCAGAAGAATGCCTGACTGTCCCACAGCCTAATCGCATCGTCGCGTCCCCCTGAAACGATATGTCTCCCGTCGTGGGAGACTGAAATACTATTGATCGGTTGTGTATGGCCTTTGAGGGAACGGCCTACCGGACGTCCGGTCTCCGAGTCCCAGGCATGGATACAGCAGTCCCAGCCCGCGGAATATACCAGCTTGCCATCAGAACTGAAAGCAACAGACAGTACCGCGCCGTTATGCATCACGGGGTCGAAGAGCTGCTGCCCCGTCGCGGCGTCCCACATCCTGAGGCTGCTGTCCCATCCTCCGGTCACTAGCTTCGAGCCATCGGGCGAGAACGCCACCGACTCTGCAAACTCGGAGTGGCCAATGAATGGCTCGCCAATCTGCGTGCATGTCTCTACATCCCAGAGCCTGACCGCATTGTCCGTGCAGACAGACGCCAGTGAGCGACCGTCAGGCGAGTATACCAACATCTTGATTGCGTATGTAAGTCCTTGGAATGGCTCTCCCAGCTGCTGGCCGGTATGCGGGTCCCAGAAGCGCAGCGACGACGGACCACGTTCCACGGCGACTGCCAGCTTCTTTCCATCGGGCGACCATGCCGCCGTATTGAGCCAGTCATGGCTCTTGAACTCGCGGACTAAAGTGCCGTCCTTAACGTCCCAGATACGCGTTACACCGACCTGGTCCCCCGAAGCCAGGAGCTTCCCGTCAGGCGAAAACCGTACAAAGAATACGAGGCTTGGGTGCCGCATCGGTGACGCGTGGAGACACTTGCCTTCTCGCGACCATAGGAATACGCAGTTATCCCACCCTCCCGATGCGATCACACTATCATCGGGAGAGAACGCGACGGAGAATACGTGGTGACTATGTCCAGGGGGCAATGCCTTTTTTACGGTGGCAGGTATGTCCCAAACTGTCACGTCGCGTGCACCTGACGCTATGACGCCGCGGGTCCCATCCGGAGATAGGACAAACGACGGGGCGAAGCCCAGGATACCTTCCTTGAGGGGTGCTCCGAAGGACTCGCCAGTTCTGGCATCCCACATACGGACGCTCATATCTCCAGACCCAGACAATACGAACCGACCGTCGTGGGTGAAAACAAGAGACCGCACCCACCACCGATGGCCTTGTAAGGGTATTCCTTTCATGGCGCCTGAAAAACCGTCCCATAATATGACGGTTGTGTCTTCAGAGCCTGACGCTAGTGTGGTTCCGTCGGGAGAGAAGGCGAGTGTCCAGACAATGCCGGTGTGGCCAACCATGGGCGAGCCGATGAGACTTCCCGTCTTGGTATCCCAGAGACGGACTGTACGATCCCCTGACGCGGTGGCAATCCGCTCGCCGTCTGGAGAGAACACGACAAATGTGATCGTACTCTCATGTCCCGCCATGGGGGGTTGCTTTAGCGTCCAAGATCCAACATCCCAGACGCGGAGCAAGCCGTCCACGGATCCAGTTGCGAGCTGCGAGCCGTCTTTCGAGAAATCCAGATCGTACACACCTGAATTGTTGTCCACCAAGTGCTTGAGAGACCGATCCTGACTGTCTGTGCTCCAGACACACATTGTCGAAGCGTGACTAGATACGAGAATATCAGCAGCTGGGGAGAACGAGGCGACCATGACCGCGCGACGGTGGTCACTAGCTGTTGGCTGCTCCCAGACGATGTGTCCGGTGTGCATGTCGAAAACGCGAACAACACCGTCTTCACCGCACGCAGTAAAAGAGCCCCCATCGCGTGAGATAGACGCGGTGTAGACGTTACTCGGACAAGTGACGTGGTGCAACATCAAGGGGCTTTGTTGGATGGGGTCCCGCAGTATCCGCCCGAGTGGAAAATTTGGCTGCCAAGCCGCCAGAGTCTTCAAACTCGTAGACAACCATGGTAGAGTTGATAGGTATAGATGCGGAGCGCTCATCGCGATGCTTGAGTAGAATTGATCGAGAAACCTCCGTAACTCAGCGGCCATACCTAGAGTCGCATCTTCGATCTGGGGCTATACAATTTAATGTCAGTCAGTGTAAGTTTGACAACAATGTTGATGAATTTTGCGTACGAGTGCACTGGATTCTATTCGGATGAGCACTGAGCGGGCAACTGTCAACTTGCTAGTGATGCTCATGACCTCGAGCCAGAAGAGGGCGCGGTCAGTGCATAGGAGATTCTTGATCATCGCTGATATTCTCTCGCGGTGTTCTACCTCCCTGTGAGCTAGTATCCCGGAGTGAAGGATATGCTCGAGCCAGAACATAGAGCTGTAAAGCAGCTCTGGCGAGATGTAGGCACGCTTACGCTCCTCGAGGTCCACAACTTCGGCGTTGGGTAGAAAAGATGTCTTCAGATGGCAGATGTTAAATTTTAGGCCGGTCCGTTCTCCCTCGTCAGCCTGAAAGCGACGCTTCCTGTTACGCGTTCCTGACTCCATGATCTCCAGACAGCCCGCTGCCATGATGGTATCGAGGTCGTGCTGGCTCGTATAGAACGCCTCGCCGCACCGAGATTCATGGGAGGAAAAGTCAAGGAACGATGTGTGGTACACACGAACGCCGTTGTCGCTGATAATGAGGACCGGTGAGAGCAGTTGCAAGATGGTATCAAACTCGGTGCGAAGCGCGGATACGTCCGCTGGAAGGAAGGTATAGAGGGCATTGGGGGGCAGGGGCTCGTTGACTGATGTTATGAGGATGAGACCGATGATGAGTCGAACGATATTTCTAGAGGTTGTGGATGAGCCTGCGGCGTTCTCCAGCACGATGCAATAGATGCTGTCAAGCGCCGATTCTGATTCAGCAGCTCCTTGCACCTTCAGGATGCTTTCTAAAACGTCTAGTTTCCCGATCCTAGTTCCCGCGATGAATCGGACAACCGTATGGATCCAGATAAAAAGTCCCTGTGACTTGTCGACGAGACTGGTGACGTCGTCGTCGTCGACATACGGGTGAAGCTCGGCCAGGGGCCCGCGCGATTGGAATTGCGAGCGAAGATAACAACGGATGTCCTCACGCGCATCGTACTGGAAGAGGTCGTGTTGTTCCTTCAGTCCACCAAGCGGAATCAACGCATCTCGGATCTCCGGAACGTCGCGACTTGTCACGATGAAGCGAATCCAAGGGATGCTCTCCACGACCCTTGTAAGGTTCTGTGCCACCTTCTCACTGTCGCTGCACTCGTCAAGAGCGTCGATGACCACAAGCGCGGATATTGATGTTTCGTTGTGGACCACGCCCATGAGAGGCTGGATGAGGATGCGATCAACTTGCGTTTCGAGGTCCAAATCGAGTAACGTGTCGACTTCTTGAAGTGGCTTGAGAAGCTGCTCTCTGAACACAACGTTGGCTTTCGCAAGGTAGAATGCGAGGGCCCAAAACAAGCGGACACCGTTGCGCCGCGAGTCCTGATCCCGCTTGCAGAAGAAAGACCCTGCGAGATGGCTCGCAAGCATATGGCAGACCGAGGCTGCAACGGTGCTCTTGCCGCAGCCTGCGACGCCGTGTAGCCAAAAGAGCCGAGACGACACAGATCGTGCGTCATGGCTCTCCGCGTCTTCGGGTATTGATTTGTCGCGGACCCAGTTGCTGATCGCGTTCAAGACGCTCATGCGAGTCCCCTCAAGGCAAGCGACCTTCCCGTAGAAGCGACTGTCGGCAGGCGGGAGCAGCTTCGCGAGTAGCCTGTCTATCCTCTCTTCATCGGCATTACGCCGTAGAACCTGAACGTCCCCGTGTATGGCAGCAACCTCGATGCGCGCAGTGGATACCCCGTCCTGGATATCCTTAACCCCGTCGTTGACTTCTTCCACTCCATCCTTGACGTCATCGACCCCATTCTTGATGTCGCTGACCCCAAGCTGCACTTCGGCGATGCCTCCTCGCACTTCAATCAGAAAGGCCTGTGATATAGCTCCCTTGTGCTGCGCTAGCTCCTTTTCCAGTTCGAGTATAGACTCGCGCCGAGGCGAAGCCCATTCATTCATGAAGACAACTGGAACCTCAGCATCAGAACCATTGGCTGGTAGGAACAATATGGACTTACTCCATTTAGGCTTCGAATAGCAATTCCCGATCTCCTTCGCCGTCCGGATCATGAGGTCAACGAACTTCTCAAGAGCTCTCCGAACATGCTCGGAGCTGAACACCTCATTGGCGACCCTAGAAGACTCGAGTTGCTCCACTAGTTCCAAGGCGAGCTTCACCAGCTTCCCATGCGAAGCGGGAATATCAGTAGCTCTCTACATAAGGGTTAGCTGGCACAGAATGCAGATGACTCCAAACACCGTACTTCAAGGAAAATCGTGGCTATCTTGGTTATTGCTTTCGCGGCAGAATTCAGCTTATACGACGGCCTTGTCATATCAGGATTAGAATAGAAAGCTACGCTGGACTCACCTCGGATAGAGCCTCGCCCACCTGGCTGAGCAAAGACAGTTGCTTTGTGCCAATCTCGAGGATATTCATCATCTCCTGCTTCGAATCTAGAGCACGCAGAGCCTCCTTGAGTCGTGCATCGGCCACTTCGGTTGCCTGATGCCGTTTCATAAGTTGAAGCTTCATGATGTGTGCAACACCTACAGTTATAACGGCGCCGAGCTCTAGCGTAACGCTCATGCCATACTCTGTACATAGATGGTTCATTAGTCGCCGTCCCATACTGCTTGCGAGGGTGCATACCGGTAGGGAAGCTGATCTTAGGATCGGGTTGTCCCTTTGGCCCAAAGATAGATGACAGATTGACGGCAGGGCCCCCATTCTTCTGTTTCTTGTCCTTTCGCAATACTTGCAGCGTAGCTCGTGTCGAAGGAAGGAGCAAGAAGCTGTGACGTAGCGATGAGTAGCCGTTATGAGGAGGTCCACTGAAGGAACATGAGCTCACGTATGGCAGGTCACGACAGCGTCCCTTGCTCTCTCGGCCGTCTTGAATTCTTCCCGTGCACCAGACTCGTGTGTTACTATAACGCAGAACTTCGAAGCTCGCTGATAGTCGGAAATCTTGACTGCTTTGAGTTCAAGGTATCTGGGAAGCTATCGTCAACGGATTCTTCGGAACGAAAACAAAATACGATTCACTGAAGCATAGTCTGTGCTGGCGGGGCCGACATGTACTCACAGGTGAGCAGTTCGTACTGAGCCGCGTCATAAATCCAGATCAGGTTTAAGGCTCGGGCACAGAGCGTCAAAACCGGAACCGCATCATTGAATTCTTGACTCGCCGCGCCGTGTACGTTTACTGGGTCGGTCTGGGCCTTCCATCACAAACGCTATCTCGACTTCCCGAGGATATATCCGACATATCGTCCGCGTTCATGTTGGCTGCAAAAGTCTGCATACCTCCGAAAGGATTTGTCGGTGCAACACGGGTGCGATAGTATCAGTACTCCGTCACGGGAACCGCACCTCGGCCTGTTACATCCTGTCATTTCGCGAGCATCGATAGCGGCAGCAATCAATGTCTTAAACAGTGGGCGCGAGCGCCATGATGAGCACTGCTGCCAGTGAATGTTGATAGGTAACTCAACTTGTAGCAGTATAGACAGTATTTTCGACATCAAATGCACCTCACCAATGGGCGCTGTGCAGATACTACAGAGCGACCCGGATACTGACCCCCCATAAGCCGAGCTTCCCAGTACACTCAGTCTTCCTCGCTATGCGTGTCTTCCCTACTCATCACTAGCCGCTGTCAGCATACCATATCGTCTTGCACCGTTATATTTCGACAACAACAAGATTACGAACCACACCCGACTGCTACGGCGTCGCCTGTGCGGCCTCGAGACGTGTATTGACCCTCTGACGGGTTTTCAGGTGGACCACGTAATTTTGTATCGTCTCCCCGGGACCAGGGATATAAAGCTACAACGAGGCACCATCAGCTAACAAAGTTTAATTACTTGTACAGACAAACCTAACTTGCCTTCCCAGGGCAGTCGAGACACTTCAGATGCCACAGTGTTGGTGGCAGTTACGTGCCGTCGTTTCGAACGAGTCGTCTGTATACTTCACCTGCATCTCCGCCATGGATCCCTGCAACTACTCAGATACTGCCTGCACCCTTTCGATCGGACTCCACAAGAATGTTGGAGGGCAAACACACCTACCGCATTCGCCAACATGTTGGGTAGGGTAGAAGGTGGTGGGGCGCGTCAGTGGCAGAGGTTAATATGTATCAGAAATGTATCTGCTTCGTGGGAATAATATCCGCGGATAGTCCCACTTCGGTCACGCTCAGTGTCAACCATACGCCTCTTTCAGTCGGAATCATACCCGCATCCAGCTTTGACGAGAAGCAGAGTAGATATGAGAGACGGCACACACCTGTTATGAGTGCACTATAAAGCTCGGGCGGTAGTCCAGCAGCGTGCAAACAATGTGTACCACACTGACATGGGTGCATGATGGCCTAGAGTCGAGTCTCGTGCACGGTGTCGACCACGCGATAGCAGATCTCGGAAACAGGGAGCTGTGCAAATACGTGTCGACAGTACCTACACCCCTTTGTTTCCTTTAGTCGCACACATTCAGATGGAGGGACCTATCACCATTGTCTCGGTATACTCCATATGATGGTGGTGGAGGGGTGTGAAGAGGAGGGAGACATTGGCGCATGAAGTCGGGGACGACGCTTGCGCCGCTATAATATATATCTGAGCAAACATAATACAATGATAGACGATAGCTCGACAACAACATTTTCAACGTCAAGAAAGAAAAAGAACGAAGTCCGACGTGTTACACACCGCTACGACGCTTGCGCGGCTTCGAGACGTACATTGACCCTCTGACGGTGCTGCCGATTTTTCAAGTGGACCTCATAATTTTGTAGCGTCTCCCCGGGGCCAGGGGTATATAGCTACAGCCAGGCACCGTCAGATCCCCAAGTTTATTTGCTTGTACAGACACATCTAACTTACCTTCCCAGGACAGTCGAGACACTTCAGACGCCACTCCACCGCCATAGCATTCGGGGCAGTCGGCTTACGCGCTGTCGTCTCGAACCTGTCATCTGGATATTTCGCCTGCATCTCCGCCATGGCTCGCTGCAACCACTCAGGTGCCGCCTGCGCCCTCTGTCTCCTTCGGTCAGACTCCACGTCAATGTTCAAGGGCAAGCACACCTACCGCACTCGCGTTCATGCTGTGTGGGGCGGAGGGTGGCGGTTGTGGCGGTGATCCAGCTGGTGGAGCCGTACCATTTGAAACCGTATCGCCAGAGGCGTCCTGCGTAATGGGCTCGGGAGGTGCAGAGGCAGCGCCAGCCGCCCTACTGATGCGCTGTGCCAACGGCGACTCGGACGCACTAGAAGCTGTCGACATAGGAGACATGGCTCGTGTGGGAGGCAGGGCAGACGGTGGGTCAGCAGGCACCTCTATAACCGGAGTCTCAGGCTCGGCATCGCCGTCTTCGGGAGCGGCCTTCTGTTCATCGACCTGGGACGGCGGAGGCCGGCGACGCTTGGCTGCGACACGTGCTTGCTCTGCTTCTCTCTGAAGGTTGAGGTGGTATTCAGCATCTGCATTGTACTCCACAGGGCGAGGGCGACGGTGTCTATGCCAATACTTGCCTGCGGGAATGTCAGCACAGAAACAAGAAACCTTGGACGGTGCGACATACCGCATGTGCCACACTGTGACTTATCTCCAAGTGGCCCCTTCCTGCGTCCAATGGCTATGTTCTCTGGACAGCCGCAGTTCGAGCAATGCCAGACACCGTCGATCATATTGGCATGCTGCCCGTCGGCGTATTCCTTCTCCTTCGCCTCACGCTCGAGTTCCTTCGTCCGTTTCGCAGACAAGACCACTCGCGCACCCTTGCTGTCTGCAGCACTACTGCTCGGTAGAGGTAGATCGCCCTCGATAGGGGGCGGGAAGGTTGACGGATCCGCGACGGTCGATGGAATGGCGCCGCGTTGGTTGACTCGAGGGCGCAGGACGCTGGATGGGAATGACGGTGCCTTGAACAAGCCCTTGGGCTTCTTTTCCTTCGGGGCCGTGGGAGCAACAGGCGTGAGCGGCGTAGGTTGAGCGGACGGGATGAGAACTGTGCCATTCTCCGAAGCGATCATGTTCGCGATGTTGTGCGAAGCAGCAGCAGCGGCAGCTCGTCTTGACGTCGGTGCCGCCGCCGCCGTGACCGCGGCCAGCGTCGCCGCATCGACTTCAGGGAAGCCAATCGCAGGCGTACGGAAGGTCTTCGGTGGTTCGCGATCAGGTAATGCAACGCCTCGCCTACCTCTCGTAGTTTTCCTCCTACGACGATTAAGCTCCTTCTCACGTTCCTTCTCGTTTCGCTCAATCTCGCTATCGCTGAGGTAATTGAGTATAGGGGTGAACGCAGACACTTGGTCGATCGCACGCGCGCCAGTGGTGAGCGACGGCAGGAGAGACATGCGTAGGTCATCATCCTGAACTGCGGAACCATCCGATGGATGCCCCACGAGGAACAGGGATTTCTGGTAGATCTGCACCTGCTCGCGAATCGAGTGGGCAATGGCGGTCCTGTCAATATACGATGAGAATCAGACCATCAGCATACCATGGAACCACTGACTTGAATTCGCCGCCCAACCCTAGGTCGCGACAGTAGATATCAGCGAACTGTTCGGGGTCGGGATCACCATTCTCTATGTTCCACTCAAACTGGTCTTCAAGCTTGACAGAACCGACGACAATATCAACCTTGTGGGGAATTCACTTCAGTCAAACAAAGGGTATTTAGATCGACTGTGCTTACTTTGACAAGTATCCGTAACTCCTCCTGCATTGAGTTGTCGTCATCGTCGAAGTCATCCACCGTTATCGGTAACTCTACACCTGACACGGTAGGGACGGTAGGGGTTGCGACGGCTTCCTCCTTGACGACCTTGCGACGTTTGCGACTCCGCACGTCCGCACGCCCGGGTGCACGTTTATGGAAAGTCGGCGATCTGATCGCCTTCCGCCACGCATCCCACCACTCCGCTTCCTTGTCGTCGAGTATTCCGCTCTGAATGTCTTCAGTGTCGGACGAAACGAATACTCCATCTTCTCCAAAGGTCGTAGAGTGCGCCTTGAAGTCGCTGAGCTGGTCTTGGATAGCCTTCGTAATGACAGAATGGTAGCTGGACGGGAGTGCGTAATCGTCCACGACAGACTGAGCAAATATCTCGGGCGTAATGACGGGGTCTAGAAAGAGTGTCAGCTTCGACAGATACACTGCGTAACGGTGTATCTACCATTGAGGTTCCACACAAAGGTATCTCGCATTTTGTGATGTTCAACATCAAACTCAAGGCGGATAGGTACGAGCTGCTCAGGGCGATTCGCGTCCTCATCATTCAGTCTTCGCGGCCTAAATAGAAAGAGTCATGAGCACACTACTCAAGAGTCCGATCAATGGAATCCAGGCACTCACGGTTTGAATCCTTCTCTCTTCCCTGCACGCTTCTTGTCCCTGATCTCCTTGTCCTTGTTCTGCTTCACACCCGTCAGACTCCACTTCTCCGGCCTCTTCGCGGCCGAGCCTCTCTGAGGAGCGGGTATCCGCCCCTCCTCCATCACAGCGTCCTTCTCCCACCACGCCTTCGGCCTCGCGACGGTCTCGCGCACCTCTGCGCCCATCTTCTCTTTCATGGCCTTGTACCGCCCATCGTACTCTGCGTCCTTCTGCATCCACAGCTTCACATTCGCAACCTCCGCGGGCGAGAGCTGCGAAATCCGCGCATCCGACTCGACGAGCGGGACGATGGTCACACGGGAGGTCTTCGGATTGAGCTGCACGTTGAGGGGAGTGAGCTGCGGGATGATAGTGGGAGGCGCTTCCGCTGCAGGCGCGCCGTTCGTCGGCGGGGTAGAGCCTGGGAGACCGTTCGAAGTAGACGCAGTGCTCGCAGCACTGTCCGACGCAAGCAACGCCCCGTCTTGCACACTGGATTTACGATCAAGACCTGGTGCGTTGATGACACCCGCGTTCGCAGGTGAGGAGGTATTGGCAAATGGAGACGCCATCGACACTGGCAGTTGTGAGGCTTGTCTGATGGGTGTATGCGGCGCCATCAAGTCCATGCCCACACCCGCATTCATCCCCTGAATCGGTGATGTGAGCATAGCAGCCGCCACAGCGTTTGCGGGCATGCCACCACTACTCATCTGGCGACCGTTCACGCCCATCCCCATGGCGATCTCCCCAGCGTGGCTAGCAGTCCTAGGTAATACAGGTGGGCCCATCATACCGCCGCCTGCCCCGCCCACGAGGCCCATGCCCATGTTCATCATCGGGTTCGTCGCAGGAGAGCTAGGCCCGACGTTGCCTACGACGCCCATACCGGCGATGCCAGTCGGACCAGTCGCATTTGGGAGACCATTCGCACCTATCCCCGTGTTCGACGAGGGTATCGATAGACGACCGGCAGCGATCATCGCTTCCTTTTGTTGCGCTTGCTGCAACGAGGCCTGCGCGAGGTTGTGCGCGACTTGCTGAATGTGCTGCAAAGCAGCCTGGGGTACTGGAGTCCCGGACCTCATCCTTGGTCCGCGCACTGGGCTCCCTGGCGCAGTCGGCGCGGGCGCGATCGGCGGGTACCCAATGGGGCTCTTCGCAGCCTGCTGTCCTCCGCCCGCGCTCAGCATTCCCGCATTCATGCCTTGGTGCTGCTGATGGAATCCCGACGCGGTTGTGGGCCGGCTCGGCACTTGCATTCCATCCAGGGTCTGACCTTGATTGTGCACAGGGCCCTGGTTAGCCTGCGGCATCGGCTGATGACGCATGCTCGTACTGGTACCAGGCCTCGTCGGTCCTCCGCCGGGCGCAGTCGAAGTTGGGCGTGGCTGAATAGGAATCGGTCCCCCGGGGCCTGGCGTAGGCGCTGCAGATCCGGGTCCTGGCGTACCAGGCGGGAGCGGCCCTGTATGGGTGCGTGGACTGGGAGACGTGCCAGGTCCGCTTGCCAAGTGCGGACGCGGGCTCGGCGCACCAAGGTTCCCATACTGCTGTGGGCCCGGCTGGCGGTTGGACGTCGCTGTTGGGGGCCGAGGAGGGATACCGGTAGGCGGCGGCATCATCTGGCTTTGATGCGGTTGCGGGTGGCCCATGTTGGGCATACCCGGGGGTTGGGCACTCGACGCGCGATGCGAGCCGCTCGATGCGGCGGACGACGGGCGTTGGTGCGGGTCGTACTGACCTTGCGAGAGCTGTTGGAATCGTTCCTGCGCGGGGTTCATGCCTTGCGCGCCCCCCTGCATGCCTTGCACGCCCTGCATCCCGCCCATGCCCTGCATACCCTGCATTTGCATGCTGCCCATGCCACTCATACCCTGCATAGTCTGCCCGGGAAGCCCTTCTTGCGACTGTCCGGCTTGCGCACTCTGTCGCTCGCGCATCCGCTGCACCTGCAACATCTTGATCTGCATGATATGTTTATCACGCTCAGCGGGCGGGAGGTGCGCGAGTTGGGCAAGCTGCGCTGGATGTAGCCCGAGATTGTGGAAGGCCGCGCTCATGTTTCCCTGGGCGGGCGACGCCTGCGCGTTCATCGACATACCGCCCATGCCGCCCATGCCCTGCGACGCATTCATGCCCTGCATGCCACCCATGCCGAACTGCGAGGACGACACGTCGAGGGCGGGGGAAGTCGGTTGCGAGCCAGGGTGGAAGTTCTGCGTTTGCGTCGGGGACGATGCGCCTACACAGCGTCAGCGGCAGTCGTACTGAACGGCGAGGGTCCTTACCTGCCATGAGCGCAGCGGGGTTGATACCGCCCATGCCGCCCATGTTTCCCATGTTGTTCATGCCACCCATACCTCCCATGCCCGTGTTCATTCCCCCACCGCCGTTCATCATCATCGCGGCCGGGTTCATCGTCCCTGCGACGTGTGAGAACGGGGAACTCAGTGTGTCGCGCACCACCCACCGTTCATTCCCATACCGCCCATACCTCCACCCATGCCGTTCATGCTTCCTCCACCGCCCATCAGCGCGGCGGGATTAATCCCACCGCCACCCATGAGCTGCTGGGGGTTGACGCCTTGCTGGTGGTGGTGGTGATTCCTCTGCTGCTGTTGTTGTTGTTGTTGTTGCTGCTGCTGTTGCTGTTGTTGTTGTTGTTGCTGCTGCTGCTGCATCATGCGCATCATCATCGCTTGGCTCATGCCTCCCATGCCCATGTTCCCCATCCCGCCTCCGCCTCCTCCACCCATACCCATGTTCATTCCACCACCGCCCATACCCCCTCCTCCCATACCTCCCTGCTGCTGCGCCGCGGCGGCCATCATCTGCTGGTTCATCATGCCGCGCGCATACATCTGCTGCATCTGCGCTTGGGTCATCCCCCCGCCCTGACCCATGCTCGCGAGGAGTGCCGGGTTAATGCCGCCTTGAGGGGGCTGCGGCGAGCCCTGCGTCGACTGGCTTGGTGACGAGTTCATCGTCGGGTCGAATCAAAGTGTTGAAGTAACCAAAGTGTGATTGTTTAAAATGAATAGATTGTTTAGTCGTGATTTGCGCCAGTGACTGCGGGTCTGGGTAAGTTTGTGGTCATGATAGACAGCCAAGAACGAAACTGCGTGAAAGCGGGGTATATGCGCCATGCACTATCTCTCACCACTCTCGCTCGCTCGCACCCATAGCATGGGCAAGCCATAGACAGGCAGGGGCATCTGGTACGGACGCGTCGTGGGCGCGTACAGTGCCACGGGACCACGGCAGGGGTGGATAGGGGAGGAGAGAAACGGACAGGCTTACGTTTGCGCGTGGAGATGGCCGGGCACCGAGGCGGGAGTGCGCTGACTCGGAGTGTATGGACACACGAAGGTCGGATGGGGGAGGTCGAGAAGGCTGTCGTAGCCTGACGACGCACGACAACGGCTGAAACGAAAAGCCAAAAAGCGAGGAGATCGCGAGGATCCGGGGCAGCGGGGGCGAGCTGGGGCGGGGGAGGCCTCGTGCTTGGCGAGGAGAGCAGCAGCGGATAACCTTGTGCCAGCAATCGCGCGATGGCAGCGCAGACGATTCCAATCGGCCGCCCTCCAACCGCCTCCTCTGTCACCCTGTCACGCACCGTCACACGCGCCACACCCGGCATGCCATATGCGGCAAGTGTGGGCGCGCTGGCGACTTGCGCACGGACAGCGACGAAGGAGAGACGGGCGGCGGGCGGACAGGGCAGGCAGGGAGAAGCAGGGCAGGGCAGTGCAGATGAGCGGCCGAGGGAGGAAACGGAAACGAGTGCGTCCCACCGCCAGTCCAGATCCCCGATCTCCGATCCTCCCTCTCAGCCAGAGTTGCTCGCTGCATCGCTCTCTTCTCCCTCTTCCTCCTTCCTCGAGCTCCTGTCCATGTACACGGTCAACTGACTCTGTTCGCAGCAAGGGGAACCTTCGAAAGACGCGCCCGCACGACTTCGCGCGCGATTCGGAGGCGCCGGTCTGTTCGTCCAAGAGTAAGTGCGTATGACATCTTTCTCGCACGACCTGACGCATACAGTCATCCTCAATGGCCGTGCCTGTACCGTGTTCAAATCCGACGCACATCTGTCCCCGGGCTAATCCGCCAACCCGAGAGGCGCATCAATGCCTTATTTGGTTGATGGCGCGCTTCCAACCCTTCACTTCTCTTCACCCGCCAATTTGTGTTCGTCAAACACAGGAGCATAGCGAGTCTCACTTTTCGTATCCCGTACGCATATGCATGCGAGCAACCCCTTTGGTTACCATGCTCTCGAAAGTGGCTACTGCGCAACGCACGGCGGCCATCATCAAAACGACTCGCCAAATATATGAGCGGACATTGCCGCGTACAATTGCGCCACAGGCTCCGAATTTCTCCATGTCTAGGTCGCTCAGCATCTACCACACATGTTTGGCGACTTTGTTTTCATGCTCTATGGCCCAATATTGGTCTATTCATGGTGTTCGCTTGCCGGTACAACAACTCTGGCATCACCGTAGGCGCCCGTTCAGCTGGCACGAAGCGATCTCCATAGGATGTGGTACGAGATGTACGAGTGGAAGGCCAGCTACGGAAATTCGAGACGGTGGCTGATAGATGGTACACAAAGTAAGTTCTTCTAGCCTATACAACTCAGAATTCCCCTCGCATTTCCAACTTTTTCATACTTCAAGTCCAAGTGCTGACGAGATGTATTCACGTAGCTATGCTGCAAAGTACACTCTGATTCTAGCAACCTGCGCTGTCTACCTCTACAGTCCTATTTTCGTACGCGATGAGCTCGTCGCAAGCATTCGTCAGACCGAACATAGATGTGAAATCAACCGCCTGGTCCTCGCAGTGAGAGCAGCCACAGTGTCAAGCATCTGAGCGCATCAGTTACATAAATCTCATCTTTTCATCATTCAGTACCCACTACATACGCTGGCTGTATGCCTAGCCAGGCCAGTCCCTTCAATCCACTTCGAACTGAATTGCGAGCTCTTTAGCGCCATCCGCTCCTTGACCTCGAACCACCACCATCTCCGGTAGGCGCCCACTTATCGGAGCCCATCTATCTACCCTCCCCCCTCTAATTCACCCTCGTTTCCTCGCATCAAGGCCGTCCAACTCGGCCCCCACTTTCACTACTGTTGACCAACTCGACACCGCGACATAATCCCCTGGGTTTGAGGACCACAAAACACCTCACCTCACTGTCGCCAACCAAGTGTCATCGATCACAACCGTCGACTCCCACGTCCCACTTTAGGCTCCACGGCCTCGCCTCTCCTTCCCCCTCTTGCCTGTTGCAGTAACGTGCCCTTGACCCCGGTGGCGAAACGCACGGGAGACTCCCTTGTGTGAGTCCGTTGCGCGAAGTCGGGAAGCAAGCTCCGGGGTGCCTTTGGCCCCTGGGATAAATCTGTATTCTGTGAGGCACCATAGGGAGGTGGAAGTGGAGGAGTTGCATGCGGAGGGAGGCTCGGGTCCAACTGTGGAGGTGGGGAACCTAACACAAACAACACCAGCACCCTCGCCCTCGCTGGAAGGTGCTACACGCCGCCCATAGGTTCGCCCCCTGCTTTTCATTCTGGTAGCGGAGAAACAACAGATGAAGAAGAGAAGTGCCAGAAGTGGCCTGGATGATATGATGACGAGGAGGGCACATATCCATTATTCCTACGACATTCATTTCCTATGTGGCATAAGCCCCTCACCCCACCGGTCCCCGAGGGGGGCCTACGAGTCGAAAACGAGGACCTGGACCAGGAGTGTCCGTCATCAGCAAAAATGCTTGGGCGCTACATACATCTGCAGTCGCGGGCGGAGTCTGCATAGCGTGCCCGCGTTGTCGAGATTATGCATAGGTATGCATATTACGGCCGAGCCAGACCCATTCCATGTAGATACCACATCGGCGGCCAATATATGCATACCGTACCCGTGCATGGTCGTAATATGCACACTTCTGCATAGCGGCACCCCCAGTAGAGGGAAGAGCAACAAGAGAGCGAAACTAGAGCGCGTGCACACGCAGAGCACGGCGCGGGGGAGATGGATATCAATGAACATTACAAAGGTGCATAGCCCTCGTCATTGTACTCGTCAACCAACATGTCGTCCGCCGCCTGCTCACCGTCGAGCTCATCGATCCCACTGTCTCCGCTCTCTTTGTCTTCCAGGTCCTGCTCCTCGAGGTCACCCTCCCCCTCGTACTCACCTCTATCTTTGTCTACGGCCTCTTCATCCTCCCGGCAGTCCATGGGGATCTCCTCGCCGATGAGTTCTGGAATGATGTTGCGGAGGCGGTCAGCGTCGTTCGATGGCTCGAGAGCAGCATCGGACAGTCCGCCAGCATTGGCCGCGGGATCGTCTTCATG
This sequence comes from Fomitopsis betulina, assembly GCA_022606075.1. NCBI lineage: Eukaryota > Fungi > Basidiomycota > Agaricomycetes > Polyporales > Fomitopsidaceae > Fomitopsis > Fomitopsis betulina. The sequence continues at coordinate 332,876 of JABYQK010000027.1, forward strand.
CGGGTCGTCCACATCCTGCCATTCGAAGTCTTCCTCGTCAAACACCGTCTGGACCGAAGGCGGCGCGCCGCTGCTTGAGCGAGCATGACCAATGCCGCCGCCGTAATAGCGTACGAAGATGTCGCGGTCCGCGAACCTGCGCATACTGATGAGCACATCCTATACAACATCGTAATAATAGAACTCACATGTTGGTGTAGTAATACCTGAAGTCAGTGTCTTGATCCTGCAACGGTAGGTCATCAGGGTGCTCCCAACCGACGCGCGCCGCCGGAGAAGGCCCCAGACGGTCGGATGTTCGTTTGTGTGCGAAAGCCGGCATGATGTGCATCCCACGGACGACGTCTTGAGGATCTACGAAGCCGAATGCGGCATCGTTCTCTGTATCCTTGACGAACTCGAGCCGGTGGAGGCGCTTCGTCTTGAACCCGCCTGTGAAGGAGCGGTCCAAAGCGAACCAACGCACCCACAGCACATCGACGCGCTCCAGCTCCGCTGTCGGGTCTCTGTGAGGACGAATGATGACGTGTAGTATCCCAATGACGCGAGCGTAGAGGAAGGGGTGCGGGAGGTCATCGTCGTCAGTAGAAGTATCAGAGTCTGAGCCAGAAGCGTCCGAGTGCGAGTGTGTTGGTGCAAGGAGCATGATGTCAGCATGCGTACGGGGATTGATCAAGTCTTGTGCTCGGCGGATGTTGTATGTGGTGTAATTGACGTGGAAGACACGGTGGTGGTATATGCGATTGTTTGCAATATGGAGACCCAGGTGGTCGAGGGCAGTGTGACCGTGGCCGCCGGAAGACACATCGTTGTCGGCTGCTCTGCGGGACAAGATGTGGTCCTTCAACCGTGGAATGAAGTCCTTGTCAAACGGCCCGAGATCAGCATGAACGCACGTATGGACGGACAAGATTGGGTGAAATACCTTGAATGCGGGGTCGCCACGGTGCGCAGAGACCCACGCAGTGATGTCGTCGTTCTCGCGCTGGGATTCTGCGATGTGGTAGCGATCAGATGGGCTACCGTACGCGACACGTTTTGCATTCTCCTGCACGGAGGGTGCATCTTCTTTGTCACAGGCAGGGCTCGGGGCTGGAGGGGTGTCGTCACCGTCTGCTTGTTCGGTGCTCGGTGCACTGAGCTTCTTGCGCGCAGCGTCCACGCGAGCCTTAATGATACGCAGCTTCTCTGCACGTCTTGTGTGCTGGGCAATTTGCAGCTCGTGCCTGTTCTTGTTTGTACGTGCGTAAAAGCGCTTCACGTGCCTGTGTTCAAGCTCTCCCTGAATATGCATTAGTGATTGTCACGAAGTGTCGGTAATGAGATACCTACCGTTTGAGTCGACCAGTTATCAGTCGTTGCATGCAGGCGGACTGTGGCGGGGTAATCGCGTAGGGCGTGGAATTTGTAAGTATTCATATTGAAGACGCGGCGGCGACGCGGCTCCCTTTGCTTGCCCACGGTCACTTTCCCGGTCTTCTTTGCCAGGGCAGCCTTGCGCCTGCCACGAGCAGTGGCTTCCTTCGGGAGGTCCACAGTGTCGTACTTCTCGCAGGTGACTTTAGCAAACCGACGGACATCCGAGCCCACATCAACAGCGCTGTGCTCCAGCCCAGTTAGGTGCGGGTCAATCATCTTGCGGAGCTTCGCCAGGCAGTGCCACGTATTGAGGTCGAACAGCATGTCATTGACAATTGTGTCGTCCTCTGCTTTCAGCATCGCCTCGACGACCGGGATTGAGCACTAAATCCCATCAGTTAGATAAGCAGGTCTGCATCGAGCATGAGAGACACGCACACGGAGATTGTTCTCATAGTCACGCGCTGCGAGCTTATGCTGGTCGGCGATGTTGTCGGAGAACTTGCGGATACGTCCGAATGTGGGCATCTGGCGGTATCTGCAGGAGTGTCAGAGTGTCGCACCCATAAAGCTCCGTAGACGAACGCACCGCCGATTCAGCTCTTGAATCGCATCGCCGCCGGCCGCATAAAGAATGCGGAGAAGGTGCATGAACACCGATTTCCACACGCCCAATTCGAACTCGTGAAGCAGGTCGGGTACGTAAAGTGAATAAAAATTGAATCCGTATTGACGCAGTCGGATGGAGAAGGCATTCTGGCGAGGGCTCAGTCAGTGGCATATGCCGGACACAGACTTGAGCAGAACTTACACGGGTGGGCGTGATCGAGAGCGGGTCAAGCATACGCTTCATGTACACGCTCGTGAGAGAGACTCCTTGCTCGAAGATCCAGCGCCTCGTGAGCTTGATCCGAAAGTGCAAGTCATTGTCGTCGACGCGCACACGGTTGCGGCGGTACAAGTCGTTGTGAGTGCCCATCTCAAGGATCTTGTCCTTGTTGATGCGGCAGTGGGGGCATGGGCACTTCGCAAAGTACTTCAGACACACTTGAAGGATCCTGTGTGCGGGACGGTCAGCATCGCCGAGCCCTGATAAAAATGGAGCACTTACTTCTCGACATAGTCGGCCGAGTGGATTTGGAATCGAATGAACAAGCGGCGGAGAATGTCGTCACCGCAAAGCGTCAGGAGTCCGTGAACATAGCTATACATGAAGCGGTCGTCCAAAAGTAGCAACCAGATCTTTTGCATGAGTTCGCGCTTGAGGAACGTGAGCATTTCAGACGTTGCAGGGATGCCGTAGATCTGAATGTATATGTCCTGCAATGTCGCCGGCAGCTGTGGGATATCATCAGAAGGGGAAAGATCACGTATTAAATATCGCACTCACCGAGGGTATATACACAAAATGATGGGCAGCAAATGCAGTTGGCTTGCCCCGCGTGTATTTTCTCTGTGAGCCAGAGTAACCGTAGCCTGGCCATAGAGATGCGGTGCCGAAGTTTGCGAGATGTGTGCCATCCGTCCACATGAGCCAGGGGACGATGGTGTACTCGAGGTCATCGGGATCACCAGCTTCGCGTGGTTGTCGACGCATCTCTGCGTCATCTGCCAGCATGGCATCGGAGTCGTAGATCTCAGAGCGTACTCGAATGCCTTCCGGGATGCTATCAGACCCGCTGGACTGCGAAGACGACAACGAGCTACTGTCCGAGTCGGACCCTGCACCACCGAACAGCATGCGAGTGAGAGGTGACGGTGAGCGGCTCGGAGTGGCTGGAGACTGGGAGTGGTTGGCGTCGGTCGGAGGTATCCAGTACTCCTCGTATGGGATGATGTGCCAGTCCTTGACGCAGGGCTGTTGGTAGGCGTTCTGGATCACGTCGACAAGTGGTCGGTAGTAAACTCCCGTCACAGTGAATGCGGGAGCTGCCTCCTCCAAAGCGTAGTGCACCTTCTCCTTCGGGAGGTGGATGACGACAGAGTCGTTGACCCAGCCATCGCGCGCTGACAGTGGTGAGCCGTCCGTATCCTCCATGTACATATCCAGTCTTTTCCCTTCCCGTGCAGCGTCAAACTTCGCGAGATCGGTTGGGTTGAACCCTGGCTCCTGCACGACCTTCGCGAGGATGTTGATTTTCTCGTTGGACTTGTTGTTTGAGCCGTCATACTGCCAGTAGAGCAGATTGAAAGTGGTGACGTTTGGAAAGGGTGCGTAGGGTACAGGAGGCGAGAAACTTGTAGTCTCCTTCAGGCCTGAAGGCACGCGGGGTGGAAGGGATGAGGGAGGAGCGGGTAAGCTCTCGTCACAGGTCACTTCCCAGGTCGTGTTTGTGGGGTCACGCTGGGGTTTGTACGTGTACACCCGGTACAGCCCGAACTTGTCCGGTTTTGTCTTGTAAACCTGTGGCGTCTCTACCTCTGGCGTCCGCTGTGGTGACTGAGGAGCGGGAGAGCCGTCGGCATGCGCGAGGATGGGAGGGGGCAATGCCGGTGCCGGAGTCGGAATGCGAGATGGAGGAATCGGGTGAACTGCGCAGATGTGGGCTGGCAAACCAGCGTAAGAGCTTGGCATGAGATCCTTGAATTTGCGCGGCATTGTGCGCGCTCGGCCTACACCGCTGACGGTTGCGGGATCAGGCGGCACAGGCACCACAGGCAGCTCTATTACCTCTGGCACAGCGTCCTGGGCACAGATTTGTAAGTGGCTCCCCTCAGACTTAAACACCTGTAGATATCACCTCCTCCATACGTGCATTCTCCTCCTCCTCCCGCCTGACACGCTTGCGTGTGCGCGCCACTTCACGCTCCGCCTCGGCTTCGGCTTTGTGTTTTGAGACAGCCTTGCCTAGGTCGGCTTTGGGGACACAGTATCGAGCTTTGTGTGTGGCATACATGCGGCTATCAGTGAATGTGTCGCCGCAGCCAAGGCAAATGACCTCCATGCCCAAGAACAGAGATGAGGGAAAGGAGGGATGTGCACAGAAAGTGTCCCGCGTTTGTCGTGTCGGGATGGAATGGGAGCCCCACGTGACCTTCACGGTCCCAGTTTTCGCCTCACTCCTCTTCCTTCCTCCACCACCACCACCACCACCACCAGCCCCCGCGCCCTCAAAAATGGCAAGAGAAAAGTCCCAAGAGGACAGAAAGAAGGAAAAGAAGAGGCAAAAAGAGGCAGCAGCAGCAGCAGCGCTACTAAAAGCGCCTCCCCGTAAAGTACCACCACTACGCACCGACGCGCCTGCCGAAGCACCTCAATCATCTATGTCGGCCGCTGCTCAGTCGGATGGTGATCGCCCCACAAGCTCGGACATCCAGGTATCCAATAACAGTCTTCCATCGACATCCACGCATACAGCCACCGGCTCTCAGGCAGACGCCACCCAGACAACTGGCAAGCGCGCCAGAAGCCCGGAACCCGAACACGATAAATACCTACACAAGCACGAGAAGAAGCTCGCAAAGGTTGTCGAGCTCATGGAGCATGATATCCATTCTAGCAGGTGAGTATATGCGCGCATATAGTCCACTAGCTAACTCTTCAGTCCCATCAGAGTCTCCCAAGACATCACAAACTACCGGATGGCAGCACGGCTCATCTCGCGCATCACAAGCCCCTTCGCCAATGCACACGATGCGCTTGTATACGGGTTAGAGCACGCGGACGATAGCGACTCGGTTGACTCAGACTCGGACGACGACGACGATGATGACATCGACGCAGACTTAGATGAGCCTGCACAGAAGGCCAGGAAGAAGGCCAGGTGAGTGGAATATGAGCGAGATGTGCTTGAGTCTAACCTTCTGTCAATCAGGGCGGCTGCGCGCGAACAAGAACACGAGCTTCTATTCCAATATCACGCCTTGTTGGATATCATGCCCGATCTTGCGACGGACATCAAAATCCTCGATGAGGACCAGCTCGTCACTTACGCCGGATTTGCGAGTCCTGTCTTTGCTATCTGCTTCGTCGTGCTCACCGGTCTCTCACAGATCGATCACTTCGCTCACGCTTCTCGAGGTGATGACATGAACTCGCTTCGCCCCGACATCATGGTGCTCATGCGCCAGGAATGGTGCATGCCCCTGTACGGCTACGGCGATGCGCTTGATGTACTGCCCAAGCATGGATGGGGATGGAACAATCAGTTCACTGCCCGCTTGATGTGCCCTCAACGTCTACTCGAAGATTTCGATGCGGGTGAATCCGAGTAAGTGCTGACACATTCATTATTGCGATGACTACTCACACGCACCACATGGCATATAGCTTCCGCACAAAGGTGGGCTCGGGCGATATCGTGATTGCCCCCGGCGATTACGCATCTCTGCTCTATGACCAGAAGCTGGCTGACGGCGCTATCGGGGATGAGGCAACATTGGTCGGCCTCTTGCGGAGCCTCCTCCTAGTGGCGGTGAGTCGCTCATAAGTGCGACGACTGTCAATAGTAATTACTTGCTAAACTCACATTCTTCAGTGCTACAAACGTCTCTTCACTGGATGATCATCTGCTCTCTTTGCGGGTGCACGCACGCGCGCTATCGCCGGCAAGCAGCCAATCTCGCGTGAATACAAGCTCAAGCAGGTCCAACCTCGCTGCATCGCCTACGTGGTGGTCCTCGTACGTACACATCGTCTCAAGCATCGTGAAAGCCAGTACTGATAGACTGAATCGCCGCCGTGGAACAGGCACGCTTCTGCCTCAGTAGTCAAGAACAATTCAACATGCTCGATGATGTCGGGGAATTCAGCAACTTCGAGCTGTTTTACCGCATCGTCAACCTCCTTCATGACGCAGAGTCTCCATGGGTCCAGGAGACCATGGCCTGGTGGAACAAGCGAGTGATCTACGCATAGTTTTAGTGTCTTCTCTCATACTGACTGACGAGCAGGCTATCTTACGCAGTGTAGCGGGTCGCTAACTTACCTGGTTGGTTAGCTGTGAGGCTTGATGCACACAAAGTTGCTGTTGAGCGACTTGGGATTGTACTACGCTACAGGGATCCTTATATACATGTAGGAGACCGTCTTACTAAGCTACTGTGTAGTACCAATCCTGATGCATGTGATTCTATTCTACAATGCATGTGTTACTCCTGTTACCCGGAGTACCAGTGTGTGAACTCGGCTGCCTAGTTAGGCGCTCTCTATTGTTCAACACTGACAACTTGCACAGGCAGGTGTATGGGACTGTACCTGCGAGCACCATCCCACGTGCGGATCGTCCGGAGACGGCGGCAGACCGTCTAGAGCAGAAGCAAAAGGCCGAGCGAAAGGCGTGTCGGGCGGCACAATGTGCTCGCGCAAGGTTTGTGCTCATGATACTGCACCCTGTCGTGGGCGCTGACCTTAATCCTGCAGCGCGCACGCCCCGCCGGCCTAACAAGCTTCTTAGCCCGACCCCTGCACACTCTCGCTCTTGACGCGGTCTTGTCGCCGACGTCCTGCTATCATCTTGGGCAGATTCTCTCCTTGATCTCACAGATCGCTGTCACTCTGGCGTCGTTGCTCTCGCGCGCTCTCGTGTCGTTGCTCTCGCGTGCTCATCCGTCGTTGCTCTCGTGCGCTCATCCGTCATTCCTCTCGCGCGCTTGTCCGTCATTCCTCTCTCACGCTCGTCCACGGTCATTGCTGTCTCGTGCTCGTCCTGCGTTGCTCTCTGGCGTTCGTTTTTACACCGCTCTCACGCCTCGCTTCTGCCTTTCTGCCATCCCGACCAGTCTTCGAGGTCCTGTATCCCTAGCATACTTTTTGTACGCATCATTGCGATATTAGCGGCCCCAATTCGATTATATCCCGCTATATTATGTGCGCATCGGTGTGCAATATTCGCGATAATCAGGGTATTATAAAAATATATTCAGATTACACGCCGTCCTGCAGGGGTCTGCATACCTGACATTGCTTTGCATACTATGGTCACGCTGTGCCATATACACCCTCAGTGTTGGATTCTGCACAGGGATGCCGCTTCTGCACTCTATGGGTTGCTTCGTTGTGGAGAGTATGCATAGCTCACCCGGCTGTGCAATGTATGCGCTCAGGTGTGGAATATGCATCCTTATGCACATATCTGCATTGGAACGCGCACTTTTGCTGATGGTACCTACGAAGGAGGAAGCCTAGTTCGCCCACCAGGCCATCAAGTGAACAGCGGGTGGATGCTGGAGCAGGGAGCCACAAGGCGTAGAATAGGTCCTGACTGATTTTCCTTGTAGTTATGGTCTCTGCATGTACTTCGAGTACGGAGCGTAAACAATCAGAATTAAAAATTAAAAATTAAAAGAGCTCTTTAGCGCCAGCTAGAACGAGCGCCTACCTGAGTGACCGATCTTCGTTCCTCAAAATCGGGATGCCAGAGTCCTTTCATCGGCAGGCAAACACCTCGAGTCCGTAGACTAGAATATCAAGCTTACTGGCGTGTGCGATGGTTATCAAGTGTCCTGGACGTAGAAAATTCTGGAGGTCGTCGCGACACGCGATGTGGCGGCTGGTGGCGCCAAACCCCGGACTCAATCTGGGCCAATGAAGTACCTCAATGCAGGTAGCATGTATACAGCCTTGAGTCTTGACGCGATCACAGCTCGGACTTGAGTATAGCATACTCCGCCGACTCCATCCGAAGGTCAAGACTACGTTTATCTGCGCTTTGCGTGTCACGCCCCTACTAGTATACGACCGTCCTCTCCTTCATTCGAAAGGTCGTATTTTGGGTCTGCCTACGGGAGACAAGTGTCACGCGCAGCGATGTAACGACATGCAATTTATTCAGAACGGGTCCTACGCGCCTTCACTCCATCCAAACCATGTCCCAGCGCCATTTGCGCCCTCTAGTGCGCGCCCGATGTAAGCATACAATTGAACAAGCGGTATGATGTTTGCAACCACGTACCGGTACATGTCCATCAACCTGCGGCCCCCGACGCACTGGCAGCGTCTACGGTCTTGTCTTCGGAAGGTTGCACTACCTCGCCGTCAATGCCCGCAAACGTCTCTATCAGACCCTTGCCCCCACGGAGTCGAAGCGCTTTGTCCGTGATTTTATGATGGCCTGCGACCGTCAATGTCATCTCTTGCGTGTCCCAGGGAGGCTGGAGTATTAGACGGATCCTGTTCTCCATCTCCTCCGCGGTGAGCACAGCATCATACGCCAGACGAGCGGGATCTTTCAAGGATTGATATAGAATGATCGTGACTGCCCGAGGTGATTGGAACGATGGCCGTTTTGCGAGCTCATGAATCGGCCCCAGGTCGATCGTTCAGAACTCGCTATCACTGTGCGCTGCGTGGGGTATGTGGTGCTGTGGTTCCATCAATATCTGGGCCCGGATGGTATGGATTGCGGGGCTGGTGCAGTTAGAAAGAATCTCGCTGAAAGCAGCGACAAGTCCCTGCCACGATTCTATCGCATTCGCGTGGAGCATCAGTTCCAAGGTCACCAAGCGGGTGCAGCAGGCGAGGGCGCCCAGATGTCGCCCTAATTGGTTTCCATTGTCAGCGAGGCATTTTGAGAGAAACTGCGGTGTGCACATACAGGAATCCGAAAGCCACGGCCTAAAGTCGAGGGAGGTCAATGATGGGCCTACTTTGCGAAGGATGGATTTGGCGCTTCGAAGCCCCGGGTCTCTCTGCCCTCCGAAAGATACAGACTTGTGCAACTTTGACATACCTCTGTGGAGGTTATACACAGCGCGAGTTGCGAGCAAAGGGGATAGCTCGAACCCTCTATGGTCACATCCCTGAGACGTGGAGCGTCCACGGGTGGAAATTCTGAAGTACCCCGCGCCGAAACACTTCCACTGATAAGCTCGAGCTTCTGCAAGTTCTCCAGTCTGCACATAATGTTGCGCAAGTCGGTGAATGAGCGAAGTTTGAACAGTTTCAACTTCAAGTGACGCAATGCACAGAAGCACGCCGAGAAGAAGCGTGGAAAGGAGGAGTGGTAAGGGCGTCCAAGAAGAACATATTCAAGGCACGTCAGAGAGCGCATCACTTGCGCCGAGCGCTAGGGGGACTGGGAAAATGGGCCATTCTGCTCCCCACGATGTTTCGACCTTAAGGGTACGTGTTCTGGCGAGGTATTGCCTGACCTTTCCATTTCACAAGGAAAACTGCACCACAGCATCATACGCAGCGCGGCTCTTGATGACGACATGAGAGTACACGAGACGTTGACTGTGATGGTGCCATGCATGGCACACAAGAGCACAGTTGTAGAGGTCTCTCGTCTCCCGTAGCAGGCAGTCAAGGATGCATTTGATAAGCTCGGGAGGGATGCGATTAGTAATAGATTGCAGGAGAGGGCGTGCGATGGGGTTTCGCCGCCCCATCGACTGCCACTCCCAGTATTTTTCGTAACGCGGGTATCCATCGCAGTCAGCACATCCCATATAGGGCTCGTGTTTGGCAGGGGCTGTGGACGAAGATTCGCGCATATCCGCCACTTTTGAGGATCATGTGAGAGCTAAGTACGAAGGGAGCAGTCAGTAATGACATTGCATACGGGGTTCGGGACTCACTCTTCAGACAGATGTGGGTAGCTGTAATTGTATGAGCTACTGCGAGAACGCGGCACTGGATGATTCAGATAACGGGCGAGAGGGTGTTTGTGGAAGGGAGGCGAAACAGTGAAGGAGTTCTGAGAGATGGGGGAAGGGTGGTGCGCGGTGCGCGGTGAGACTGCGAGAAGACGAAGAGCGGGCTCGCGGAAGAGGCCGAGAAAGATCGCATCGATATCTATATGTATAGTAGCGCACGGCGTTCTTGAGGCAAACATGTGCCATGCCTTGAATCGCCCGCGCGACGGCCATCGGATCCACACGCGTGCGTGTGGGGAGTTTGCTACCCTTGCGCTCCTTGGCAGAGATCTTCATGGCGAGGCGCTACGTTGTGCCCTAGTACTCAAAGACGATCAGTGGAGAGTACTATAGATGCTAACAGAATTACAATACCGCAGTTGCAACCATCGTGATTCATTCGGGTGGCGAGGCACTCATCGATAGAAGCAGTAGAAGCCGGAGTTTGACACAAGTTCGAATCCTCACACCTACTGCGTGCACGATGTCCCGCTCTAGAGCAGCGCAAGACCTTCGTATAGCAGCCCTTGAGGTCACCAACATCGCATGGGATAGAGAATGGATGAATCTCTGCTTGGTTTCGTGAAAAGTCGAGTCCTCAGTAAGCTTATCGCGATGACGCGTCCCTCGGCCCTTAAGCTCATTGTAGATATGACGTGACCATAGGAGTTAAGAAGAAGCACACAACCGAAGTCCGAAGGATCGCCACAGCAACCTTGTTCGAAAGGCAGCTGCCGTGGCAGCCTGAGGCCGCGGCTGGCAATTAGCAACTGCCATATGGTATTTGGCAACTGCGAGGCTATTGCGAGCAAGTGGTCAGTTAGCTACACTTGGTTTGAACCAGGAGTATGCTGTATGGCGATTCCTGGCGAAGGCAGTTGTAAACTTGTACTGCCAGTGGCAGCCGTGTGACGTGATCGTCACGATGATCGCGCTGTGACCAGCTGGGCGGCCTGCGAATCGAGCTCTTCTCGTTGTGACTCGTCGATAGTCAAAAGCTTGTAGAAACATGCCACAAGCGATAGTGAGCCTTCTGAGCACCGTAGTTGGATGTTATCACTTGCTGAGACGTGTCATTCGTCGCCGAAATACGGTCTAAGCGTAAAGACTCAGAAGAGTAATTGAAAGGTAGTAACTACATGCGCTGGCCCCTGCTGGCCCTTGGCTCGTAGTATGCTCTTCGCTATCGTACGAACAAAGTCAGGACATGTGGGCCCGCCTGTTTCTAGGAATTCGATGGTGTGAGGTTTTCTGCCATGATCATGCTCCAGCTCCTGAGTCTCTTCGCCACATCGGCTTCTTCAAGTCCTTCTCAAAACTTCTGCCTCGGCCCTCGAGCCTCGGTAGTGCCGCGAGCTCAGGTACCGCGGCGTCCCTTCCCTCCATGTCGAAACGTAAAGCTCGCTCATCTAATATGTTTTCCCGGAGACCTAGATTGAACATCAACATCATCTAATTCCTCAACCTTAGGAGTGCGCAGCGAAGATTGTGAATAAGGTATATGCTACGTGCCCTTCGTAGAATTTGCGCGCGGTCATATATCTTGGCGCGGTCGTCCTCGCGGTGTAACGGAATAGCGGGGCCCCATTGATGGACTCAAATTCACGGAAGACGAATTGCGGATCAGTCAACATTTTCTTTGCTGTGGAGTAAGTCAAGACACCAATAATCACTCGATACGGTGTGCTGGAAGGCAAGACTTCAGCTTGCCGCTCCGGCAGAATACAAACCATCGAGACATCTTGAAGGCGTCTTCAAGCCCTTCGTAGCAGCTCCGTGCCTCATGCCTGTCCACTGCCTGCTCGCAGGATCCGGAGGCGTTCCTCACCAGCCTCATCTACAGCAATCCGACGGACCCCCGAGGAGTAGGTCCCTCCGTCAATATAGCTAGTGATCCCGCGTAACAGTTTAGCATCTAACTCTCGACGAATGACGAAAACACCATGCGGGAGTGGCCCACGTGGAATGGCGAGGCAGGAGGTGAGTCCGTTCGGCCCGACCATTGCATAGGCGCCCAGGCACTTATTGTCAAGCAACAAGCGACCGTGTCTGCACAACGTCTGCACGTTGAACATTGTGCTATAAACCGCAAAGTCCTACGTGAGTATTGTGTTTTCCATGACAGCATCGTACCACACTCACGCTAGCAAACAAGTAAATAGCACGGAAATGAGCCCCTTTACCCAACCAAATACCAATACTCTCCTAGCTGCGGGTGATGATAGTAATTGCTGGCATGTTAGGGCGCTACCAGCTGGACATGGATGTCAGTTGACCTCCTCGCCACTCGCTTCAATATTTCCTGCCTGCCCCGCATGACCGATCACAAATGCGGGGCGATCGGGGAAGGCCACACGCAGAAGGCAGCACAGATGAGCCCCGCGCACACGGAGATGGGCAGACTGCCAAGATGCGGTGATACGCGTTGCGCGACACTATAAATATGCACGCACCCTGAAGCCAATGTCGTTATCGAGCCCGCCTCCCCAGAGTCTCGCTCCGAACCGTGTCCTGGTCTCCCCGCGCGCAACAAAGACCAACCACCTTCGCTGCTCCACGACACCTGAGCACGAGATGGAGAAGGATATCGACGTCGAGGACGCCCACATCGAGGCTCCCAACACGGAGGGCACCCTGCACCAAGCCGCCCTCGGTCCACGAATCAAGCAGCGTTACTTCTTTTCCGCCTTGGACCATACGGTCGCGGACGCGGTGCACAAGGATGCAGAAGAGGTCGAGTTTAAGGAAGCAGAGGAGAAGGCGGTGCGGCGGAAGATCGACCGGCGTGTGCTGTCGTTGGTCATTGGAAGGTAGGTTGTTGTGCGCGATGTGATATTCATGACGGTCGCTGATCCGTGAGTTTCTAGCTACCTGTGTAAGTCGTGTTGATTGGCCATATGTGTCTTCAACTGATGGAGATGCCCGCTCCTGCGTTATAGTCAATCAATTTGGTAAGGTTATCAGTCTATCGTGCCGTATGCCAGAATGTTGACCCGTTATGACATAGATCGCACGAACATGTACGCATCCACGAACCGGAAGGTGGTATCTACCGTACTAACAGCCCAACAGCGGTAATGTGCACACTGTCGCTGGCTTCAACAAGAACTATGTGCGTCTCGCATCATCCTGACTGGATTGTCTGCTGAGCACATTCATCATTTCTTTAGGAAATCACCAGCAACAAGCGATGGACACTCGCACTCAGTGTCTTCTACATCGGATATTGTGCGTCTAGACCTGTCTCTCTGTGCCGTTACCCAGATGCTGATGCACTATAAAGGCCTCCTCGAGATGCCCGCCAACGGTTTGTTGAGCTATCTTTCCATTCCATGCGGTGTTCCTCATCTCGCGTGCAGTTCTGCAACGCCGCATCGGCGCGAACAGGTTTTTCTTCATGTCGCTCACCTGGTGGGGTCTCGCTTCGCTTTCGTTCGTGTATGCAAAGTCCTACGCAGGGCTGCTTGCCCTCCGGTACGTCATCCTTCCTACCTATACGACACAAGCCCAATACTGACGGCCGTGTGTTTAGGGTCCTCTTGGGTATCGGCGAAGCGGGGTACTATGCCGGGATGGTCTATTATTTGTCGTTCTGGTACAAACGGTGGGGAATTTCGCTGCACACATGGCATGACAGAGGCTGACGATGATGCATAACTAGTCACGAACTTGCTATGCGTATCAGGTAAGCCACGCAAGATGACGTGCTAACGAAAGAGTACTGATCCCTTTGTCTTCAGTCTCTGTATGACAGGTACATATCCAGGAGCGCTCAGTGTACGTATATCTTCGCCGCAGACCCCTAGAAATATGGCTGAGGTTGCACCTTAGGGACTGATCGCCTTCGGCCTTCTCCGAGTCCACACTTCTCTGCTCCAAGGCTGGCAGTTTCTCTTCCTCGTAAGTGCTGACTGACTTACGTGAATATGCGTCTGATGGTCCGGATCGCTTAGATCGAAGCTATCCCGACGATCATCATGGCCCTCCTCCTCCTTTTGTTCCTGCCCTCTTTCCCGTTCACCGCCACTTTCCTCACGCCGCGTCAGAGGGCAATCGCCCAGGTGCGTGTCTCCCCGTTCATGCAATGTGACGGGGTGTTTGACAGGATGTGTACTTAGGCGCGTCTCAACCGTGACCAGAAGCCGACATCGCACGGAGGCATGAGCAGCCTCAGCGCCTTCGCCGCGGTGGTGTCAGACTTGAATTCATGGTTGCTCGCCATTATCTACTGTGGATGTACGTCGCCTTTGCAATTTTGAACTTACGACTGCTGACGGTAAGCCACAGTGAACGTCGGCACAGCGACGATCACGTACTTCCTGCCGACGCTCGTCGTCGAGCTCGGGTTCAGCGGCATCAACGCGCAGGGCATGACCGTCGCGCCTTACGCCGCTGGCTGGTTCTTCGTCGTTTTCCAGGCCTGGCACTCTGCACGTTTTCCGTCTCTTGCCGCCAAGTGTCTACTCATCGTTCTCGCAGGACCGCACGCGCGACCGCGGCTGGCACGTGATGGCGTCCACCTTCACCTCGTTCCTCGGCTACCTGATCCTCGCGACCAGTGTGGAGAAGAGCGTCGGCGCGGGGTACTTTGCGCTCTTCCTCGTCGTCGGCGGGAACTTCAGCTTGTTCCCTCTAGTCATGTACGTACCGCTGCTAGCTTCTGCGGTATACCTACTTACGGGTTGAGTACAGGAGCTGGGCAGCGAACTGCTTCTCGCCGACATCCAAGCGCGGCGTCGGTACCGCGTTCATCGTGTCAATCTCGAACTGCATCTCTATGTGAGCCATCTACTCACCGTGCGACGGGGAAAACTTATGCTAACCGTCTACAGTGCGGCCCCGCAGATCTACTTCGACAATTACGATGACTACCGCAAAGGCCACGCGATCTCCGCTGGGTGCGTCCATTCGCTTTCTGTTCTCCCCATCGGCCACTTACCTCTTCATATAGTTGTCTCTTTGCGTCGATGCTCGCGGCGTTCGTCCTCCACATGCGCCTCGCCCACAAGAACAAGGTGAGGAAGGCGCAGCTCGAGGGCATGACACCGGACGAGAAGGCGGGGCTCCCGGACGATACCGAGCTCGTGGACACGGATCCGCGGTACATCTTCATGACATGAACAGACTGAGTATACTACGAATTGTTTCGATATTGTTGTACATTAGACTTTGATTCATGAACTGCCTGATATTCTCTGAGAATGTCATTGGGGGTGTATGTGAGTGGCGATGCAGGATGGCAGCGAATGTAGTCGTGGGCAAGCTAGGGTAGTAGTGAGTATATCGCGTGTCCACGGCGTATCCGGAAGTACTCACATATCCGAATCAGATGCTGGAATGTGATCCAGCAATGCAGCATCCGCTCCTTGACCTCGAACCACCACCATCTCCGGTAGGCGCCCGCTTATCGGAGCCCATCTATTTACCCTCCCCCCTCTAATTCACCCTCGTTTCCTCGCGTCAAGGCCGTCCAACTTGGCCCCCACATTCACTATTGTCGACCAACTCGACACCGCGACATAATCCCTCTTTCCCCTGGGTTTGAGGACCATAAAACACCCCTCCTCACTCTCGCCAACCAAGTGCCATCAATCGCAACCGTCGACCTCCCATGTCCCACTTTAGGCTCCATGGCCTCGCCTTTCCTTCCCCCTCTTGCCTGTCGCAGTAACGTGCCCTAGACCCCGGTGGTGAAACGCACGGGAGACTCCCTCGTGTGAGTCCAATGCGCGAAGTCGGGAAGCAAGCTCCGGGGCGCCTTTGGCCCCTGGGATAAATCCGTATTCTGTGAGGCACTGTAGGGAGGTGGAAGTGGAGGTGTTGCATGTGGAGGGAGGCTCGGGTCCAACTGTGGAGGTGGGGAACCTAACGCAAACAACACCAGCACCCTCTTGCTGGAAGGTGCTATGCGCCACCCATAGGTTTGCCCCCTGCTTTTCATTCTGGTAGTGGAGAAACAACAGACGAAGAAGAGAAGTGCCAGAAGTGGCCTGGATGATACGAGGAGGAGGAGGATACATATTCACTATTCCTACGACATTCATTTCCTACGGGATAAGCCCCTCACCCCACCGGTCCCCGAGGGGGGCCTATGAGTCGAAAACGAGGACCTGGACCAGGAGTGTCCATACCTACGAAGGAGGAAGCCTAGTTCGCCCATTGGGCCTCAAGTGAACAGCGGGTGGATGCCGGAGCAGGGAGCCACAAGGCACAGTATAGGTCCTGACTGATTTTCCTTGTAGTTATGGTCTCTGCATGTACTTTGAGTACGGAGCTTAAACAATCAGAATGGAAAAAAAAAAGATCCAGCAATGCAGAAGAGCCTCTCGGACATCTCGCTCGATCCTGGCTTCAGACACATGTGTGTAGCTTTTGATGGCGGTCTAGTTGCATTGTGTTTATGACTGAAATTTAAGGGAAATCCATTGGGAAGACGTGCTGGAAGGCATCATGATTCGGTGCAAAGCGTACAGGAGGTTTCATCAATTGAGATATGCACAACGATCAGCAACATAAGACCCTTCAAACCCACAGGACGCTATGCAGACGTGAACATACAATCATTACGCAGTTATTCAGAGCCTCCAAGAACGTCCAACATGCAGAGTGAAGTCGGGGCGACCGCAGAAGATCGTAAAGACCGTCTGACTTCTTGTACACTGAAAATCGCCCGCGCAAGTATCATGACCTGGTCGCCACAGAGTGAGATACTACAGCAAAAATTCGCTCCTCTGGGTGTCGCTGACTCCCGAGTACTACCTCGCCAATTGTGCATCTCCGGTGTGTATATTCATTCTCTAAGCTGGGATATTGTCTAAGTTGAACACCCCAGCGATGCGCATGCTGAAGATTTCTGCCAGCACACAGTCCATTCTGATTGTCCCAAGTGATCACTGGCCAATGAGAGCATTATCGACCTACAACTCAGATGCACCACCGTTCCAGATACAACTGGTTTGCCTCACAGCTTCAAGCTGCGGACACGTGCAACTCGTCCACCGTCGGTGTCACTGCGCATTCTGGTCAATGACACGCATCGATAACACAACCATTAAATATTCATCGAATCGTCTGGGTTACATATTCTCCGTCATGGGTCATCCCTAGCGTCACTAGTAGTTTCCAACAAGGATGGACTGGGTGCCCGGCGTGTAGCAGAATCCACTGTCCAGGTGTGTCCCGCAACTCGAGAGTTGGTTGCAGCTATGTCCGCACCTACAGGCATTTATCAGCTACTGTTGCATGATTAGAAAATCTCCCTATATGGCGCACGTACCCGGAGCGGTCGCAAAACCCGACGTTGTTCGTGGCCGAGATGCAGCTCGTGCCCGGTGCGTTGATGCACGTCGGTCCACCGTTATACACCGCGCAGGTTCCGCCACACACGTTGTCGTTGCGCGTAGTGCAGTATGTGACCATCGTGTTCTGCGCGTCGCGCGAGGTGAGGCCTTCAGGTGCGTTGACACCGGGAATGGGCTCGCCCACGAAGGTGAGGTTGGCGTCGGTCGTCTTGAGCCAGTTCGTCATCTCATCACGAGAGACGAGCTTAACGGGGACCCCAGCCTGTGTGTCGATGTCAGCATCATCGGAGAGGCGAGGTGTACAAGTACTGACCGAGGGCACTGCGACGGCGGCCGCGACGAAGGAGGCAAGGGTGGCGAGGGAGAGCTTGAATTGCATTGTAGAGCTGTAGGATTTGAAAGTAGGTGAGAACCTGCCGTTCATCTACATGCCCTGCGGCTTATATACTCCATTGCAAGGTTTCCCACTTTCCTGATAATTGGACTTTGCACCACCTCAACATTCCTGAAACACTATTCCGCGCCCGGTTCGCTTGGAGTCAAACATCTATGCATCAGGCATGTTTCTACCTGTTCGAAGAAGAGACTCTGTGGCGACTAGGTGGAGACTGCTGTCCAGTCGGATCCGAAAGACTGTACCCTCGAACTGCGACCTGGTTCTCCCGTCCTCCGGCGTGTGGGGATGAAACGTGATGACGTGTCACATTGCAGGGTGGGTGAACGAGTCTGATAATTGCGCAGGGTAACTGTGGTTACCGCAGCGCCATGCCTTGAACCTTGTTCGTGTCATCCTCCGTGCGCGACTCCGGAGGACGCTTTCTGGAGCAAAAAGCTTACACTCTCATCACAGTGTCCATAAGCATTGCATCACGACGCCTGCTCAAAGGTCACAAACTTCACAACCATCCGGCCTGCTGTGCGCTCCGCCATCGACTATGTGACGTCATATCTAGCCAAGCACCGATCGGTGTACTTGATTTCACACTGTGACCATCAGCCATTTTTGACATATGGACAGCTACCCTGGAACATCCTCTCGCTGGCGTTGGCAGCCGCATCGCGACTTCCCCGGAATCCAAGGCCATTGACGCTCTCGCGTTAAGTTGTTGCTTGTGTCGGGCGGGACGCGCCCGCGGATATGACCGTACGCGCTGAGGGTGGTGTCTTTGGCAGAAGTTGAAGTGGAGCAACAAACTTCTACGAAGTGGTCAAGGCGCGGACGCCGCAGTTCTGTTCACCATTGCATCTGGCAGAAGTCAGGTCACGCATCAAGGTGCGCACTGGCAGATATGGGGAGCACGAAATGATGGGGCTCATGGCATCGAAGTGCGCCTACAGCTCAGCTTGACGTGGGCAAGAGACAAAAGTGTTTGTATGATGTATCAGGCCGTAGCAATGGTGAGAGAGTCTCTGCTTTTGCTGCTCAGATCACCACTGGACTACTCAACTATTAACACGATAGCGAGAGGCATCCAGGTCTCAAATAGCGACACTGGGCCTTTTCCTGTCAACTGTGTGCGAATTGGTGCGGGCGCAGCCCTGATACGAGAACGCCATGTTCGGACTGGTGTGTTTCGAGTCTGCGTCGCCCGATTGTGCTCTGCTGCCTTCGCGACGCGACATGCGCGCTCGTCGATAGTCAACGACGAGAATTTCCATGGTCCTCCACAGGCGGTATTCATGTACATGGTAAAGTGCAGCGTCCAGTGCAAATACATTTGGATGTTGACCACGTGGCGTCTCAGATACCAAGGATCACACGGTGGTACGACGGTAATGCATTGTTCGATTGTTGACTGGTTCCTCAAGCCCAGGCTTCTTTACAGATTCCCCCATCTTGCACTACTATCATGCGGCAACCTCATGGTTCAGAAGGCGAATCGTGTGCAGCAGCCTCCGGGGAGCATGGGCTGCGACCTCGATCGCTCAAATCGACTCCGCGCACGGACGTAGCATGCACGGTGGTTCATACATCACCTTCATATGTATGTGGTCACCGCCTTTCTTTTCCTGCACGCAGGCTATGTCGCCTTCATATCTCACGCTGATCCGCTTTGATGTTTCCACGGTTGTTGACTGCTTCTCTAGATTCAACTGGCTAAGCTCCGGCAGTCCATCGATGCAGTGACCGGTACGATGGGTATAGCTGAACGTAAGCTGCAGAGCAACCGCCGGAACTGGCAAGTTTATAAGGGGCCAGCGTCGCCGTGTATCCCGCGCAATCCTTGTCAATCCATTTTCCCTGTAGGTCAATCGGCTTAAGCACTGTGCTCTTCATCATGGTATGTATCCCTCCGTGCTCCGTAGCGATACTTCATTGTTACGCATCAGCGTAGGACGCACCCCAGATACCGTCCCGGGTTGTGTGCGATCCTGCAGTTCGTCGTCCTCTGCGAGATCGTATTCGTGGCTGTGGGGCTAACGGTCTGCTGGGCAGCTTTGGAAGAGACTAGGGAAGATCATCGACTCACGAAGGCCAGAGCTACTTCACGTTTCTCCCCAAGAACATAAATGGGAACGTGCACTGGATCCGCTCCGCCAATGGCGGTGCTTTCCGTAGTACGGGACCTCTTCAAACCGTGGTGCGAGCGTGGAATTGTCAAGTTCGCCAAGATCTTCCGTCTGCCGAATGAGTAGGTGGTTCGCAGCCTCCAGTCAAGCAGAGCCAGCCTACGGACGTATGCGTTTGTAACCGTGCACATTAGCTATCACACCGTTCTTTCCTTACACCATGTCGCCTTCATCTCCCACTCTGATCCGCTTTGATAATCCTTTGGTCACTTGTCTTTCCACGGTTGTTGACTGCTTCTCTAGCTGGCTGGGCCTTCTCCAATCGATGAAGTGACCCAATACGACGGGTATGGTTGGACATAAGCAGCATGCAGACGCTGTCACCCACATCCGCCAGCCCAGTGCTATAAGGGTTCAGCGTTGTTGCGTCTCCCGCGACTACTGATCGTTATCGACCACGCTCTGATACCTTTCTAAATCATCCAACATGAACTGGGTGCATATTCCCCCCACCCTGTTCAAGCTATGAGTCGTTGACACATGTCTGCATACATTAGCCATTCACGATCACTCCCGAGGTATCTCATTCGACCTACGATAGATCATATTTGCGGGCAAGGGAGCTAACAGCTGCGTAGATGCTATGGTCGTCGCCGGACCTCGAGGGAACGGCCAAAGAAGGCGTGGATAGATTTATGTTCTTTCCCGGCTTGCCTGGACACAACTCAACGAACTGGGTTCGCACCGTCAATGGCGGTGCATTCGAAGAATGCGCACCCGGTATCGAAGTCGCTGAGCTCGCGCAAATGGCAACGATGCCCGAGACGAGCAAAGGTCCGGGCCCCAGGCTGCACGGCACCATATCTTTGTCGGTGCTAGATCGCATCCCTGTCGAAATCTTCGACCACATCATCGACCACATTCCTTACGCCCACCTCCCCGTCGCCGCGCTAGTGGCCCGATCCTGGTACGCGAGCGTCGTGCACAACTTGTACCGCATACTCGAGATCGACTCTCGCGAAGAGTACACGTCGTTTTGCCGACGCCTGCAGGCGTCCCCACGCGTCCAGCGCTGGGCAGCGGGCACGGTGGAACTCATCATCGGGAAGCCCCTCTCCGACCACAAAGCCAGGCCTTTGAATATGTATCTCGACTCCCTTCCTGCCGCCCTTTCTCGCTGGCTTCCGTCTCTGCGCAAGCTGACCATTCAGTCGGAGCTGCGCTCGCGGATGCAGCCTCTGTTCTATTCCTACCTCAAAGAGTTCCGTAACGTGGTCTCGTTGCGATTGACAGATGCCGAGCTGGACAACATCATGTCGCTCCAACGGGTTATCCACCCACTGCTTTCCCCTTCTGAGGACTCTCTCCCTCGCTCGGGTCCAGATTGGGGATAAGGGGCCCCCCGAGGCGAGGCGGCCCCGAGCTCCTTGTGACACCATCCGGCTGAAAAACCTCGCCCTCGAGTTCATTGAAGGGAAGAGTCTTAAAAAGATAGTAGATCTGCTCGTATCCGCTGCCATGTGTATTCAACTGGAAAGGTTCGCGGTGGCCTTGAAAGGGATCGTCAGGGAGGCGTTGCCCAGTCCCACCTCTAGCTTGGAAGGTAAACAGATCAGAAGGCTTCTCAAGCAAAGCGGGGTCGCTTTAAAGATCTTCCGCCAGCAAACCGATCCTGCTTACGGACTAGGTACGATATCTTCTCTCTTTCCATTTCTTAGGCTTATGGGTCTTGCATCCATCAGGATTCCCTTATTGCTCAATGAAGAGGAATACGGACTTGCGATACCTCGAACTACACACATACGTTAGACTCGACATCGACGCGGACGTGCCAGAAGGCGTCGATCTCACGGAGAAATTCTCGGAGTCGCGCTTGGGGCTCATGATCCCTGCACAATTCGGGCTCGCGCTCCGGTGGGGGTTCGGCGTGCGGCAGGTGCACCAGGACCTCATGGCGGTCCGGAGCTTCCGGGTCGAGCACGTCGTCATCCACCTCAACATCCTGCTCTTCGACCTCTACCTCAAGCAGGACGTACGGATGTTCATGGAGATGGTCACGAGCGGGCTGAACTGGACGCAGCCGCACCTTCACGATGTCATGCGCCGGCAATACTTCAACCGCCTGCGCCGCGTCGATATCATCCTCGACATGCGGCACGACAAGCTGTCGCACGAGCTGTGCACGCGGTATACGCCGATATCTGTCGACCCTGTGGTGCAGGAGCTCTTCAAGCCGTGGTGCGAGCGCGGAATTGTCAAGCTCTCCAAGATCTTCCGCCTTCGAAAGGAATAGGTGCTTATTGTCATGCACAATCGCTCTTCGAACACGTAGGATCGGTACCTTTTATCTGAATCAGCTATGCAGAAGCTGCCAGTGGAGCGTTCGTTCATTACTGCATTCTGACACATATTTCCTGCTTCTCGTAGCACAGTGATCCGAGTCGCCTAACAACATTGTGAGCCGCACCGGCAGCCTTGTTCCTCCCGGAAGCATGTCGAGTACAGCACTAGTTCATCTGTTTCCGATATGCAAAAGGATGTTGAGTACTTCTAGCCAAATATGCTGACTAAGTGATTCAAAGCGAAGTGTGTCCGGTGTCCCTTGGCTGTCGACCGTGGCCGCCACAAAGGCGATTCCCCGAAAACTGCATCCCCCGAATCGACTTGCCTTCCCTTCCGCCCGTCGTGCCCTTCGCCGCCCGACGTCGCGGCCTCGAGCTACTTTCGTGTCTTCGCGACACCCTCGCCGTACTGCACAGAAATCGGATCGCCAGGACCCTCTACGCCAAGTCCACAGGTGCCTGGGGAGGTAGTAACGCTATTACCTGGACTTCCTCAGCTGATCTAACGCAGATCAGGGCCTCCTCGCACGCGAACGTGTATTTTTAGCTCTTTGGCAACGCCGCGCCATCTAAACAAACCTAAGGAGAAAGTGTCGTCGTAACGTGGCCGTCAGCATGCGAGTCGATGGTGAGTTCGTGCCTGAAGTTCATGACGATACAAATCTCGTGAGCTTATCAACAGCGAGTAGTTACGTGACGGCACCTCGCGACGCCCGCAAGGCTGGGTTAGTAGCGAGCAGCCGTCCAGAGGCCTCGATGAGGGAGTTCAGGCCTTTCGCAAGCCGTGTGTCCCTGCGGCAGAAACGGAGAGCAGGACGATCATCGCAGCTGGAACGTCTGATGGCCGGACATGTCTGACCGCTACCGACTAGGAATCCTCCGCATCATAGAGGACACTGCTCACTAGGTCGAAGATCTCTTCGGTGCCAGTGGGCGCCGCTAGTCGGGGTGGCGTGACACTGTCGCATGCATGCGCACCCACGATCACTCGCCGTCCCCTTCGTGATAAGTGTGTAGGTGGTATATAAGGTATGCATCCACGCTGGAAGCACACGTCCTCCTCGATATCACCACTGGAACGGACATCCTGCTATCTAGGCCTCCATCTACACAACACACATCACCGCACGATGCGCGTCCTCACCCTCCTCCTCGCCACCGCGCCCCTCCTCATCCTCTCCGCGCCCGCGCCCCGTCCAGAACCCGCCCTCGCGGCAGAGGTAGATATTGTGGCGCGCCAGGGAGAGTGCAGCAACGGGTGCACCGGCTCATGGTGACCGCTGGAGTCCGGGAGATATGCATGGCCAAGGTAAAGGCACGGTATGTCTCTCTATTTGCTGTATGTCTGTCCACGCACTCAGTTGTCGCCGCAAGCACCACGACATCACGCAATGAGTCAAGGAGTCCACTGGGGCGGGGCATGGAGAGCATGTGGATGACCCGTCTTGTCGGCGCATATACCGCATCCTTAGGTACATAGCATGATGCCTACAACCCAAACCCAAACAAGAGTGAAGGAAGCCCGCTACGCCCGTGCTTCCCAAGGCACCTGGTCCCGCCGCCGATCAGGCACCATCTCAGCCTCCGTCTCCGTCAACGTGTCCAACCTCGAAGATCTGCACACACAGGTCCGCTGTGAGCCGGAGCGCGGAACACGTACTCTGCACGCACCTCGTCCGAAATCACGCTCTACGCGTGGCTGCTCAGAACGAACCTGGGTCGCCGCCGTCTCCGCGGTCGAGCATCGCGGGCTCTGGTGCGGGCGCGGCAAGGGCGAGGGCAGCGGCGCATGCGAGGAAGAGAGCGGTGAAAGTGAGACGCATCGTGGACTAGGTTTGGTCGGTGTCGCGTGAGGTGGAAGATAAGTAGGAAGCTTTGGGGACGGGCCGTCTTATAGACGGGTGTGGGACCGGCTGTCTCCGTCTCCGTGTCCGTGGTGTTGGGCATGGCAGATGGAGATGGCGTTCGCACGCACGCCACTGCACATCAGATGTTGGGAGGTGGCGACGCCGCGATGGGCCACTCACTCCCAGGCCGCCACGGCGAGATGTGCTTGGGGATTGCACGCGTCCGTCGCCTGTGCAGAAACCGACAACGCCCCTGCAGGTCGAAATGGGCATGCCGTTGCTACTCTGTACGTGATTCCTGTTCTGTGTTTCCGCGTAAATACCAAAAGCCACACTGCAGGGGCCACCGCACAGCGCGGACACGTGGTCTCACCTCAACTGTCTGCGCCCCAAACCTGTTCGTCCGTTCGTCGCCTGTATATTTCATAGACAGGCGAACCACTGGTTGGCAGGTTGGCCGGACTGATGAACAGGAAGGCTGTGCGATACCACGCAGACGCAGACGAGGGCAGATCCGTATTGGCCAGTGCGTCCTTTCCACGGCTTGTGACATCATCCACACAAAACGCCTCCATCCGCGGCCCATCTGGATAGTGGGACTCAGAAGAAGAGACGACTGTCTTGATGGTCGTTGAGGCAGCGGCGCACGCACCCTTCTCGCTCGGAGCAAGGTGGCACGACGTGTGGCTGTGTGACAGACGTCGTGGAAGTGCGCGTCGACGGCCTTGGGACCACGGATCCAGGGGCTTCTGCGGGGATCGTCCTCCGGTGTCCTTCATGCGCACACTGTGACACTCGGACTTGGAACGAACCTTGCCGTCGCTGAATGGCGTTTAGAAAGACCGGTGCTGCTGGCGCTCAGCTCTATCGAGCGCTCATCTTGCACTTCCCACGTCGCGACATCCTCTCATCGACGTCCACCAGGTCCGCCAGGTGGGTATGTTTGTGCTCTCGATGTGACGAGGACGAGGCAGCGATATGATGTGAACTTGTTCCCTATTACCAGAACGCACCGCGTCGTGACTCGTCACCAAGCGTACACCCTGAGTTTGCCCTCCTTCTCCTACTGCTCACAGTTGATACTGAAACAGCAACGCACAGGGGATCTTCAATCATCACGATAATCGCCATTCGCTACACATATTTACCCATCCGCAACTCATCCTGTGCCAGCACACCGGCCCGGCGATCTGCGAAACAACTGCATTCACGCCACCACCTCAAGTGCGACAATAAGACTCGAAAGTCCGGGCTTCGCGCACGCAAGCTGGATCTGTCTGCGCTGGTCGGCTCGTATGCTCTACGACCCGCAACCCCGCATCCGTCATTGTGCGTTCCCGAACCTATGAAATCGCACTATACCCACCCCTCGCCCGCACCATCGTGTTCCAACAATCTGTAGGAAATAGGACGATACCGACGGGCGTGCGACAATTCACTGCTAGGTGCCTATTGATACAAGTTAGTCCCCTTCCCATCTCGCGAGCCTCCCCGCCCGCTCCGCACACCTCCAATGTGTATTTCTCTCGGAGAACTGGTGCGGGCCCACCCGAAGTGATGTGTAATGATATGAGTCCCTCTGAGCGCATAGCGTGTTGACGAGCGATTGTTATAGTTCTTCTGATTGCCTCGCTGCGTGTTTGGTTTTCCCGCCAAACGATTGTTGACGCAACTTGCCTTTCTGCAGGCTTCCTGTGCCAGAGATGGACGCGTACCCCGGTATGTGCTCGCCCGAGGGGTACGAACGGCTTACTTCGCCCACATAGCACACCAGACCGCAAACCTCCAGTCGCGGCTTCCCCACTGGCATTGGACCAGTTGGCACACCTCGACCCACAGATGCAGATGTAAGCTTCGTATTATCGCGACTCCCGCGCACCCGTGTCGAAGCGCAATGATTTCAAAATACGCCTTCTTGATTCGAACGCACCGCGTTGTGACGTACAAAACCAAACCAATTTTCTGAGGCTCCCCTCACTGAGTCCCTTCGAATCACACACTGATACTGCACTCTCTAGGCATCTCCTGCTCGCGGACCCATCTATCGAGTCTGCAATCTTCGGAGTTGCGTGCGTGACGAAGTCGGATGGGATGGCGGGTAGTATGAGTCTGTGTCTACATACATAACGCACTGGCTCTCGAAGCAGGGGAATGCTCGCCCATGCGCGATAGCATCGTACATAAGTCTTCTAATATATTGCATCACTATTGACTAGGACTACTTGCTGTAACAACATCTACTGTATCTTGATGGTGCCATGAGGCACCCTGTTCCTAGGACAGATGCCCCCTTCCACATTACTAGGGCATGCCCTGCCTCCTTTAGGAGTGTTACCCCGCTCGTTCAGTTTTCTGCTTTCATTCCTGTCAAGAGTGTGCTGCCACCGCGCTAATATAAAGAGGGACCTGGTGAAAGCATCATATGCCAACCCCCCTTCTTTCCTACTCCCGTCTTCTCTCAAACCCTGCGCTATAGTGCCGGCGAAGCAAGGCAAGCAAGGCCAGTTTCGAGTTTGACGGTAAGCTTGTCTTGCAGTTACGACAGTACCATAATAAAGGCTCCCTGACGAGCAGTAAGTAGTTTGACCTCTGCTCGGGACGCCGCATCTTGACCTCGTACCACCACCATGTCCGATAGACGCCCACCCCCATTGACCACTTCCCCCCGTCCCCCCGCCCGCAACGAGGGCCCTCCTGCCGACAAAACACCCTCGACCGCTCGACCCGGTTCGACGAGTGCTGCAGCGGCAGGCACATCGCGAACCGCGGACTATAACGCTCGCCCTAGTGGCAGCGAACGCAAAGCCAGCGCGTCTGGCATAACCCGCACGTCCTCGTGGTGTGAACGTACCAAGGGCAGTCCTAGCTCTCCCCTCGGGGAGGGCTACAACCCCCCTCCACCCACCGGTGAAACCGTGGTTGTCATGGTTGCAGACACTCCGGCGTTGACTCAGTTGGCGTCGGAGACGGTCCCCATCAGGAATCGCGGTCCCCTTGAATATATGCAAGGGGTCTCACCAATATGTAGTCGTGAGATCATCGTCTCGCGCGAGAGCAATCGAGAGGTCGTAGGCTCACAGGTGCTCAAATTTGAGGACACATCTCATGTCATGAGATGCTATCTCACGCCATATATTTGGTGCATATTGCTGCTCACCTGAGACCATTTGTGAGTTGACAGCCTGCATCGCCGCCACTAGCGCATCCACAACTCAGCACGAGCACCGCAGTGTGAAGTCCTTGTATCAGAATAATTGAACTATAAGATGAAGTAGTACATTAGTAATTCACTTCCATTTGCTGCTGCACCACTGCAGACACCAGCCCTTTATGTTATTCTGCCGCTGTTCACTGTAATGTTTACCGCCATTTATATTGGACTCTGATGTGTTCGTCACCTAATACTACTCGAACTTACCTATAAGTGTCTCGCTCGCATCAGGACTCATGAAAAACAGCCACGACAAGCACCACCGGTGCGATGTGGCACTAGCTTCAACTCCGCCACAGTCCCATATGAACAAGAGGCTCTTGTCTGAGATGTCAGTCTACCAATCAATGACCCATGAGGCTGGCGTCTCACTGTTGCTCATTTTCGAGCTACGTGTCTCACCAAGGCTCATCCCTGAGACATTGTGATCCGATCACAGATCAAGTCTCATAAGTGACCCTCGTGCTCACTGAGGGTGCCCTATGAGCTCTTTGTCGGGGTCCGGTTTTCCTGATGCCCTCTACCTTCCCTCAGGTAGAGGAGGACTTTGTCTTTGACTATGGAATACCTGCGTCTGCATCAGAAGCCCCTGTCCCGTTGCTCCCCGAGGGAGCACATTGGGACAATCTCCCTCCCACGCCTCAACAGCCGGAGAGAGCCGCGTCCCCCGTGGACACGGTAATTAAAGACGCAGATGATGAGGTACACCCTTATCATCCCCGTTCACACGGTCGTGGGAAGTCTCACACCTCGTTGCAGGGCGACGAGAGTAGTGACAACGAGTCCACTGACAAGGAAGATGACCGCACGCTGCGGGCTTGCAAGAAGGGCGGGTCTGGTAGCAAGCCGTTGGGAGCTGCCTCAGGAGGAATCTCTGAGGTAACGACACTGAGCGGGGTCTCCTACGCGGGGCCCTCTCGAGAGGCCACTCCGGCGGTCTCTTCGAAGAGTGACATCGAGGTCATCGAGACCGCGGATTATGCTCTTTACCAGGCCATTCCAGGTAACACACCATATACGGTGATTTCAGCCATCGCTCGTACGCTCCGTGACGCCTGTGAGATCCTCGCTTCCGGTTCCTCGGAGCTAAAGAAGGCCATGCTCGACGATGTCAAGGAGAGCATTCGGCTGGGGTATCCACTGGAGGTCTACCACTCCGTTCAGATAGGACAGCACATTGCAGTGCTTGCCCGAGAGTATGCCAGTGTGGCTCCTAAGGAGCACATCGCTGAGATGAACAGGCGCTTCAACAACAACGTCGTTGGCCCTGCTCTCAACCAGGCCATTCAGGCTCTGGAGGATCGCAACATGATTGTGAGGGGATTCAACAGCGCTCGTGACATTATGCACGAGATCGGCAGGGATACTTTCGGTAAGCCAGGAGCCGTCCAGCAGCACATGGAAGCCGTGGGTAACACCATGGAGTCCATGAGGAAGGTCATCCACATGCAGGTGGAGCACACGGGTGAGGAGAATCGCTCACTCAAGGCTCAGGTCGCGGCGCTCACAGCGCTGCTCGAGCGGTCGAACCAGAATACGGTCGACGTGAAGGCGATGATGAAGGAGCTTCGCCAGGAACTCGGTAGCCTCAAGGCTGCTACCACGGCTAGCACTAGTTATGCCGGCATCTCTGCACCCAAGGGTGCGCCTCCCAAGCCTACAGAGCCTTCTGCTCCTACCCAGGACCCGCGGAAGTGCCCAGCACCCGCCCTGATGCCTGCCCCTGGGGGCGCGTCCAAGGATGGTCCCCCGCCTCCAAAAAAGGCGCGTGGGGACAAGGATGCTGCTCAGGCGGCTGCGCCCGGCCCGGAGGACGGAGAGATCACAGAGGAGTGGAAGATGGAGTCAGTCTCTGACTGGGCCCGTCTCCGCGCTGCTGCAACCATCGGTGAGCTCGCTCCCACCATTCAACTCAGCGAGGTGTCGGCCATCGCTCGGGGTCTCGGCCTTGACACGCGCCCTGCGGGTGCACACTTCTCAGCCGCTGCGCAGCCTGTGGGCACCAGCGTTATCCCAGCGGGTCAGAAGGCGATTACTGCCGGCCCGGAAGTCAAGGCAAAGCCCGAGAAGAAGGAGAAGAAGGGCAAGCCAGTTGAGCACGTGCAATACGCGGGCACTCGGCAGCAGATGGTCCGTACCCTAGCGGTGCGGAGCTCCGTAGCTTTCAGCGGGGGCATTCCCAGTGTCACCAGCAACGACATCATCGCTGCAGCGAAGTCAGGCCTCACCGCCGCCACCATGAACGTGCCCCTCAAGGCCGTCATCAAACATTCGGGCAAGGACACCATTCTGGAGTTCTTGGCGCGCCCCTCATCTGAGGAAGTGGTCAGAGTGCGCAACTCCGTCGTCAACATGTTAGCACTGAAGTTGCTGGGCACGGTGGCTTCAGTGGACTTCGCATCACCGCTCATGCGGGTCGGGATTGAAGGCTTCCCCAAAATGCGCCAGATTGCAACTCTGGGTGGCCGCACCACGGTCGGGGAGTATTCGCAGCACGAGGTGTGGGCGGAGCTCCAAGCAAGCGCCAGGACGGACAAGCAAACGAAGGAGTTCGCTGATTTCATTCTGGAATTCACTTCTGTGCCAGTCGCAAAATTCGAGGGCAACCCAGGCGGATCAGGGGTCTGGGCGTGCTACGTCAAGGACCCGGTGCGCGGCTCCATTTCGGAGCACTTCTGCTCAGATAAGTTCGCAATCAAACTATTTGGTCGTGCTTACCATATCCGGCATCTCTCGGCCCGGAACTCAATGCCCTCTTGCACGAGGTGCTGGCGGTGGGGTCATTCCACCGGCCAGTGCTCGCAGATGGGCATGTTCTGTGGCCGTTGCGGCTCCAAGCACCAGGACCTCGCGCACGAGAGCTCTGCTCTGTGCTGCGCGGGAATCCGACTCCACAGTGGCAACGCTCCGTACGAATGTCCGCCGGAGCACGCCTACTGCCCCAACTGCAAGGCGAAGGGCCATGGCCCTTCGGACTGCATCAACTGCAAGTTTTGGCAACACTCATCAGAGAAAAAGTGGATCAAGAACCACTCTGCTCGCGCGGAGTCAGTGAAGGATCAACTCGCGGGCGAGAAGAAGGAGCTGGACTCCATCAAGAAGATGCTCAAGGAAGCTCTGAAGGCTTCTGAGGACGCAAAGAAGACAGCGGAGACGGCGTTCATCGAAGACGTGTCTCAAGGACTTGCGGAAGTGACCGGTATGGTCATGGACACATAATCTCGTGAGTAGTTGCCTTATTAATGACAACCTACAACGGGGCTGAATGGGGGGCTTCAGCGCACAGCGCGTCCCCTTCTTTACCGGAGCCACTTGACCGGAATGCAGAGCTGAGAGCCGCAGCGGAGCGGTTACTAGCAGGGATTGATCAGGAGTTGGGAGTGGAGGCAGAAGGCGATGTGGAAGCCGGCCCCGCTCTAAATTTAGATCATATTTTATACGGGCACGAGGGTGCACCGGAACATGTACATCAGGACATGGAAGTGGAAGCCGAAGCGGCTCCACAATATACTATTCAGTGCGTATCTGCGAACGTACAGAAGTCACACGAGAACACCACCCAGCTTCTCGAAAAGTATCGGGATGCAGACATTATATGTGTCCAAGAAATATTCCGGGGAAAGATCAAAATGGTCGTCTCCAGCAAAAATAAGAAAGGTGATGTGTATGAACAAACATGCGCACACCGTAATTTTGTGTGCTACGGAGCAAGCAAGGACTCGAGGGTGGCAACATATGTCAACCACAAATGGAGGGGCGCTTCACCTCACGTCATCACAGGTAATGTGTCACACAATGACACATTATTAGTTAGCATCAATACACCGGATGGGCCGTTTACGGTCCTTAACGTGTACAATGACAGCAATGAGCATGCAGCAGTCTCACACTTGCTAAATGTCTCGGCGCACCTTCCTCCTATCTCTATGATGTGTGGAGATTTTAATTTGCACCATGCCTCGTGGGACAAGTGCACACGGGAACACAACATGAACCTGCCTCATGCTCAAAAGAGCGGAGAATTAATGGACCTCACCGCTGAGCTCCAACTCCTTCTGGTCAACAGCGAGGATGGACCGCCTACATGGCAGTCAAATAATGCTGCATTGCCTCGCTACACACTGGATTTGGTGTGGAAGAGAGGTGATTACGAAATACAGGACTTCAGGGTTCAACACGGTGCTAGGCACAAGAGTGATCATTCGCCCTTGGTCTGGAAAGTTGTAGCGGGCGGAGCGCCCAACATTGAACCCACACTTGGTCGGGTTTCCAAGGGCTCTTGGAAATTCAACGAAGATGTGGCTAAATTAGTCGCGGGCCTCCCACTTGAATGGGAAAGCGCGCAAGACATTGAGAACACTGGGGAAGCATTATTTTCCGGTATTCAAGAGCTCTGGAAGAAGCATGCTTCCAAACCTAATTGCACCGGCCGTTCCAAGACGTGGTGGAATGAAGAGTGCGCACAGGCCTCCAAAAGTCTGCGCTTAGCCCGTAAAAGGACTAAGGTATTACGAAAGCTAAGGGGTTTAGCTTTCCGCACACTTGGACGGCAAAGCGTCCAGTATGAAAGGTACAATGACTTACATGATACCATGCAAAAGGGCGTGAAATCTGCATGCCAATGGGTAGCCGCTGCTTCCAAGCACGCTAAATGGGTCTTCTTTGACAAGATCATCGCTCACACGCACCCGCAACTCATATCAAATTATGTGGTGTGGACGTGGCCGAGACGGCTTGACTCCAGTGTGCAAATTAAGCGCGCTGATGGCACCATCATAGATAGCCAGGAAGACCTGCAAACAGAATTCTGAGAACAGTTCACTCTGTCGGTTCCCCGACAAGTGGACATGAGCATCATGGAAGAGCTTCCTAAATGGGAAACTCGGACATTCAATGACATCTCCAATGAAGAGATATCTGAGAACCTTGCGGACACGAGTAACACCTCGGTCGGCGGGGAAGACCACATCAATTGGCTATGGGCTAAGACCATATTCCATTGCATAGAAAAGAAAACAGATGAGAATGACAATGTCACGTATATACATTGGGGACCTAAGGTCTACCAATTCTTCAAAGCCTTCTTTAATGCTTGCATTAAAAAGCACAAGTTCCCCACTGCATTCAAGCGGTCCATAACGGTAGTAATCCCTAAGCCTAACAAGCCGGATTACACTAAAGCTAAAGCATATCAACCGATATGTCTCCTTAGTGTGTTTGGCAACTTGCGAAGCGCATGCAATTTGATGCTCAGAAATTTGGCATCATGCATCCATGCCAATACGGCGGTACAATGCAACATAGTACCACTGATGCTGGCATCAAAGTTGTGCATTTTGTGCATGAAGCCTGGGCACGAGACCTCACTCCTTCAATGTTGCTGTTGGATGTGTCTCAGTTTTACCCATCTCTAAATCACAACATTCTTGTTGCGATGTTGAGGCAGGAAGGATTTGTGGAGGACTTAGTGGAGTTCTTCACTGATTATCTAAAAGGCCGATTCACATGGTACTTATTCAATGGCAAGCTCACGGACTCCACTCCCACACCATTGGGAGTGGGCCAGGGGTCAGCCTTCTCACCAATGGGATCGGGGCTATACATTGCTCCAATCTTACATAAGCATTTCCCAGTGGATCGCAAGATGCCTGGGAACAGTACACTGAAGTTCTATGTGGACGACAGTGCATTCATGGTAGCCGCTCCGTTGAAATCAACGATACAGTGCAACATCACGCAGGTGGAACTCAATGTGGAGTACCTGCAAGTTATGTTCCACTCTCTTAACGGTGACCTATTACGGGTCGGGTTGGGAGTGGAAGCGGATAAAGTGGAAGTCATGCACTTCTGGAAGAAGCGGAAACCGTGGAAGCCTGATAAGCCCACAGGCCCCGATGTCGTGATCGAGATTGATCGAAAGATCAATCGTATCATTCCCAAGTTATCAATGAGATATTTAGGATTCTTTTTGGATCCCAAGTTGTCATTCAAATCTCACATCCGCTTCTATGCGGCCAAAGTGGCTAGCACGGTGTCCACTCTCACCATGTTAGGCAACTCTCTCCGGGGGTTTACCCCCATGCAAAAGAGACAATTATATATAGCACATGTGCTTCCGCTCATGTGCTATGGTGCGCACCTGTGGTGGAAGCCTGGGTGGAAAGGGATTGGCTGGATTGCGAAAGAAATGCAGGGCGCGCAATCCCGAGCCGTCAGATGGATCATGGGGGCGTTTCAAATGACCACGATTGGAGCCATGGAATTGATCGCCGGAGTGGTTCTGGTGAAGGTGAACATCACAAGGTACATGGAGAAGCATGCTCTCTGTATCAAAACTCTGCACCCAGGTCATCCCACCCGGGCGTTAATGAGTCATGAGTGGGAACTATCGGATGTTCCCACATCTGATCTCAATGCTGAAATGCCTTTCCGAGTAGGAAGGCATACTAAATCAAAGTCCCCCATGGTGCACTTTGAAAGAATGGCTAAAACAATGGATGAAAAATTCCATGTCTTAGCATCAGTTTGCAGGCCTGGCGACAGGTTGATTGACCGAGATGGTGATGATGCCATCGAGCACGTGTTGTTTTATCGTGACAAGAGGGATAATCATGATGACGACATTAAATCCATCCCAAGAAAAAAGGGAGGAGAAGACGGAAAAGTCGGTGATGACTTCAAAGACTGGATTCATAACACATGGACGCCTGCGGCGTCCACATACATGCATGATAGGAACGTCCTGATGATATGGTCAGATGGGTCTGTCATCCCTGGAGAGGATGAGGGGTATCTTCAGGTTAAAGGCAAGCCAAACTTGCAAAAAACAAGGGTGTCAGGCGCATATGTCATTATGCGCAATGATGAAATGGTCTCGGAGGACTCTTGGATGTCCGGTAAATGTACGAGCTTTGACGCGGAGGTGCAGGCATGCTACCTCGGCATCAAAGCGGCAATGGAAGTGATCCGTCCATTGGATCACACTATAGTTATTGCCAGTGATAATATTGGCAATCTGCGGCGCGCTATGAAACCCAGTGGGGTTGGCTCCGGTCAACTTCACGGTGTGTGGATCAGTGAATACTTGAAGGAAATGAACCATAAGGTTGTATTCCTATGGAGCCCATCTCATGTTGGGATTCAATGGAACAAGTATGTGGATAAACTTGCTTCCAATATAAACAAATCAGATGAACCTTTGCCTGATTACAAATCATTTGCTTTCCGGGGACAAGAGATCCGCCAGAAAGTAATAGATGATTGGTCGGAAATTGCCGGCCTCAAATATAAAGTCAAGCGCACACCAGTAGCGGGAGTTCCGGGTGTCCCTGACAAATCCATTCGCACATGTCACAGTGCTTATTTAGGGTATGGTTTGTGATGGGATGAGGGGTTAAAGCCTCGCACCACGGGCAAATCACCCTTCCTATCCTTAGGAAAAGTCGATCTTAGCAAGACAAATGCGGACGGCGAGGACAAAATTTATGAGGAACTCATGTTCCCCACTAAGCTTCGTAACAAGGAGGTAGCCCGATTCACGTGGGTTATCACTGAACATTTCCCATGCGGGGAGTACAAGAAGCGCTTTAAGCTTCTCCAACCGGGAGAGTCGGATAAATGTCCGTGCCTCCTTTGGAACGGATACCGGGAAACCCGAGATCATATAATCTTCAAGTGCCCGTATTACATAAGGCACAAGAAGTATGAGCGCAAGCCGTTTGTGGGCCCGTTTTCTAAACGGGATCTCGCAAAAGGCAAGTCTTGGTATTCTAGACATCAACGGGGATGGTCCTTGCTTGATGTCTTGCAATTCCTTCAACTCAACCCGATGGTTGGCACATTTGAATGGGCTGAGATCCTTTCCAAATGCAAGGAGGATCGCGCTCAGGGCAATGAGCACACCATGGCGTGGGCTAGGCTGGAAGCGCACACAGTGTGGCGCGCTGGCAAAGTTCTGGAATTCCAGAAGGAATGGGATGGGCTTTCTGAAAAGGAACGTAAAAGGACCCATAAGGAAGCCCATAGGAAGTATGCGGCGGCATTCGATCCGTCGAAGGCAGAGAAGTTTGCAGAAGAACTGTACAGAACGTGGCAGTACAGGGACACTGAAGAAATTCGGGAAGGCAGGCGCAAAGCGTTTGAACGAAATGAACTAGTGGATGAGCCATTTGTCCATGTTCCTATCCGTGGGGTCATGGACCTCGATTACGGAGCATTGGGAGAGGAAGTAGTTCCCCCGTCACAAGCGGAGGAGCATGAAATTGCCCCAGTCAATCACGAGGATCCTATCCTTGACTTCGCCCCTCGCGCCTCTCAGTTAGAGGAGGAGGAACTTATTACTGCACATCTAGACCAAGGGTGGGTGGATTTCCCTCATCGGGGATTCATCTTACCTGAAGGGCGGTTGTTAGATGCAGAAGAGAGGAATAATGAGAGGTTGATCAATTTCTTCGGCATCCTACTTATTGCAACACCGCCCCCTGCGGCGGCGGAAAGAGATGACTGATTGAATCAGTATGTACTCTGCATGTACTTAGGGTATGGAGTATAAATTCGTAGAATTAAATAAATAAATAAAAAAGACCTCTGCTCGGGAGTCAGGTGTGCAAGCGGGCCGGCAGCTCGGCGACCTGCACGTGCTTACACACGTCAGGCTCAATCTACAGAGCGAAGCTACAGCAACGACCGCTGGCATGAGTTACAATTAGCTTACCTTTCCATCCAACACCTTGGAATGCAACTCTGTGTTGACGACCTCCCTCCAGAGCTCTGGCAGCAAGTCATTCAACGTCTCCCGCAGCCAGATCAATGCACCTGCCGACTCGTCTCTCATGCCTTCCACGAACTCGCCACCAGCCTAGTGTTCGCGAAAGTCACTGTCAAGTTTGGAGACTGGGACGTCTCGGAACACGACCAGCATGGACCCCTAGATACCGACCAGCTGGAGAGGGTCATTGCCGGTGAAGCTGAGTCGTTCGAGGTCCTCGAGAGCATTGTCAGAAACGAATGGATGGCGGGGATGGTGAGACACCTGGAGGTCCAGGCGTTCGAGGTGTACGACGCGGTGAGTGATCTCGGTGAGTACCCCCACACTGTCGTCAGTCCTCTTTGTGTGACACTCGTTGATAGGTGGACTCACCACCGCCCTTCGCTCACTTCGACAACTGCGTTCGTTCATTTGGCACGGAGAAGCCCCTCCTCCCTCTCTTGACCTGATTATCACCCTGAGCACGTTTTGTCCACATCTTCAAAACCTCTCCCTGCCGTAGGTCGCTTTGCCGTCGCTTCTCGTATTCGCTCAGCGATTAACAGCATGAAATGCCTCCCGAACCTGCCTCTGACGGCATTTCGCTCTCTGCACTCCATCTCGGTTACCTCCGCGGACTACACCCACGAATTGATCGAACACACGCTCTCCGCGAAACACTGCACGGCGCCCATGCCCTACCTACACACGGTACAGCTGCCGTACACCACGCCCTCCGACGTCCCGCTCTCCTTGCTGCCGAACCTCACGCACCTCGAGCTCGTCTCGATGCACTCCTACCTCGGGCTCGGCGCACTCCTCCGGCAGGTCCCGCAGCTCCGTTCGCTCGCGCTGTTCTCGCCCGTGCACGACCAGGAGCAGATCTTCGTGGAGCTCGCGGCAGCCAAGGCGGACGTCCCGCGCCTTGCTGCGCTCGCGCTGCAGGGCCCGGGCGCGCCCGTAACGATCGCGAGCCCCGCCCAGCTTGCCCAGCTGTGCGTGTTCCTCCACGGCCGCCCTGCGCTCCGCAGGCTTTACTTCACGTTCGAGATCGCGACCGAAGATCTCGCGGTGTACCTGAAGACGGTGGCGACGCTGAAGAATATGGAGATCTTTGACCTTCGGATGCAGGACCAGTGCTACGACCGCGCATTCCTTGCTGCTCTCGCACAGTACCTGCCCGCGACGCTCTCCGCGATGAAGCTCACGAGCTCAGGACTGCTCTCGGACAAGGATGCGTTCGTCGACTTTGTAAGTGCATGTCCACCTTCCGTCAGCCGCAGCTGATACACGGTTGCAGTGGTCGTACTTTTCCGCCCTCGGCTTCCTCTATGTACGTACGTGGGACGACACGACCGTCTCCGCCGACGATGTCATCCGCGGCGCGCGGAAGGTGGAGCTCGTTGGGTACAACGGGTTCTTTCACGATGTACGGTACGAGCCCGACAGCGCTGATGGCGTGAGGGCAGTCGCCACGCCGCCGTGGTCACCACGGAAGACGGCGTTGCGCGGCGTGGATGACTTTAAGTGCGAGGGCTGGGAGTGGCTGATGAGGCATCTAACGATCGAACCATGAACGGTGTGGATGTATGTTTCTCTGGGTTTGGGGCCTGTTTCGGGAACTTATCGTCATCTGACGCTGCGGGGGTGCGGCTTGCTACAATTGCTGTCATCTTAGTGGATGTTGAATACCACAAAGGCCACGTCTACGGACGTAGTTGCGCTCAGAGCTCATTTGATGATCACATCGAGACGAAGGCCGACTCGCAATCTCGCTCGTCACCACGGTAGGAGTATGCAGGGAAACGAATCATCTGTTCGGAAGGACTACATCCGTATCTGCAGTTATTATTACTCAATTCTGTCCCAATTGAACCAATAGAACATCACAGCATGAAGACAACGTTCCTAGACCGAAAGCACAAGGAAATGGGGTGGTATCCAGCAAACATGGTGGGCAGAAAGGACGATGCAACGCTTCTCGCGGATGGTCTTGGCATACATGAACAAATGTAGGATGAGAGCAGCGGTTCGGAGGTACGCGAAGGAACGCCTTGCCGATGCTTGGCGAGTGAGTGAATCAGTGTGATGAGCGACACGAAGCACGGCCGAAGTAACTGCGCACTCACTTCACTTCAAAGCCATCCACTCATCCGACTACCGTCACCATCTCAGAATGATGCAGGCCCACCGTACTCGCCCTGCCTCTTCTCCGGCTGCACACTCTCTCTTTCGATCTTCGGGTTCGGCAGCGGGATGCGCGGGTGCGCGGAGACGAAGACGGCGAGGACGCCGATGACGAGAGCTGCTGTGAGGGCGATGCGCATCGTCAAGGTCTGAGCTCAATGCTAGTTGAGGATTTGTCGAGAGATGCACTGCGGGAGTGGTATGGGGTTTAAGAGTGCGGGTGTAGTTTCCATTGCAACGTGAGCCATGGGGCTAGGAAGTCTGGATCTGATGGTCGCGCTGGTGAATCGGCTCAGCATCCTCGGTGATGTGGCGGGAAGGGACTTGTACTGGTCGAGCTTTGCAGAGGTTTTCATACTAAGTACTACTGAATGCCTTTCCGTAGAGGTTTACAGCGCATTCTATCCTGAATCCGCGCTACAAATCTCTCCGGCACGTCGGCTTATCTCGCTTGTCGTGCTCCCCCGTTCCAAACCTTAATCTGGAAGGAGGATCGGACCTCCCCTTCTAGGTTGAAAAGCATAAACATACCGTCGGCATTCGAATTCTCGACCTCTCGTTGGCTCGCACGACCATTCCCATCACAACAGTTGCCTCCAACACTGTCTACATCATACATTGCTCGTTGTCGCCTCGGTTTAGCATCCCTCGATGTCCTCGCGAACGCAGCGATGTTCAATGTCCGCTCTAGCTTTACCAGCGCCTCAAAATTGGTGGAACCTCGCTCATTGACTGCAGGACGTGTTTTCCCGCGGCACGTCCGACTCTCTAGCAGAAGCCTTCGGCTCGAAGGTCGACGCTGCCAATGGTTGATTGGTCCCGTCAACTTCCCCAGAAGGCTGGAGACTGACCCCATGCTGTTGATCATAGAGAGAGGTCCGTCTGTTTACGCTGTCAAATGCACAACGCTCAGCAATTTCTCGTTTCAGCAGAGACACAACCATGTCATTGGATATCTCTCGACTGCGCGTTCTATATCCTAGAAA
Source organism: Fomitopsis betulina (assembly GCA_022606075.1). Lineage (NCBI taxonomy): Eukaryota > Fungi > Basidiomycota > Agaricomycetes > Polyporales > Fomitopsidaceae > Fomitopsis > Fomitopsis betulina. The sequence goes on from JABYQK010000027.1 coordinate 371,943, forward strand.
GCACTCGACCACATCCTCCGACTCTTATATACACAGCAAGCACAACCTTGGAACTCTTCCAAAGACAGGTTCAATAGTTTCCAACAAGGATCGACTGGGTGTCCGGCGTGTAGCAATAACCATCGTCAAGGTGCGTCCCGCACGTCGAGAGCTGGTTGCAGCTACCTCCGCATCTACAGGCACACTTCATGAACAGCCATCTTCTCTGGCTATGCGAATCACGTACCCAGAGCTGCTGCAGAAGCCGACGTTGTTAGTGGCGGCGAGGCAGTTTGTGTCCGGCGCGTTGAGGCATGTCGCGCCGCCGGTGTACACTGTGCACGCGCCGCCACATACACTGTCGATGCGCTGGCTGCAATACGTGACCGTCGTACTCAGGGCCTCACGGGACGCGAGCCCGGCGCGCGCATTGACTCCCGGGATCGGCTCGCCGACGAAGGTGAGCGTGGCGTCAGTCGTCTTGAGCCAGTTGATCATCTCGTCCTGGGTCAAGATGCTGACCTCGGGCTGTGGAGTCATGAGCGAAAACAATGCAGGGCAGTAGTGGACTATACCCACAGCGGGGATCGCAGCGACAGCCGTGACGAGGGCGACGAAGGCGGCAAGTGAGAGCTTGAGCTGCATTATACCAGTAGGAGCTCTGGTCTTGTCTGTAGGTGAGGACCTGCTCTTTGCCAACATTCACTGCGGCTTATAACCAGCTGTAACGCGCGTATATGTGGTCCGCTGTCTCAGGACTGCTGACTGCGCCAAACAAGTATTTTTGAATCATGTTGTCACTTGGCGGCAAGGGACGGCATAGGTGACACAGAAGGTTCCTCGGTGCTGCCGTGCACCCACTTTGGACAAGTTATCACTTCACCGTGATTCGTGTGGTCATCATATAGACCTTCGATATTCCGGTACGCATTGTGATGGCTTATATCGTTGGGTCGTTGAACAATCATCCTCGCAGAAGGTTGTTACATTGACTGGCCTGGTATTCGAGTTATCAGAAACAATGTTACAGGCGGCGGCTCATGTCGTCGAGCCTCTTGCGTCGTCCCTGCTCGTCGTGGCGCTAAAAGACGTGCACGGGGTCATGTATCTGTCTATCTGACAACCTTTGCAACATCTGTGGTAGTCGGACTGACATATATACACCAGGGTTCAAAAAGCGAGCGCAACAGCCTCGCAGCGCCTTGTGATCGGAACAGGCTTGATAGGCTAGCCTGTAAGTAGTCACTGATATTTTGAAATAGGATCGTTTGCAGTTTGGTCGACCCAGTCGACAACAACGGCACCGTGCAAGAGGCGCGGACGTGGAAACACCTGTACTCCGAGCCGTCCCCTACTGACTCGAACGTCTTGTACGCAGTTGCCTCCATCACGTTGTATCATCATCTTTTCAATCTTCAGCTGTTCATCGATGTGATCTATGTGCTCGAAGCATTAGTAACTCTCGCTTTGCGGAATTAGCCCACCATGCCGAGAACCACGGCACGGTCACAGCGAGGCGCGTTGTAAAGTGGCCGAAGAGTCTCCGGCTCGGCGTATTTCATCAAAATCGGTCACAGGAATCATGTTCTAGTATCAGAGTCAGGAATGACACAGAGCTAGCGATAAGTCAGTTCGAGCGTGATCATGGTGCTGTCATTTAATATCCGTTCCATGTCTCCGGTCTTATGATACCATACGAAGATGCGCTCTCCGGTTCGAACTTTAATGTTAGTTACAGATATCAGTACCCCACGAAGTCTTCGCCGCCACTGTCCGACATCCGTCTGCGGCTGCCTGCCCTCGAGTTATCCTTATTGATACAGATTTATAGTAGTCACCAGTCAGGATTAAAGGTGTGGGTGTTGTCCGGCGGAATTCACCCAAGACAACTACGGGGTTGGCCACTGGGTAGTTAGCACCGGTTTAAACTAGAACGGCATTTCGACCGTATAGATGCTGGTTCTACGCCGGACAACGGCTCAAACTCACGAGTTTTCGCACGGTCAACGGCTTGTTGGCCCGGTCTAACTTTCGACCCGCATATGTCCCTTTTCGACCGGTCCGTATTCGATGGGTGACGGGCGAAATGAACACGCTATACTGTGTCATTTTCAACCGGAAACACCGACGCGCTTTGGTACGAGGACCAGTGCCAAATTCGTCCAGTAAGTGTAACATGTTTCACACTGCTTCCTAGTGATTGTTTGTACGATTTACTCTTCAATTATGTACTGTTCAACACAACATGGCTGCCGATGTGCACCCCGGGCCCGCTCTCATGCATTTGCGCGCAATTCACACTTCATGATACTATGGGTAAGATCCATCCATCCATTGATTACTTGGGTACTAACACGGAGAGCCAGACACAAGCGACGTGACCACGAGGAGCGTCACGGTATATACATACATCGCTGCGCTCGACACGGTACATGCGTCTCACGGCGCATCGTCATCGGAGCTCTCCATCTCGTCGAACGTCGCGGGGACAACACCGCCATTGGCAGCGGCGGCCTTCTGGAGCTTCTTGAGGTAATTGCGACGGCGTTTGCAGTAGGCATGAGCCAGTGCGTCGACCGGCCAGTCATGAACGAATTGTTGCAGGTACGGGAAGTTGATACGAGCCTGTAAAACGAGGGCGAATCAACATACACTGCATACACGTCAGCGTCTATCCGAAGATCGAGCGGCGCGGCGTCTCTGAGCACTGCCGCCGCGGCTCTCTACGATCGACCACGATGAGTTAACGTCGACGGCCTAGGCGTTGTTCATACTCTCGCATCCGACTCGTATCGTATGCAACAGCACACTGAATGGTATGTCACTCACCAGTCTCATGATCTTGGATAACGAGTTCTTGTCTTGATAGTTCCACCGGACGTTCACGTCCAATTGTGCTGCTCTTACATAGTCGCGTACCGCGGACTGGAGACATAACTATGGTGAGTACTTATTTAAGCCTGATATGCTATTACTCACCTTGATCTGACCGTACAACGCTTGGTTGTTCGCCAATCCCATTGCCTCTTGCAGATTGTAGTCCTCGCCCGGGGTTCCTTTGGGACGAGGGATCATGACGGGCCTCTGGGTGCCAGCATGCGTTTGGACAAGTCCGACAGGCCCAACAGGTACTGCGGGTACCGTGTTTGTCACAGGCATAGGTACTGGTACTGCCGGCGGCAGCGGCTGTGCAGCTGTCATGTGTGGCGCTGGGGATCGCGTCGGCGGCACAGACACGTTTGCCGGGGCCGCGGTGACTGTTGGGTTGGGCACAGTCGATTGCACGGGCGCAGCTGGCGTGACCGCTTGGCCTGGGGTCTGTTGGATCATACCCAGTTGCGCTATGCCGGAAGGTGAGTGTCGACTGAATTGATTTGTGCATTGAGCTGGAGTTGACTTACCTTGCAGGTTACGGAGCATTTCCTCCAAGTCCTCACGGCTTAGCGTCGGCGTGGATGGGCCAGGCACGACTGCCGCAAGCTGTAGTAACTGCGGGTCAATGTGTGGAGACTCAGGCCGTGTAGTGCTGACAATTGCACCCCCGGGGACGTTGGGTGCAACATCCTCAGCAGAGCCAGCTGTTGGCACACCGACGCCTGTCGTGGGCCCTGCTGCTGTCTCAACGGACGTCACGGGGCATTTTCTGAGGCCGACGTGGCAGGCGTTGGAGGCTGGGTGTCCACCGTACTCATGTATAAGGTTCGATCAATACATAAAAGGATATTACTTACCGTTCCAGGGTTTGCTGGGCTCCCAGGGCTGTCACCCGTAGTGGGCGGGGAAGCCATTGTGGACGTGTCAGTGTCCTTCGTGCGGCTTCTCCGTGTCTGGCGTCCCGCGGGCCTTGGAGTTGGCGGCTTCTTTTTTTGATTCTTTGTGGTATTCGCCGGCATCTGATCTGCAGCTTTGGGGATAACGACACAAAGTCAGCTAGGACGTCGATGGAGGTGTCGACGTGGCGGGTGTGCAACGGAGGGCGCCGATTTGTGCCAGCTATTTGTTCCTGGGCTTGAGCTGTCACGTGCAGTCTCTGGATTACCCGCCTTTGCAGCTGCTAAGGCGGGCAATTCACAGCTTTCCGTGACGTCCACAGCCTCTCATTGGAGTTGAACTTGAACGACTTGTTGTTAGGCAGGTGAGTTAATGGCTCAGACTGTCAATTCATGGGTATGGCTCACGAGGATTACAGCAGCTTCTGTTGGCAATGTCAAACTGACGAGCAGGCTATCTTACGCAGTGTAGCGGGTCGCTAACTTACCTGGTTGGTTAGCTGTGAGGCTTGATGCACACAAGGTTGCTGTTGAGCGACTTGGGATTTCACTACGCTACAGGGGTCCTTATATACATGTAGGAGACCGTCTGACTAAGCTACTGTATAGTACCAATCCCGATGCATGTGATTCTATCTACAATGCATGTGTTACTCCTGTTACCCGGAGTACCGGTGTGTGAACTCGGCTGCCTAGTTAGGCGCTCTCTATTGTTCAACACTCCCCCTTGCTAAGTGCAGCGATAGATGCGCGCAAGCATTAGGTGGCACATAGTGCAGCCGACTATATTGGACTTTTTAATCATAGAATCTTAGTCCAAGCATTTCTCTGAATTTGAGAAATTTGATACAACCCAAGTTCTTAGTGAACAAGTCTGCCGGATTGTCATCAGTGCTTACGTAGAAGACTTCGACTTTCTTGTCTTCTACTAGCTCCCTCACGTAGTGGTAGCGAATGTCAATGTGTTTAGACTGACGCTCCGTGATGGGGTTGGAACTAATAAATATTGCTCCCTGATTGTCCGAGCAGATGGGCAGCGGTCCGAGCTTGTAGCCGATCTCCTCCAGGAGCATCTTTATCCAGGCTACTTGTCGTGAGCAATCGCTCAGCGACATATACTCAGCTTCAGTGGACGACAGAGCAACTGTCTTCTGTCTTCTAGACAGCCAACTGAATGCGCCGTTTGTGAACTTTAAAAAGTGCCCAGACCGTGACTTTCTGGCTTCTGGGCTGTCCGCCCAGTCAGAGTCAGTGCACGCCAATAATCCATTGCCGCTTTGTCCTTCATAAACTAGCGCATAGGGTTTTGTACCAATTAAATAGTGGCAGATGTACAGTGCTCTGTTTAAATGGTCCTGTGATGGATTTGCTGCAAATTGCGCAAGTAATGTCATGGCGTAGCAAATATCAGGTCGAGTTCCAAGCATTAGATATAGCAAGGAGCCGATGATGGTCTGGTACTTGTTTCGAAGCACTGGGTCAGCTGTGCCAGTATTGGCAACAGGCTTGTATCCAGCAGGGAGTGGAGTTGGCGCAGATTTCGCGTTCTGCATGCCACAGCGCTGCAGCACTTTCTCAAGGTAGGCACATTGATCCAGATGGATTTCACGGCCTTTCCGAGTTATGCGCATGCGCAGAAATTCTTTGACATCGCCTAAGTCGCAACACTCCCACTTCTTCATGAAGCGGTCCTTTAATGAAAGGACCAGGGTCTTATCTTTGCCACAGAATATGGCATTGTCTACATAGACGATGATCAGCACGAAGCGACCATCTTTTGTCCTATAGACGAATATTCCGGTGTCGGATACGAGGCATTTACAGCCAAGTTCCTTTAGGGACTCATTGAGGGTGCGCCACCACGCAAGACCTGCCTGCTTGAGTCCATAGAGAGCGCGAAGTAACTGGAGTACTTTGTGCTCTTGGCCTGGTACTGCAAAGCCTTCAGGCTGCTCCATGTAAATCTCCTCGTCGAGCTTGCCATAGAGATAGGCATTACGGACGTCGAGTCCGGAGACGTGCATATCCTCAAGCGCAGCTAAGGTGAGGATTAGGTGTACAGTCTCAAAGCGTACGACTGGAGAGAAGACCTGATCATAGTCAAGGCCTTCAATCTGGGAGTAACCCTTGGCGACCAATCTGGCCTTTTTACGACCGTCAGTTTTGATGTCGAATACCCAGCGGTTCTTGGTGACCTTTCGTCCCTTAGGACGATCAACCAATTTATAGACATTGTGTTTGTGAAGTGCCTCAAGTTCTTCGCGACACGCTGTCATCCACTCCTCAAGCTCCTTTTGGGTAGCTTTAGTATATCGCGGAATGACCATTCTCTCGGGCTGGTCCCGTCTGGTAGATCGTTGTCGAGGGTGGGTAGCGCTTTTGCAAGCAGCAACTCGACTAACTTAACTCCCCCTTCCCGGCATAATTCTGCCAGTAGTAACTCAGCGCTTTGCGCTTCATCCTCATCGGATGGGGCGGACTCGACAGGTTCGTCGCGTGGAGGAGGATTTGGCGCAGAACTAGGTCCGGGAACCTGTTGTTTTTGCTGCCTTTGTGGTCCGGTTTTGGTACGGGAGCTACCCGCATCCTCACCGACCATCTTTTTCCATCTCCCCTGATTTTTGATGTCCTTTACTATGTCTTGGGGCTTCCGCTGCTCACCATAGACATTACCTCTTCGAGTTACTGGTCTCCGCTCCCTTGCTGAACGTCGCGGCTCCACTGGGGGCGCAGGGTGTTCAACCGGTGCATGGGGCGGCGGTACTGGGTCTGCGGGTGCATCTTGCTGCTCCTGTTCATCGTCATGAACATGACCGTTTCCCTTTTTAGGAAGGTGATGTTTTGGATGATCATCGTCGTCATCCTCATCTACCTGAGGTGTGGTTTTTGGCTGATCCACTGGGATCATTTCTTCTCAAGGTGGCCAAACTCGAGTTGTGCCCCGACGATTTGTCAAGGGACACTTAGGAAACATGGTTTCATCAAACATCGCGGTGGATGATCTGAACAAAACATTGTCTGGTGCTCTCATAAAGAGCCATCCGCCAGTGCGCTCTGTAGAGCCATCTCCCCCAAGATAAATCATCAGCTCCGATTTGGGCGATAAACCGTGTTTTCTAACGTCCTTGGGTATAAAGACGTATGCACCGCAGCCGAAAACGCGCAGGTGCACCACAGATGGCGGCTCGCCGTGTATTAATTCGTAGGGGGTAAGCCAATTAAGGCGACGAATTGGTGTCCTGTTGTAAACATGGACTGCATGATCCACAGCGAATTCCCACCAGGATGGAGGTAGACAAGCATCATGGCGCATTGCCTCTGCTTTGTCCATGAGTGTTCTGTTGAAACACTCAGCTCTGCCATTCTCCTGAGGAGTATGCGGCGAGCTTTGAAGGATCTCTATGCCATTATCTTTTAGAAGGTCTTTGAATGCCGTGGAGACGTATTCTCCCCCTGCATCAGACAACCACTTCTGCACTGTTTTTCCATATTCAGTTTTTACCATGGCTAGGAATTGCCTTGTGGCTGTAATCGCTGCAGATTTTTTGCGCAGATTTACAGTCCACGCGTGCGATGAAGCGTCATCATAGTACAGTACGTAGTACTTGTACTTATGATAGGAATCTACTGGGAAGGATTTTAAATCCGAATGAATGAGTTCAAATGGTACCTTTGCCCGGTAGTTGGATGCCGGGAAAGACTTAGAGTGCATTTTCCCTTTTGCACATCCTTGGCATATGGGTGAGTCCTTAGGAATCTCCACCTTTCTGGGAAATCCAGATGTATGCTCCTTCGCCTTTGCAAGCACGTCCTTAGAAGGGTGCGCAAAATGGCGATGCATAGTCGAATAATCGACTTCATTTACGTTCACATAAATATTCTGAACATTTTCACCCGATTCAGCCACGAGGGTGAAGGTAGTGGTGTCCGGGTGCTGCGGTATGAATCTGAATAAAGGTTTCCATGCTCCTGT